>NIPM01000048.1:17851-68013 GCA_002738285.1 Holacanthella duospinosa | reverse complement strand
CCCGAGCCCGAGCAGAGCCCATGCGTGGAAATCAAAAAGAGCCCGAGCCCGAGCAGAGCCCAAGCATGAAAAACAAAAAGAGCCCGAGCCCGAGCAGAGCCCAAGCGTAAAAAAAATTGAGCCCGAGCCCGAGCAAGAGCCCGACACAAAACGCCGACCTTTGGTGACGAGTGTGAGATTAGCGAGAGCGGACAGCGAGTAGTTGAGCAAAGGATGAGCAAGCAGGAATAATGTGATCACACATGTAAAATTAAAAATATCTCAGACATTTCGATTCCTACAATTTAAAATCCGATTTATACACAAACCTTCATATTCCAATTCAGAAATTGGTNAATCAAAAAGAGCCCGAGCCCGAGCAGAGCCCAAGCATGAAAAACAAAAAGAGCCCGAGCCCGAGCAGAGCCCAAGCGTAAAAAAAATTGAGCCCGAGCCCGAGCAAGAGCCCGACACAAAACGCCGACCTTTGGTGACGAGTGTGAGATTAGCGAGAGCGGACAGCGAGTAGTTGAGCAAAGGATGAGCAAGCAGGAATAATGTGATCACACATGTAAAATTAAAAATATATCAGACATTTCGATTCCTACAATTTAAAATCCGATTTATACACAAACCTTCATATTCCAATTCAGAAATTGGTTAAAAAGAACTAAAATTAAAAATTTTTGAATACTTTCTGTATAAAAGGTAAAATTAGATTTTGATTTTTCTATAGAAAAAAAAATATTCAGATTCAATATTATCTAGAATAAAGTTTAGTAATTTATTTTGGTAAGGTTGTTTGTAATATTTAAATTGTATTATTATTATTTTGTATTATTTTGTATAATTTTATATTATTGTATTATTCTTGTATTATTTTGTACTGAAAAATGAATTTTAAGTTAGAGGTTTAAATTAAGATAAAATTAGAATAATAAGGAATGTTTTGTTTTTTCAAGAATCAATGTCATTTATATAGTTTCAACTTTTAATTGTCTGTTTACATTGAATTATATTTGAGATTCACTTATAATTCTTTTTCCTTCGAAGCAGACTATTTTCTCATGCGTTAGAAACGTAACTCTAATATATTGCTTTCTGTAATCATAATTTCTTCGCCTAGAGAAAACTTGGTTATATAGAACATAGAATCTATCATTTAACGAATCTTACATTTATGAATGATCTAAAGTAAATCAAAAATTTTAATTAGGTCTTAAATTTTTTTTTTAATTTGAAAAAAAATTTTTAATCAAAAATTTTAATTGAAAATATATTTGGCAATGTATTTGGAGTTAACAATGAACTGCTAGTTAGTGATACTCACAGATTAAGAATATCAATTACGATTTATCCCAACAAACCGATAAAAATTCCATTCAAAACTCTAGAAGCCAGAAATTTGGTATGGCTCAACAGAAACAAATTGTCAACATTGTATGCAGAAATAGTATTGAAGGGTGATGTAATAAAATCAACAAGGATCCGAAGAGTTGCCAGATGAAACACCCAAAACGAACCAAATGCTATGACCATACCTCAAATAGTGACACTATCACAGGGTCTGAACCAAACATGGGGTATGACCCAACTAAGTACAACGAGCCCAAATAACATACGACCTCATAAAGTTACAAACATTGGACCAGTTACACAAAAATGACTAGATGTATGTAAAAAAAACTCATTACTCCTCGGAACACTTAATATATCAGGATACAACTCAAAAATTAACTCTCTGGAAATACTATTAGAGAAAATTTCGACATTCTGTGCTTAACGGAAACGTATCTCAAAAAAAATATCTCCTCCAATGAAAATACAAGTTACAACTTTTATCACAAAGATAGAAATTGGCAAAGGAAGGAAGAAATTGAAATACTCATCAAAGAATCAATAAAGTGCAGAGTTATCAACCTACACATCTTACCTAATAATNACACTCATCAAAGAATCAATAAAGTGCAGAGTTATCAACCTACACATCTTACCTAATAATGGTATGGAACATATTACTATTAGTGCACAATTAAATAAGTTTAAAAAAATAACGATCTCCTGCAAATATAGAATTTTTTCCTACTCAAACAAAGCANCTCCTCCAATGAAAATACAAGTTACAACTTTTATCACAAAGATAGAAATTGGCAAAGGAAGGAAGAAATTGAAATACTCATCAAAGAATCAATAAAGTGCAGAGTTATCAACCTACACATCTTACCTAATAATGGTATAGAACATATTAAATAATTATAAGTAAACATACATANGTTATCAACCTACACATCTTACCTAATAATGGTATAGAACATATTAAATAATTATAAGTAAACATACATATGCACAATTAAATAAGTTTAAAAAAATAACGATCTCCTGCAAATATAGAATTTTTTCCTACTCAAACAAAGCAATAAAAAATGATGTGCGGACACTATCAGACATCTTCCAAGAAGTCAATAAATTGAAAGTAAAGTCAATAATTGCAGGAGACTTAAACCTAAATACTAAGTACAGTGGGAATAGCCGGGGAGTGGACAATGACACCCAAGTTCACACACCNCCGGGGAGTGGACAATGACACCCAAGTTCACACACCCCACCCAGAGACCATAGACGGGCACAACTATTTTGCGCGTAAGGTTAGGAACTGAATGATTTAATTTGAAAAATAATGGATAGAATATTAAAATCATGAAGGACACCCAAATATGCAATCGCAATATGACTGATTATTATTCAAGTATTAATCAGGGTGCGTATTTTTGGATCTGACTAACTACGACTTTGTAAAAGAAATTTTTGGACTATTTGTTACAAGCCTGAAATTCTGCCGGTTGACTTCTCCATTTAAATGAACTGAGCATTCGTCACTAAAAATAATGCAGCGCGTCCATTCCGGGTTTTTATGGCACATGTCACGTGCCCATTAGCATAAATCTGATCGCCGACCCGCATCGTCGTCTTTCAACATGTGCAGTATTTGCATTTTGTAGAGGTGAAAATTGTTCTGCTTTAGAATTTTCACTACTGACATTTGGCTAATTCCGGAATCCAGACCGAGCTTCCTAGTTGTCGTGTGTGGATCGAGTAAAGCAGCAGCTATGACAGCTGATGCCATTTCTACTCCAGTTGCAGGTTTCTGGAAATTTTTTGGTTTCAAGTCCAACAGTGTGAACGACGATTCAAACTTGTCAATAATATTTTTTATGGTACCCTTACTTCGAATTTGATGGTTAATTGTAGATGGATGGGCATTATACCTTTCCATCACTTGTTGGTAAGTATCCTCAGGGTAGCGGTAACTAATTTTTATAACTATTAGTCGCAGGTGTGGTGGTAGACTCATTCCAGTAATGAGAAAAAAAAAATTAAGCGTAAAACTATTATTAGTTAGCAAAAGCAATGAATTAGCAAAATTATTTCTTTCAAAAACAAACCTCAAATTTTGACACCTTTTGCATTTGGGCATCTGCCCCCCCTACCCCCCATTCCCTCACCTACTTTTAACGCTCTAAAACAAGAGTATAGGTCAACCTACTATTGTAAAATCGGAACCTCATTAATTAATGATACTAGTGAAAAATCNCCTACTATTGTAAAATCGGAACCTCATTAATTAATGATACTAGTGAAAAATCTTGTTCCCATATATGCTGTTCAGTTCGGATGGGGTGTGTGAACTTGGGTGTCATTGTCCACTCCCCAGCTATTCCCACTGTACATCAGTGATACCATAGCACACAAATTCTAATCTTTGTATGTAAATAATAATTTCACACAAATCATAAATAAACCGTCAAGAACAATATTTTATCTGGATCGATTCTGCACTAATAATCCAAAAAGTATAATATTCACAGATGTCATGAAATTACATATCTCCGATCACTTACTCGCATTCGTGAACATGACATTGACGAAACCAATGCATGTCAAAATTACTTGTAACTTCATTGATTATAAAAATGTGGACTATATGCTGCTAGCTACTAAAATCTCATCATTGTCATTCTGTGAGGATCGAGACAATATTCATGAAATGTTTGACAATATTTGTGAGAAAATTTCTAATACATTTGACTCAATTGTTGCAAAGAAAACCGCTAGCTACGTCCAGTACCCTAAGCATTTCAGAATCACACCGTTCACTAAAAATCTTATAAAAGATCGTGACAAAATTCACATTATAAGTAAATCTAATCCTCGCTATTTCTCTCTATACAAATTGCTATGTATCAAAGTAAAAAAGTAACCATTGAAGACAAGAAAAACTCAATCAACATAAAAATACAAAGACAAGAACCTTACAAAGCCAATAATAAGTTAATCAATCTTAAGCAATTCATGCCAACCATTCCATTTACACCCAACAAGACTAATGATTACTTTATACGAATCACAACACCTATAACTGTAACAACAAGATACATTATTAAGCCGACAGATTACTACAGGAGATGAAATGTTTGAACTGAAACCAATATGAACACATGAACTACACTCTATATGGAAATCTCTAAAAAGAAGCGATTCAAAAACTCTCAACTTTGTAAATATGTCAAATTGGATGTTGAAATTATCGATTGGATCTCCAAATATCTNTGATTCAAAAACTCTCAACTTTGTAAATATGTCAAATTGGATGTTGAAATTATCGATTGGATCTCCAAATATCTCCACCCAAGTCGTTAATATGATAAATCAATCATTCAGTAGCTCTACATTTCCTAACATGCTACTTACCTCCATAGTAATACCAATACCAAAAGCAAAAAAAGTCTACTGCTGAAGAAATTATCATGGTATAACATTAGTACCAAATGGTTACAACCATACCTTGACAGAAGACAACAATTTGTATACATCAATGAACAAGCTTCCAGTATCAAATCAACCATACTGTTTATGCCTCAAGAATCAATATTAGGCCCTATCCTATTTTCAATAATGATAAATGACCTCCCACATGTTGCTACAAATAGCCAAGTAAGTATGTTTGCAGATGATAACCATCTGATGATCTCTGGTCCACCGCAAACACTGAATACTATGATGCAAAAACTCAGCAGTGATCTAACAAGCATTGTAGAATTAATGAAAAACAATCTACTAGGCCTTAATTTGGACAAAACAAAAGTGATGTTAATCGGTACTCCACACTTAGTTAAACAACTAGGAACATTCACTTTATTGGTTGGCAGCACCTCAATTTCTTCNTTAATCGGTACTCCACACTTAGTTAAACAACTAGGAACATTCACTTTATTGGTTGGCAGCACCTCAATTTCTTCTACAAACTGAATCAAATGCTTGGGACTAAGTTACGATTCTTCAATGACATGGATTTATCATGTAGCAAGCATGAAAAAAAAATGTAATTATTTATTGTGGACANTTAATCGGTACTCCACACTTAGTTAAACAACTAGGAACATTCACTTTATTGGTTGGCAGCACCTCAATTTCTTCCACAAACTGAATCAAATGCTTGGGACTAATTTACGATTCTTCAATGACATGGATTTATCATGTAGCAAGCATGAAAAAAAAATGTAATTATTTATTGTGGACANGTTACGATTCTTCAATGACATGGATTTATCATGTAGCAAGCATGAAAAAAAAATGTAATTATTTATTGTGGACATTCCACCCAATAAAAAAATTTCTATCATTTGATAATCGAAAACTATTAGCCACCTTCTTCATATTTCCGATAATTAGGTATATGGTTATTTTTTGGAGTCACTGTAATAAACAAACTAGTAATAAGAAGTGCCAAATATATCCTGAAACTAACTACGCGAGAGAGAATTAAAGAAAACTTGACAAAAGAATTAGAATGATTATTTCCTATAAAAATTAGTGATCTAAAAGCATTATTACTAATGATTAAAATTAATAATCGACTTTTCCTTTATTTTGATAATTTTATCGATGATCTTTTTATTAAATTAGATGAAACAAAATCAATTAGAAACAAATTGTACAATACTAATCTAGACAAGTACCATAAAAACTTTTTCATTCGTAATATTAAACGGTTATTATCAAAAACACCACCCAATATTATGTCACAAAACTTGCCAAACTTTAATATAACCAAATCAAACATTAAGAATTATTTAATACAAAAACAGTTAAGAGTGCAAAAGTGAAAATCCTTCACCTGATTCTACGACATAAATTAATAACTGTATATCCTAATAATAATATCTCACCTTTAGTATCTAATTTTTTTTCTTTTATTTTTTTCTTTTATTTTGTAACTTTTATTTTAACGTTTATCTTGTAACCTTATTTAGATACACCTAATTTTGACTAATTTCAAACCAATATGTCTAACTAAAATGTATTATGAACACTTATAAAACCTATAAGCTAAAATAAAATCATAATCTTAAGTAGCTTATTAAATTCAAATTTAAATTACCAGAAATGTAACAACCTAACACATTAGTGTACTTAGGATATTTTTGAAAAATAAATAAATAAATAAATTAGGTCAATCAAATTGTGATAAAATTTTAGAATTCGAATCTAATTGATTTAATTTTTATTTTATGGGATATTGTTTTTGAAAAACTAAGTAGATTCTAGTGTTTTGTGGTGGTACCACTACGTCGTCCATTCTGTAGGGAATAAAATTATTTTGACATATCAGATTCACTTCATTTATAATATTACTTGGGTTTGATTCGGTCTGCTACGAAGAAAAGGTAGAATCGGATTCATCAGGTATTTTCAGATTCAGATTCACTCTTTATGAAATTACATGTGTGAATTCATGGAATGCGCTGCACTGCAGACAGTATAACCTTATGTAAGTGGTTGAAAGTCGAATCGAATTTTAGAAAAAAAAAAGTAGAATGAGTCGTATAAGTTAAGAGGTACTTAATCGAGTAAGCAGAGAATGACTAGAGGCTGTACGGTAGGGCGTAGAAAGGTATAGACACAGTAGTAGTGCTAAAAGGTAAGTTGATGTTACTATACCGGGTTTCTCGTTGACAAAAAGTAGTGTTGCAATACAGTATAAACATCATATAAAAATTCCCTATACGATGAAAATTTATATCAAAAAAAAACACAAACAAAAATGTTTCCAAATAATTCTCAAACTTTTGCATACTAAATTGTAAGGATTGACCACATATGCCATAATAATTCACCAAATTAAAAAAATTGAAAAGTATATATCCACTTCGGATATTAGTTAACACTAAGGAAAAAGCAGAAAAGGATTAAATTTTAAATTTATTTCAAATAAATTTCTAAATAAACTATTGGATGGGAGCTATATTGATTGACCTCTTATATGTCATAAAAGTTAACCAACCTAACTATGAAAAATATTTGTACGCATTAATATGCAACACTCTGCAAAATTATACCTATAAAAAGAACAAAAGATTGTAAAGTTTTCAAATGATTCTCAAACTTTTCCACATGAATTAGTTATCTATAGTGACCACTCAAAATTGCCACAACAGTTAACTAATTTAACAATAGAAAATATATAATTTATTTGGAATATTTGTTAATATTATGAGAACCTAGAGATTGAAAACGCAAAAAACAAACAAATTTTTTGAAATAATAATTAAAATAAATAATTAAAATTTGAATAGGAGTGGTGTAAATTGACCTCTTATACCAGAATAACTGAACAATTTAATAACAATTAAATAAATAAATAAATAAATAAAATTCGAATATTGATTGATACTGTGAGAAAGTTAATAATAATTTTTTCTTCAAAATTAATTAAAATGAACATTAATTAGATTAAACCAATTTTTACATTTATCTAGAAATCAACTACTTGAGAACTAAGAAGATAAGCTGTCATAAAAGAATCAAAGAAATCAAAATCATGGCAATTAGATCTTCAAACAGAATTCTTTAAAAAAAAACTGGTTACCAAATCAGCAGAAGCATTTCGAATAGGACTAGATGAACCAATTATAAATCAACCAGTAATTGAAGTACTATCAGAACCTAGTGATAGATTACAAGCATCTGCATCTTCATTGTCAACTCAAAAAATTTCTATAAAAGACACAGGATGCAATTGGATCAACTCTGTTCTTGAAGAAGACCCAGGAAGTTCTATCTCGAAGAAAATATTATGGGAACGGTTTGAAAATTGTCGTAAAGATAATTACCTAAATGAAATTACCCAAGTAACATTATGAAACTGGATTAAGTTATGCCTTCCACAAGTGTCGTCGAGACGTGAACCTAGTGGATCATAAGGACCTCATTTTTTCCGAATAAAATGGAAGGAAGATTTTAACAATATAACTGAACATACTGATCTTGGTCTAAGACTTGCTAAATCAAGAAAAGGAATACCAACTCTAGGTAGGGTACAAAAGGCGCTTGTCATTTATTTTGCTCAACATTGTCTAAATGTATTCAAGAAGTAGTTTCTTCTAACTCTGTGGAATCTTGGACGGAGCTATTTCTTTTCCCTTATATCACACTACAAGTACCACACCGATCCGACATGGATAAAAAGTAACATCGAATCTTGAAATAATCAAAAAATATCTACTGTTCCTAAGTACCTTTCCGACATTGAATACTCTCCTTCAAAAATTTGGAAAAAAGTTGAAGCAAAAGTTGTTTCAGGAGCAATAAAATTAATCGAATCCGCCGATATAATTGCACCTGAAAATTATCAAACTCTTTTATGTTTACAAGACAAACACCCCGAACACCCAATACCTACACATTTTCCTGATGAATATTTGGTTGATAATTTTGAACGGATGATTGAAGATGCCGAACTCCTAGAAGCCATATCATTCCCACCTGGATCAGCAGCAGTATTAGATGGTCTACGTGCACAAATCTTAAAGGATTTATTGCTCAATCGATCAGACATTAGTTCTCCACGTTGTTAGAAGTCTGCAAGCCATTGATAAAATCAAAGCTTTCACATAAAATCCTTGAAATTATTAGACCTATATTATACGGTGGATCTTTAACTGCTCTTCCGAAGAAAACTGGAGGTATCCGTCCTATTGTTGTAGGTAACACATGGGGATGTTTAGCAGCAAAAATTATCACTCAACGAATAACAAAAACACTATCAGTTGATTTTCTACCACATCAACTCGGAGTTTTGCATTCGTGGTGGAGAAGAATCAGGTGCTCATTCTGCCAGAACTTACTTCAATATTGACCATAAATCAACCAGTCTTCGTCAAAATCGATTTTAGAAACGGTTTTAACAAAATTAGAAGAGACAAATTATTGGAATTAGTGAAAAATAAGTTGCCTCATATATTAAATTTCGTCAATCAATGTTGTCGATACCCAAGTAGTATCGTTTTTGGAGAATCAATTTTGTCATCAGAACGTGGAGTACAGCAAGGGGATCCTCTCCGTCCAGCCTTGTTTTGCCTCCTACTACAACCAATTATAGAAACTATTTCATCAGAATATAACATGTGGTATTTAGACGACGGTACCATTGCAGATTCTCTTCAAAAAATCTATGAATACCTTTCAAAAATATTTGCAATGTCAGAAGAAGTCGGACTTTCACCAAATTTTTCAAAATGCGAAATTAGAGTAGTTGGAACACATGCAGAAGATAAAATTAATTCTATTTTATCCCTATTTAATAGGATTGCACCGGATATTCAAATGATCAAACTGTCTAATGCAACCCTTCTCGATTCTCTTATTTCAGATGAAGCAATTATTAACTATCTACAAAATAAAACAGATAACCTGGAAATCTTTGGAGAGCGACTATTGAATATTTCAGCTCACTCTGCCTACTTCCTCTTACGACAATCTTTCGCAATTCCACGTTTAATATACTTCCTAAGGAGCTCTCCGACTTGGAAAAAGGAAGACAATTTAAAGTCATTCGAATCTGTCCTTAGATCAATTCTACAAAATATAATCAATTCAAATTTAACGGACAATGAATGCATGGGGACAACCTTCTCTACCGATTCAACAAGGCGGTCTTGGAATTAGACATGCTATTGATATGGCGATACCTTGTTTTCTTGCGTCATTCAATAGTGTAAACAGTCTCATCTCTGTCTTGCTACCAGAAAACATTTCAATTGACCCAATCATGATGGAAGCTGAAGACTTATGAACCCAAGTAAATCAAACTCATTTACCAGCAGAAAATACGAGGAACTTACAAAAATCATGAGAAGAGCCGCAGACAAAAATCCTCCTTGAAACCTTGTCCACAAATTCTTCTGACGTAGACAAGGCAAGATTTTTGGCATGCTCCTCAAAAGAAACTGGAGCTTGGCTAGAGGCACTACCATCACCTCAACTAGGAACCTTACTTTCCAACGAAGCGTTCAGAATTGCGTGCAGTCTTCGTTTGGGCTCTAACATTTGTGCTGTTCATCGATGCTGATGTGGTACAGAAGTCGACAAATATGGACGTCACGGACTATTTTGCAAAATCAATTTGGGAAGAATCTCCAGACATGACGGAACAAACATATAATTTTGAGATCTCTAAGGTCAGCAGGATTTCCTTCGATAAGAGATCCTCCAGGTCTTTCAAGAACAGATGGCAAGCATTCTTACGGAATGACACTTTCTCCTTGGTGCAAAAGTAAATCAATAGTATGGGACTTCACTTGCATCGACACTTATACCAAATCTTACCTCTCGTTCACATCAAGAGAACGTGGATCTGCAGCTTTAATAGCCGAACATAGAAAACTTAAGAAATATAGCTTTCTACCGGAAAACGAATTCATCTTCATTCCCGTTGCGATTGAAACAAGTGGAGTATGGGGACTAAAGGGGTTATCATTGTTGAAGAAAATATGAAATTACTTACACATTGCCACTGGAGAAAACCGTTCTACGACATTCTTACTGCAAAGAATTAGTCTAGCAATTCAACGTGGAAATGCTGCCTCTATTTTAGGAACGTTGCCTTCTGGAAGACACATTTGGACGAAATTTTCTTATTAGCAAATTAGATTGTTAAGGAGTTAGAGGATGAGAGTTATATTAAAATGAAATTTTAAAAATAAACAATTTTTGTCTAAAGATTCCACTGTATAGCACGGGTGGGTGGTAGATGGTGGAGCCATTTTAGGTTGAGAAATAATCTCCACAAACCCAAGTTCTGAAGCAAGTTCTTTTCTATTGTTCTTTTCCGTTTATTTTATTNATTAAAATGAAATTTTAAAAATAAAATTTTTGTAGAAAGATTCCACTGTATAGCACGGGTGGGTGGTAGATGGTGGAGCCATTTTAAGTTGAGAAATAATCTCCACAAACCCAAGTTCTGAAGCAAGTTCTTTTCTATTGTTCTTTTCCGTTTATTTTATTTGGCTAAGTATCGTCGTAGAGTTGAGGAATTAATTAGACAGTAGATTTTGTATTAATCTTATAAAACAGCTTCTCACTATTTGTGTAATCAAGTGTTTCCTAAAAAATCATTGTCTTCTCTAACTATAAATTCAAATAAAAAAACCATTCTAGAGAATTAGGTGACGACAACAAGAAACAATTCTTTACAAGAAAAATGGGTGACACGGATAAGTTAAATATTGACAACATCATTGCCCGCCTTCTGGAAGGTAAACAAATGAACTTTTCTTTTCATTTGTTTTTTTTTTACCATAAATCATAATTTCATTATTCATGAAGTTACATTATGACATGTTAATATTTTCATTTTTTAGTACGTGGTTCCCGTCCCGGAAAGAATGTGCAACTCACTGAAACGGAAATAAGGAACCTCTGCTTGAAGTGTCGAGAAATATTCCTTTCACAACCTATTCTTCTAGAACTGGAGGCTCCATTGAAAATATGTGGTAAAATTTTAATGGACTTTTACTTTTTACATTTATTATTTTTTTTAATGAAGTTTAGTGAGTAGAGTATTCTTTTCCTTTGTAGGGGATATCCATGGTCAATATTATGATTTGTTACGGTTATTTGAATATGGAGGATTTCCACCAGAATCCAATTATTTGTTTCTTGGAGACTATGTTGATCGAGGGAAACAATCATTGGAAACAATTTGCCTCTTATTGGCTTACAAGATTAAATATCCTGAAAATTTTTTCCTACTCAGAGGAAATCATGAATGTGCAAGTATCAATCGTATATACGGATTCTATGACGAATGTAAGATTTATTAAATTTATGGAAATGTATAATAAGACTTGTGTGTGACTAATATTTTTGATTGATATTTTTAGGTAAACGTCGATACAATATTAAATTGTGGAAGACATTTACAGACTGCTTCAATTGCCTCCCTGTTGCAGCAATTGTTGATGAAAAAATATTTTGTTGTCACGGTGGACTGAGTCCAGATTTACAATCGATGGAACAAATTCGTCGTATAATGCGTCCAACTGATGTTCCTGATCAAGGACTTCTGTGTGACTTACTTTGGTAAAGAAAATTATTGACATTTATAAGTTATAAAGTAAATACTAACGTTAAAAATTATAAGATAAAACATTCAACAACAAACTCTCATTGCGTCATCTAATTTTAGAATTTGAAACCATTTATGAGAGAAAGGGGAAGCATGGTTTGAATTTATTGTTGGAATATCGTCTGAAGTGTTGTCATTTCTTGATTAGACTAGAATTATTTATAGTTTGAAAATTACATTTTTGAATTACAGGTCAGACCCTGACAAGGACACAATGGGATGGGGTGAAAATGACCGTGGTGTCAGCTTTACATTCGGATCGGAAGTAGTTGCCAAGTTCCTTCATAAGCATGACTTTGATTTGATCTGTAGAGCTCACCAGGTAGGTAAAAAGTTGGTACATTTCATTTAAAATTTTTTGATTCATTTGATTTATTCTTCAACAATGCGCGGTAATCTCAATAATAGTAGACTTATCCATTACGCATTTCCTTCTTATGCTGCCAAATCACTACACTACAGCTAAAATTGATTTGTAATACTTCTACAGGTCGTCGAGGACGGGTATGAATTTTTTGCTAAAAGACAATTGGTTACATTGTTTTCTGCTCCAAATTATTGTGGAGAATTTGATAATGCTGGAGCCATGATGAGTGTAGACGAAACGCTAATGTGCTCATTCCAAATCCTGAAGGTAAGTATCTTACATACCAACCTTGAATTTAGTTATTGGTAAATAGCACAGTGCTACCTGTGTCCAATGTCTACCAATCGTTTATAATGTTTACAACGTGTCAAAATAACGTTTCTAAAGCTTTTTATCAAAAAATAATGGATTAGTTACAATCTGTTCCAACAAATTAAGTTCATCCTTATGCTTCGTTTAAAGTCGTGAGGAAGTGATCACTTCCTCTTCACTTTTTGGATTCCCCACCACTTTTTCCAAAGTAGTCGCGAGTGAATTTTTTTCACTTCCTCACCTTTCCTCATGATGAAACTTCACTTCATCACCACCAAAGTATACTTTTCACTTCCTCACATCGACCGTGCTCATGAGCAAAATTTCGTCACTTTTGGAAAGTAGAAATATTTCAACTTTTCAAAGTGAAGTTCACAGTAATTTCAAAATAGGGTTACTTAAAACTTAAAAATGAAGGAAAATTGAAATTAAAGAGGCAAAATTTCTTTAGTTTTTAATTGTTATTCAATTTAAATAATCATCATTATGTCCAAGCAAGTCAGAAAAAGTTTCACCGATGAAGACTAATATAAATTATTTTTATTAAATTTACTATTTAAATTTTTAACTATTGGTAAATTTAAGAACTTACACAGCATGTTTACAAAAAACGGATACTAATGAAAGTTGTTTTCTCTTAAGTCAAGTTGAGACATTTGATGAACAGCGGTAAAAACAAAAAGGGGAGGGAGTGAAGTTAGATGAGGAATTATTCAACAAAAATAGACTCACCCAGACACAAATACAAACTAATTAACTATAACTAATTATTCAAAGTAATAAATATCCAACCCAACGGTGCTTCAATCCAGGCAACAACTGTGTCAAAGGTCAGATACAACTATTGTCCTTGGTAAGCTAATGTTTGAGATAAGATCGGAATACGTGATATATTTCGTTAATCTAAATGTCCACTTGCGCCACAAGGCACCGCCCGTGAACCCATTTCATAAATGGGCACTATTTCTAATTTTCACTTTGTTTTTGCTATTTTTTAAAATGCTTTGATAGACCAAAAATAGAATCAGATTATGGACTCAATGAGTCAATGACTCTATCCTCCGGCAAAATTGAGTCATGTGATAAACTAGTCTTGCAACGATAATTGCCAGTGAGCAATTGTCCTTGAAACCTGGGACTGAAAATAAATTCAGGTTCGACATTTTCCAGACACTTGAAATTTTAACACACCCCATTGCCAAAGGGGATGTGTGGAGTAAGAAAATATAATTTAAAAAATTCCAGAATGATGGGGGGGGGGGGGGGCAAGGGGCTAGTGTTGAAATTGAAAGAAAGGGTTTCAAACACCCTTGTCAACTTTTTCGTTTATCTGCCGAAGTCAATTAAATTTTGTATGAGTGTACGTAATCGCATTCTCCAGGAGCCATATTTTCAGTATAAAAAATATATTTTTTGAATTTTTATTAAATTTTGAAAAGTATAATTTCTGAAATATAAACATTTAGATCATGTTGGGTATTGATATACTCCTACTACTTTTGAGAGCAGCATTGAATGCATGAAATCATGTTTAGAGCAAAACCCAACATGATATAAATGTTTATTTTTCAGAAATAATCTTCAAAATTTAATAAAAATTCAAAAAATATTTTTGAAAAACTCAAAATATGGCACATGGGGAATGCGATTAGGTACACTCATACAACAATTAATCGACGTCGGTCAAATAACGAAAAATTTGGCAAACCCTTTTTTGAGTCCATAAAGACTGAGATAAAAACCAGATAGTTTCGTAAATTTTTTTATCGTTTTTGTAAGTGAGAATAAGAAATAGTGCCGAAGTATGAAATGGGTTGGCGGGCGGTGCCTTGTGGCGCAAGTGGACCTTTACTAATTGCTTTATGTCTCTCTTCCAACAGGGATGTAACAGGGATACCCGTCCTTCACCCTTAACGCAGAGTGCCACACAGCACATTTGGGCAAATCGCCTACACATTCAGCAAATAACAAATAATATAACAGCTGCTGAACTCTCCTCACCTTAGAATAACCGTAGAATTTAGTTCGAAGTTATGATTTTACATTTAATCAAAGAATTCCCAACTATTAACGACCGCTTGTGAACTTAAATTTATCTATTCTAAGTAATTTTACCGATGACTTACCAGTAACAGGTTTGTTTCGGCTCTTCGGAATTTCATTTAAGAGCGAGAACCTTGTTTCCAATCTGTCAATGATCCACTTCACAGTAATTCTATGACTTATTTGATGGTTAACAGTTGCTGGATGAGCTTTGTACCTATCTATGATCTGTTGGTGTGACTCATCTGAGTATTTTTAGTGATACTTAATCACAATTAGTCTAAGGTTTGGAGGTAAGCTCATTCTTATAAATANCTAGTGATACTTAATCACAATTAGTCTAAGGTTTGGAGGTAAGCTCATTCTTATAAATACCCTTCAATAATAAGTAATAATAAGTACCCTTCAGAGTTGGTCATACATGTTTCTCTTAGTCAATTCGGGTCTAACTTGGGTCACAATGTAAATTTTTTCTTGTAATTCTTTTACTGTTGTTGGATGTGTGGGCGATTTGCCCAAATGTGCAGTGTGGAACTCTGTGTTAAGGGAGAAGGACGGGTACCCCTGTTACATCCCTATTGGTTCTCTCTGTATATCAGATCTTCTNGGGAGAAGGACGGGTACCCCTGTTACATCCCTATTGGTTCTCTCTGTATATCAGATCTTCTGATCTTATCCCAGGCATTGGCTTACCAGACAATATTTGTGAAGCTTTTGAAGAAATTGATATTGACTATTGCCAAAAGGTTTGTCGTTCCGTTGGACGCCGCTTACAGGCATGCATAGATGTAACGGCACACAAGTGTCAATCAAACAAAGAAAGTTGATCAGTCAACATTAGACAAGAATTATTATTATTATTATTATTATTATTATTATTATTGCCAAATTTTTTATTATTGAATGTAATTTGTTAGATGTTCCGTCATAATTAATTGCTTTCTTGGCAATACCTACTACCCTGAGTTATGAAACGCTAACATTATTTGGAAATTATTATGAAATTATAGTTTACTTCTAGACACAATAATTTGAAAAAATAGGGTATGCCAACTTACACAACATGTGTGTGTCTGCTGCCCTATGCCATTTTTGGTGAAAGGCAGAGAAAATTAGTATCCGTTTTTGGTAAACATGCTGTACAAACATTGAATTGGAATTATATGAATATGGTTAATTGTAAAGGAAGTCATAGAGCTTCCTTATCTGTGCATAATATATTGAGCATGCGCTAAATTTTTGGAGTGATAATGATGACTATACTTTATATTGAGGATTTGAAAAGTGAAGCTCAAAAAGTTTGAAAAGTGATAGTGATAGTGAAAACTATACTTTCAAATGAGTAAATTCACAAAAGTGAATGGTGGTGATAGGGATTGAGAAAGTGAAAACTTCCTCACGACTTTAAACGAAGCATTACTCCACTTTCTCCAAAAACGGGACAAGGAGAATTTGGTACACAATTTGTCCAATGACATTTTGAGTTTACCTAGGTAGTACTTCACTAGTAGTTTGAGGTAAAGTATGCGTATTTTTGTGCGCTGAATTGTCTAATTTAGTTTAGGAAATAGCGGATAGAGGATGAACCAATTTTTTTTGAACACATCATTGTATACTTACTTATCTTAAATCCTTATGAAAAAAAAATTCCATTTTAGCCTGCTGATAAAAAGAAATTTTCCTACGGAAGTTTGAATGCCAGTAGACCGGTCACACCACCAAGAGGAGCAAACACGAAAAATAAGAAGAAATGATATCCATCCGAGTCTAACGTTTGGAGGGATGTTTGATCAATTATTGTAGGATAGCCACACGATGTATTTTATGTCACTTTCTCAATGATCCTTCTGTTTAATACAGCTGATGAAAAACTATAAGGTTTAATACAATATTATATCTTAGTAGTTGTCGAAACCTCCATTTTGTTATTGTTTTGTTGTTCCCAAATATTTGTTTCTGGAATTAATTTTCTAATGTTCTAATAGGCTGTCTGTAAGTTATTTATTGCATATTTTAAAGGAGTAACTAAATGAGCCTTGGGCCAACGTCACAAATACCGTGTAAATTCTGTTTGTCAATGCTCATCAATCAAGTAATGTGAACATTATCACAGACAAAGTTAATAATTCATAAATCACTATTAGATCCCATTCAATCATTAGGGATATTGTTGGGCTTGACATAGAGAAACAGACGAACTATTGATGACGTTAAGTTCAACATTATGGTTCATCAGTTGTCTTCTTCACTCCATACATATGCAGTTGTAAAGCTTACTGAAAAATTAAAACCAGACAGATGAATCCTGAACTTCATGTGTAAAAGTCAAATTAATTGGAGGATAGTAGAAACGAATGCAAACACTTTCTGATCTCTAAAGTCAAATTTATTATTTTCTTATGACTTTCCTTGACTTTCGGAGAAAAATATTTCAAGTGCCATAAAGAGAAATGAGACTTGGAAGTTTACCGTTAAGTAATACAAAATAGATTTAACTTAAACCTATTCGTCAATTTCGCTGTCCGAAAGAATTATGAGTGGAATTACTTTGCTCGGAATAACCCTTCCCAAATTCGGAAATAGCAAAGGTCGTTTTTTCCTTACACGTGGAACACTTCCATTAGTGGTTGAAACAGTTACAGAACCATTGTTCAGTCTCTCGGAACCTTGTGAAATATGTGGTATTGGAATAGAAGTACTTATACGTGTTTGTGTCACAGACGAACCTGCGTCTATTGAGGTAACGAGATTGCCATTCCGACTGTCATTCTCTACTAGGTCAGGATGACTTCTATTACCTAATGTTAAGCTCCCTTCATATGTCCCCTCTTTACCGATTATACTCACCACAACAGGTCTAAAATGAATGTAAAATACAGATGATAAGGTCTTTCATTAACATTAAAACTAAAAGTAGAAACATACGTTGATTGACTCATAAAGCGAAGTGTCACCGGCAACCTCATTGTATCTGCGAATACTACAAATGTTTTGAACTCTCTGAATGGAAATGTAACTTGACAGTCTTGTTGAAGAGTGTACTCGATAAAATCCACCGCATTCAAACTAAGTTCAGTGTACACTTTACCTTCTAAGAATTGATCAAATAATAATATGATATATTTAGAATCTTATTTTGAAGAAATCATTTCAACAAACAAGGACTTACGTTTCTGTACGAGATCAGTAATAGAGTTTCTTAAACTCATTTTTGTTTCATCTATTTTGAGTGTTAGGTCACCTTTGGCTTCATGAAAATTGGAAAGACTACCAAGAATTAGTTTAGCATCACACGTGACATTACTCTTCAAGGAATTGGAATCAAAGTCTAGCTGAAGTAATTCAGTATTAGATGTAAGGTGAAGGGAGTAGCTGATTTTTGCACCAAATTTTGTAATTATAGTGATATTCAAATTATCCGAATTTGAAGAAAATTCAATACTGCACTCGGAAGCACACTTGGTCAAAAATTTCAAGGACCGGAACGGCTTCAATAAACATTTCGTAGGAATTTTGCAATGCAGGTTGTCTGCATCTGTCGCTTCACACTCATAACTTCACGAAATAAGAATGGTATTAATACTTAACATAGGTTGCATTCCAGCGTATCAAATCAGCAAAAGCTAATTAATTATTAATCCGTCAAGAAATTACCTTAAATTTTTTTTAGAAATTCTTGGATTATCTCGATTCACCAGAGTAACTAAAAACGATCTTTCAGATCTCCAATAATTATTCTTTAAATAAATTATTTCTTAAAGGATTAACAATGCAATTACTCTATAGTGCAGTGCAATGAGGTTAAATAATGAATTCAATTACACGTCTAACCTCACTGTTGTCATTATTGCCACTACACNATTAATTTCTTAAAGGATTAACAATGCAATTACTCTATTGTGCAGTGCAATGAGGTTAAATAATGAATTCAATTACACGTCTAACCTCACTGTTGTCATTATTGCCACTACACTACCATAAAATTCAAGGAACACAGTTACAGTACCAGGTTGAAGTAAGGCAGCGTCCGAAGATTACATACGTAAGTAGGCCTGCTTCATATGAAAGAGGACAATCTGTCATTTGTAATGTACATGATTATAAAAAAAAAATTCATTCGAAGGATATTTAAACTTAACATAAGAACCTAAAGGCGACATAATAAAACTAAGGAGAACATCTTCGGACATCGCTGCCTTGCTCCTATCCTTTGTCAACAAAATACCTGCTAAAAAATGTGTTATTGAAGCTCAAGCTTGCGAAAGTACTGATTGCGTCGTCACATGTTGTCAACGTCAAGGCTACATCCGTAAATTGTAATTGGACTTCATTCCCTCCCATAAGGCACAGGGATTGAATGGCTCGTCCCCAACCTTCGGTAACAGAAAAGAAGACATATTTACGAATTATACTGTGTATCTTATAATATGGCACATCGGCTAGCTTACTTCGTAGTTCATTTTCTCGAAGAGTACACTGGATACCCATTTTTAATACAGTATAATAGATAGTATCGGAGCGGCAGAGAGACGTGCATTCAACCAAAGAACGACAGAAGGTACCATGGCATGAAATTATTGCTTATTTATGATCACAACACAACTCAGAAGTATAAATACTTAAAAACTAACCAAATTTCTTAAATCTTAAATAATTGAACTGGAAATTCCAGTTCATTTCCAGTCTCTGGAATTGAACTTTTCTAAGTTGTAAAATCTAAAAATTAACCGAAATTAAGAGTATTTTTATTTTCTCGTCCTACCCGCTCACTCAACACTATTGGGCAACACAGATCTAACAAAAATTGTGGCTACAAAATTGAGTGAAAATTTTTTATTACTTCAAGTCTTTCAATAAAGATACATACAAAAAATTATTTTTTTTCTTAAAACTTTAGAATTTTTGAAATTTCAAGAACCAGAAACTCAATAATAATGCTACTTTAATTACTCTTAATTCAAATAATTAAATTTTTACAAGGGATTTTTACTTGTTTAGTATATTTTTTAGATTAAAATTATATATTTTCTTCAGTATTGAGATGGTAAGAAGAGAACTCAAGAACAATTAATATTTTTCAACCAATCAAAATCCAAACAAATTTGAATATTTAAATTTTATTGGGTAAAGAACATACAGTGTGTTCAAATAAGAAGGCGAACTTTTTGAGAAATTATTTTGCAAAAAATAAAAATTTGATTGTATGTCAAACTTTTTCAAACAGTATGAACTGCTCAAGTTATTGAAAACTGATACTACGAAAGTTTAGTTAAATGTTCCTAGATTAAAAAGTGTAGGACGAAATTTGTGAGAGTTTTTAAAACTCTAGTCCCGGATTATCGTTTTCGTATTTCAAAGAATTGAGAAGATCTCTTAACGGCTAAATAGTTACAATATTCGGAACTTTGCCCACTGGACGAAGACTGGAGTAAATTTTCAGACTAATATAGTTAATTAATTCGGTGCTTCCAATATTTTATTCCGTTATTCTCTCGTAAGAAAAATAAATAAATTATTAACTCTTTCTCAAATCGGTGTTTGCGCCAATTTTCTGCCGGGATTTTTTGTTCTCACAATAATGCCTAATTGTAATTCCAAAACAGCTATCGTCCCAAAAAATTTTCCAAAATTTTGATAATCATTCAAACCTCCTCACAGACAGGAGTCTAGTGATCGACGGGACAAATCGAGCTTGGACACTGATTATTGGTTGGGATTTGGAAATCTTGAGTAAAATGACTGTTTTTTAACCTGGTTCTTGGTTTTTTGCCTAGCTTTTGGTTTTACCCTTATGATGGGTACTACGCTTTAAGATAAATATTCACAGTAAAAACCAAAAAAAAAAAAAAAAAAATCAAATAGAAAATTTTGCTACCCTGCGCTGCTTAAGTAGTCTACACTTTTTGTCTCAATTTTATTCTCAGCTTGTTATCCTTGGCTGAGAGGGAAAAACTTCTCCTTCACTTTTCCCACCAAACTCTTCCCTCGCAACTGAGCTGGTCATTAAATGAACGGCACATTGTGAAAATAAGTTAATTTCATTATTTGACACCTTCAAATTTATTTGATTGATTTCCTGTTGCTGTGTGTTGGTAGCTTGTTTCTAATTGGACTCTGGACTCAGGAGACTTTTAGCAGTTGCTTCCTTTGTAGGTATGACCAAACCGAAGTCAGTGATTTAGCTCTAGCTAACGAGCCATGGCTCTGATTCTCTCTGCCAGATGGTTAGAATTAATTATCAAAATTTTTTTGCTCAATTACTTTGCATATAAAAAATAAATAAGAAAAAAAGAACCCTGTACAAATAATGTTGTCTAGTAGTCCCTGTCAGATTTAAATTAGATTTTGCAATCGGTTGGATTCGATCCTTCTGTACGCAAAAATATTTTCTAAGTTTTTTGACTTTTCGGTTCCCTTACAACTCAAAAAACTACCTTTACAAAAGTTGTTGTGAATAACCAATGGAGGAAGATATTCCTCTAACATTTTTCTCCACGATGACCTGGTCAGGTCAAAGTTCAGGTTTCTTGATTTTCCGAAGTTTTTTTTATTTTAACCTAAACTTTGCCCTGACCAGGTCATCGTGGAGAAAAATGTTAGAGGAATATCTTCCTCCATTGGTTGTTCACAACAACTTTTGTAGAGGTAGTTTTTTGAGTTGTAAGGGAACCGAAAAGTCAAAAAACTTAGAAAATTTTCGAGATGGGGATTTGTGTTAAAAAACTTAGAAAAAATTTTTGAGTACAGAAGGATCGAATCCAACCTTTGCAATCAAGTAGATCTTTCCATGCAAATAATGTTTAAATGGGACAGAATGTCCTTCGGCTTCTCATTTGACCTCTGGAGGTTACTAAAGGTCAAATTTGATTTTTAGTACTCCTTGTCACATTTTAACAGAATTTCGCAAACAAATAGATCTGCTGGTTGGATTCTAGACTTGAGTTTTTCAGCCCATATATGCAGACGTCACCTGGCATAAGTGCGAGATAAGTTTCAGTATAACCAGGTAAACACAAACTGGAGGGGAAAAGTTAATTCAAAAAGTGTAGATTACTTAAGCAGCGCATGGTATGAATTTGTTGTTTATGAATTCACTTAACCCCATAGGAGTTTGACATCTGGTCNTTACTTAAGCAGCGCATGGTATGAATTTGTTGTTTATGAATTCACTTAACCCCATAGGAGTTTGACATCTGGTCATTCTCCGTCTAACCCACCAACGAATTGTTCAAATGTAATTTTCTGAATCTAAAAAAAATATTCATATTAAATTAAAATTCTCTACATAATATAGGAATTATTTACTTGAAAATATCCATTCAATCGTTCAGTAGCAATGGCAGTGAGGGGTTCCCGTACGTCCAACCAAAGGTCATTGAAGCTGTTATTCAAGAAACGCGTCAAAGGTTTCCAAATCCAATCAATTTTGATGCCATTAATAATAAAATTTTCAAAATTCAATGAAATTGAGTCAAAGGAAATTGTTATTTTGAGATCAGAGATTTCCAAGTAACCGTTTTCATCATTTTCAAATTTTGCATAATGTCCAACGCTAATTTTTGTCACAGAGTTAGATTGATATCCATGTCCTGAAAATTCTAAATTCAATCCAGAATTGGTTGTACCTTTCAACGAAAGTTCATAATTCCCTGGTAAAAATAAATATTTTGAGTAATTTTAATCAATATTAAATATTTGTTAAATTCAAAGAAAAGATACCCGAAATCCCAAGTTCGGAGTCCGATGTTACAGACGACGATGAGGTACGCTTCTTGGGGTCAATCTCAGCCTTAATATGTAAAGTATTAAAACCAACCACAGTGGTATTCCTATAAAAAAAAAGATAAGTACACATCGTTCTAAATTAAATAGGTCAGCATGTTAAACACGAATAATAATTTTACGAAATTTTGAGTAGTCCTATAAAATTTCCAAATCCAATCTCAAATGAATTATCAGGAAGCTGGAATTCGTTCTCAAAGAATGGGAAACTTATTTCTTTCGAAAATTTTTTAGCTGAAATATATTTTAAAATAAATAATTTAAAGTATGAAATCAGGATGAATTTTCGTTACTTACCAGGTAGAGCCGAATTCTGAACCAAAAGACATGTAAATATGGATATTATAATGGATTTCAAGACTCCCATTATTTATTTAAAAAAAGTCACCACGACGTAAGGTCCGTAGGTGTCTATATAGTCTATACCCGTTGGAAGATGAGCTACATAGAATACTAATTAAAAAAAAATGAACATGGCTATATTTTATAGAAAAATGAAATACTGACCTGAGCACTGTTTACCTTCAAGATAGGAAACGAATCTCTTCAATTTGTTGATTTGAATGTATGTCATTCTATTCATTGATGACGGACTTTATACTTTATTCTATTCTTCTCACAAATAATCAACTAATCAAATAGAAACTTTGAAATGTTAATCTTTGTGACATAAATCTAAAATGATCAATTCATAAGTTTCTTTGATTAGAAACCCTTATTCCGAATAAATTTGTTATGAATTGAGAGTGCAAATCCTAGGAATTTGTGATCAAACCAGAATAATCTCAAACGGTCTATCCGAAAAGAATTATCTACCAAGATAGACAATTCTTTTCTAGAAAATTTTCCAAAAAATGAGATTTATTTTCCCTTTACCATAAATATATATTTTAATTAAGTTGTAGTTGGGTTTGCTACAAAAGTTTATAATTTTTGATTTAGTTACCGTATTTCCATAGGAATGTCTCCAAGTGTCTCTTCATCCTCAACTTGGTGGATACTCGAGCGTGTCTTGAGTAAATATCACATATGAAAAGATTTGCAATTGCAAGAGAGCGTAGGCACATTTCGTCCTTTTGATTTTTCTGCTCTATCCTTCCATTCTGCAACGAGTTGATAGAACCTAACAGAAATTTACTTATGTTGAATAATTATTGTTGGTTACAAATTTAAATTTATGTATTTTTTTTTTTTAATTATTGAGATTACCGGAGTGTAAATTTTCCACTTGAATTTAGAGAAGTGGGTTTAATTGATTCTATAAAGTCTTCCAAAGAACTGGAATTATTGAAAATCCAAGTACCAATGCAATCCACTGGAAAAGACTGGAAATTTGAAGGAAGGATAAGATTATCCCCACAAATTCCACATCGCCCACTTTCTAACAGAGAGTCAAGTTTCTTTAGCAAGATTTTCAGTCGTGATTTTGTAAGTCCCATTGTTTCCAGTAAGGTACATGAAGAGACACGGAGTATGATTTCAATCAGTAGTGAATCAGTCATCTGACATGAACAATCACTCAGGTATTGCTCATAAAGCTTCATCTTCATTGCAAATTTAAAAGCTACAGAGTCAATTAAGTTGATTGGAACTTCTGACTTGTAATTGGTTTGATGAAATTTCTGGAGGAGGAGCTCAAGTATTACTTCTTCACTTATGAGTTGAATTGAAGAAATTGAGTTGGATGAAGTCTCAGATTGAGTAGAAATTTGGAAACAGTTTAGTGGAATGCCACATTGACACAAGTTAGTCCTGGAATGAGCAAGTAAAGTAGCTTCTTGAAACATTTCGAAGAGAATTGCATTCATTTTACAAAGTTTAAATAATTTTCCTTCAATGTCTTGTTTTGACCAATGTTTGAGAGGAAAGCATGATAGGAGTAAGGAGATGGTAGTTTCTTTGCGTTTATCAATTTTTTGACCAGAAGCCATGTCTTTTGATGATATGAAGTATAAAATTGAGATGACATGAGGCAAACAAGCACAGAGAGCTTCGAGATCCGTCTGGACTAGATCACTATAAATTGAACACAGAATATCCTTTGCATAATTGAAATCAGGAGGAGTTGGACTGAGCAATGATTTCAACTGTAGTTCATACAGAGACTGTCGATCAAAAATAAAATAAGTTGATGTAAGGAGCCAAATACAGAAACCACTAAACAATTTTCGGATTTCAGTTACAATTTCGATTCTTTTTGATGGAGGAAGAAATGGACTGCAAATGAGGATGATATCTGCCAACAGAGAATCTGATTCTAATTCTTGTTTGCTAATTCCAAAATTTCCAAACCATTCAACCACTTCATCATCCTTTGCAAACGAACTGAAGAAACTCAAATTTTGAAATCCCGAGAGACATAAATTTTTAGTGGCTGTCAATCCTTCAGAATATGACTTCTTGTGACTTCGAATAAAGTCTAACATTTCATCTTCAATAATTTCTTGATTTCTGTTGTTTACTGAAATAGTGTTGAGTTGATGGTATAAATTGACTAGATTCATTTCTTCTTGAAAAGTTTCAACCCTTAGAATGACTTGAGCGAGATGGTTTGACTCAGAAGGACTATTGAGGCTGAGATTCATTTCTGAATATAATTGTTGAATGGCTTGCCATATACACGAACATTTTGCATCGTCATTAGACGGATTTTGAAAGCAGTAGTTAGAACCTTGCTCAAATGCTGCTAAAAGATTCTGTAGTGGTTTCCAAAGAGGGCTCACTACAGTCGTCGAATTTGTCTCCTCCTCATTTTCAACAAGTTTGAATGGAATTCGTTCGGAAATAAAACTGTGGAAACTACTTTCTTCACTCCAACTCTGATTTGCAAGGATGAGGGAACGATAGTGATTGGCTACGTTCCTTTCTGTTTCTCCGTCATCTTGTTTTTCTCTGTAACCAATAGAAATGAGGCAATGTTTTATCCAACGCTCAAATGGCGTCATAAGTCCAGCTCTGAAGAGTTGTTCTGAATAAGATAAGACTTGAGTTAATGAAAGAACATGGACTTTGGTGCCACTCCATAGGAAACAATAATTGGACAGAAGTTTTGCACCCTGAATTCGAAGAAACTCATCATTCCATAGAATCAACTTCATCATCCCTGGATGAATTAAGTAGATATGATTATGGGATACGGACACGAAGAGATTATCATCTGTGAGCAAAAGTTTTCCTAATGATACATTGTGGACGGGATTGTTTCCTTTGATAGGACGTAGTTCTTCGTTTAAAATTGGATCAAAAACTGAAACTGGATTCCTGGTAAGGAATGAATTCATTTCAATCTTCTTTGACTCTAATAAGTGTCCTTTTAAGCTGAAGCGATAGAGTAGGCCTGACGTCATTTCACTCACATACAGATAAATAGCAAAATCGATGGCTTTGACACTTGGCTCACTCTCACCAATGATAAGAGCAATTCCAGTGGCTTGAATATCTCCCTTTGACTCAAACTGGATCCTTGTAAAATCTTCATTCTCAATATCACAGAGAAATACGGCTGAAACTGTGCAGACAGCTAAGTAAGGAAACATGAATTGAATTTGGATAATACGACTTTTCAGTTTCAGTATAACTTGTGAGAATGATACTGGGCGTGGAAACTCTTCGAAACTTCCAACCTATATATAACGAAATTTATATTTTAAAAATGAAGACAGAGAAATACTGGAATAAAAACAAAAAAGACGTACATCTGCTTGAGATACGAGACCTTGGCTGTCTCCTGTGAAGAGATATCGTCCATTCGTACTCCAGTGAAGCTCAATTATTTCATTTCCTTTGTGATGATCAAGTGTATTGACGTATTTGAAAAAAGCAGCTGGAGAAGACGTAATGGATGTCTTTGCATTCATTGGTTGATCAATAATTTGATACAGTGATACATGTCCACGGATAGAACCAATTGCAATGTCTCTTTCATTTTCAGCACAGGAAATACTGCAAACTTTTCCTCCTTTGAAAGGTATCATGAACTTAAAGCTTAGTGTTTCACGGGAGAAAACGTAGACAGTGCCTGAAGTCACTCCAACAAACAAAAAGAGATTCGAAGTCTCGACACAAGTAACCTGTAATAAAACAATAATTATTCTAGAAACTACATTCAACCATGCAATCATATTCGTGATCGACATCCCCACCCCCTCCCCCCTTCCAAAAGAAAAAAGAAAGAAAATCATTTTGTTTTCACTCTCGAAAAGGAAATAAAATCGTTTTTTTTTCACTCTCATTTAGGTTTGATTTCCAAACCATTTGACATGGTTTCCAAAGATTATGAGGGTACCTCCATCATAATCTTTGTAAACCCTTATATCTAATCATAAGGTTTTTCAACAAGAAGTGAGGCCTATGGTAAGGGTTTCGAACAAAAAATGAAGCTAGAATAAGCTTACCAATTCCAATAACCTAAAAAACACGAGGCCTGATGTGAGTGGCAAAAGTTTCCCAAAAGGGATGGTTTTTATGATAATAAGGGCTTCCCTTACAAAATATATAGGGTAAATCTTTAAAAAAAAAATTCCTCTTTTTCTAAAACAAATTTCTTTAAAACATAAATCTCTCCAACAATGGAATTGTTACGACATCGACCGAGGAGACGAGACGACGATTGGACTTGATGTTTGATGACGTCAATTTGTTCTTAGGACGTAGAAAATATGGCAAAATAATTTAATTATTTTTCATAAGTCATCCATTATGTAATACATTTTGCAATTTATAATTACTTGAGTACTCTTCTCTATGAATATTCTCTACGATTACAGAGAAGCTTCTGCTGCACTTTCTTTACTATGTTATGGGTAGGGTAACAATAAACTTACATTTCGAGTCTTGAATGCAGCACTAGATTTGAAGTCCAAATTATTTATATCGATTGTCTGGACCTTGACTAGGAGCGGATAATTAGATGTGGTAGAACTCATTATAATAAAATAAATTAAATCTTAAAGTCTTAAATTGACTGATGATAAATCAACAAAAATCACAAGACAAACTAAAATTACAACAGTCATTGTTGAGCTAGGAATCTTACAACCCAGGCAGAATAAACAATTTAAATATAGCGGGTGTCCTATAATTTAGTCAAAAGAAAAAAAAATTAAAATTCAACAAATCAAATTTGGGAATTTAAAACTTTGATTAAATATATGTTTGGTAAAGTTGAATGCAAAGGATAATCGTAGATTCTAACTCGATTTACCAATTCAAGTCTCCGAGTAATATGATTTTCTTTTTTTGAAGAATAGTTTTTTAGCTTTTAATGATTTCCAAAAAAGTTAATTATTTTATCTATATTGAGAATTGGAAAATATTTCTTGAAAAAATTTTAAATAATTACTGCAGACACAAATTTATAAAATACTCAATTTTATATTCACTTTCTCTTAATCAAAAAATAATATTTTATTTTTGTTTCTATTTAGTTAAGGTATAGTTACTATTTAAATTTAGTTAATGTATTGTACCAAATGATTGTACAATCGTTTGTTACACACACGGTAGTTTAAGTAAACGAACATTTACTTCAACTACTGTGTGTACTATAATTCATGGACTTAAAAAATATAAAAATTCAAATTAACCTATCAGATTCGAATATTTTTTAAATAATTTACATTTGTTTTGGATAAATTTAAAAAATATAAAAATTCAAATTCACCTAATCAGATTCGAATATTTTTTAAATAATTTACATTTGTTTTGGATAAATTAAAAAAATAATTAATAATAAAATAAAATAGATTTAATTGGAATTTTGTATTTTACATAATGAAGGAGAAAGAGAAGGTAGGTAAGGCACATTATCTGAGACTCCCACAAATATATTTTTTCGGTATTTCTGCTACTCTGTTATATCTCTGAATATGTATGAATCAGAAACCGCTCATCGTACGTCTACTTTTAGACACAATTTTGTAGTGATGCACCGGATATACTTCACACCGGAATTTCCGGCACCGGGACCGAATATCCGGTTATTCCGGTTCCGTCAAATTCTACCGAAACGTTCGGCAGTACATCCGGCCGGAATTTTTTTGCTTTGGAGTGTCGATATATAGATAGTTTAGTAGGTAGTTACAGCACTAGGTTAGGAGCACGAAATGCAAACGTAAGCGGAATTTCGACAAAATCACGAGTTAAATTTATTTCTCAAAATATCCATACTATTACCTTAGCGGAACTGTCTATGATATTTAATGTAATTATGCATGAGCTTTCCGACAAAAATGACGGACTCAGACCCCTGTGATAGAAATGGACAGTGATGAGAAATAAATTCTGATTTTACTACCCCTCCAAGTCCATGTCCAGGTGAGCAAACTAATTAACTTATTATTTCTTTGAAATGAATGAACGCTAGATTAAAATTAATTAATAAATGCTGTCAGGGTCTTCATCAAAATCAACAAAAATTCTAAACCTGGGACAAGGCGGACTAGCTCGTGCTGGAAATATTTTATAGACTCTAGATCCAACAAAACTCAAGTATACGTTGTGTAAGAACGATTTTTCTCGCGGTGGTTATGGGAGAAATAAATCTAAGACACCAATGAGATTACACCTGAAGGCCAAACATAAATCAGGTAGGCCTAGGGTAACTACCGTTTTAAAAACATTTATAATACTTAATTTTTTCAGTTTGCTTTACTCGACACACTTTCACTGATAAAAGTGTCAAAAAAGAAGCCAATTCCAGCGGAGTTTCAGGGGAATACAAAGTGGACTATCACTGACCTACAATCAAAAGAAATTCACTATAAAATCGTTTGCAAAATTTTCAACTGAATATAATGAATTAAATCGGTTCTAATGTTGTTATTCAAGGTCGTTTTATTTCGCTGGACACCTCACGAGGTTTAAAAAAATGTTCCGGCCACAATTTTGGCAGTAACTTTCGGTTCCGTCATTTACCACCGAATCGGATTTTCGGTTCCGGTGGCTCGTGACGGAAGTCACTTCCGGTGCATCACTACAATTTTGTATCTAAAATTTGTTTCGTATCTGGTTCCATTACTTACTTCACATAAAAGGGAGTGAGCTAATACTGACATTCATCTTACTCTATCAGACTGGACTTAAACGGGATTCAAATCCCAAAACTATTAATTAATAATGATACATACCATGGTTAGGTTAATAATCCATTGTATCCGATTAATAATACATGGTGGTGACGTCATACCATGGTTTTAAATCCTTAACCATATATTAAAACATATGGTATTTCAGTGTAATTGCGCTCGTGACCTGGTCACTCTGAAGGAATGTTCCAAACGAAAATTTGAGCGTTATCTTCAACGTAGTCGTTGCAGAATTTTAAAAATCCTTTACGTTCCAGAGATATTCGAATTTGAAATAAATGTTCATTTTTCCATAAGAAGCAATTCATTGGAAATGGAGCTACAATATAATAACCGCGAACGAATTGTGTGAGAAAATAATAATTTTTTTTTGATTACAGTAATCCGAATTCGTGAGTGATAAGTTTATTTTTAAACATTTTTCTAAAATGCGAAAAAACTTGAATGTATAGTTTGAAAAAACTCAAGTGATATTTAATCAACACAGAATTCCTTCACATATCGGATCATAATCTCAGTATTTTTGGTTCTTCTCAACAACCATGAACTATATTATGTCACCAATATTGGATTGTTAGTCTAGCTCTATGAGTAACACCGATCGTGACCGGTAACTAAAGTGCAGACAAACTGAGTGGCATAATAAGCTTTTTGTCATCTAGCCACTCTAGACTGGATTTAAAAAAAAATTAAAATATTTTAAATTAAAATATGAATTCGAATTTTAAAATGTTTCGATGGACCAATTACAGAACAACGGATAGGATTTTGTAGACAAAATCAGAATTCGGCAACTCTGAGCCTTTACTACACACTAACCCTAACTGATTCTTTCATCTTGCCTCTTCAAATGAATGAGCACAAAAAAACTTGGCGCGCTAACCAATAAAATTCAAAGTGTAAGGTGAACATGTGCGAACATTAATTTGTCATTTAGATCAGATCATAAATTGAAATATTTAATTGAAAATTTTACGAATATTCTTAAAATAATGGGTCGTAAGCGGAAACTAGTTGACGATCAAGATAAGAGAAACGAAGTGGATTTACCTCCGAAACATCTTACTTCACTGAATGCACCACAGGAACCAAGGTTAATAGTTATTCTTGAGAACGCTCAACTGGAAAGCGCAAGAGTAGGTGATTGTGAATGATTATCTTATTCTTTTCCAAAATTTTTTGTTAAAAATAATCTAATATTATGGTATACATAATTGTTAGGTGGGAGCAAACTTTGAGCTTTTGAATGGGGATGATCATGGATCACTGCTGAAAAAGCAAAAGAAGGATCCAGCCCTGTGTCGTCCAGACATTACTCATCAATGTCTCCTCATGCTTTTGGACTCTCCTCTGAATCGAGCTGGAAGACTTCAAGTTTATGTTCACACAGCTAGCGGCGTCTTAATTGAGATTAATCCCCAAACACGAATCCCACGTACATACAAGCGGTTCGCTGGATTAATGGGTTAGTAATGGCTTTAGACTTAATTAGATACAGAGTGGCAAACATTCTTTTATATTTTGATTTGAAAGAGTCTAAGAATTCCAAAAATCAATCATTTAATATGTAAAAATCTTTGAGATACGCTTTGAAAATTATGAGGATTATTATCTTTTGGTGCGTCATCATAATAGATTTAATATTTTCCTACACAGTTCAACTCTTGCATAAGTTTTCCGTTCGTGCTAGCGATGGACCAATGAAACTGTTGAAAGTAATTCGTAATCCAATCACTGATCATTTACCTATTGGTTGCATAAAATACGGGACTAGTTTCTCTTCCGAAAAACTCGTAAAGGCAGAAGAACTTGTAGATCCTGAAAAACATGTGGTTATTGTAGTTGGTGCAATGGCTCATGGAAAAGTAAGTCTGTAGATCATTTCGAATTTCTAATTAATTTGATTATTTTTCAGTTTAGCTAAAGCTCTGTTCTTCAGATTTCCGTGGATTACACCGAGGAAACTGTATCAATCAGTGGATATCCTCTCAGTGGAGCACTTGCGTGTGCAAAAATTACTTCAGCATTTGAAAGCAAATGGTCAATACACTAGAAAACTTTTATTCTCTTATTTAAAATTGTTTTTGTAACAATAACTTAGTTTTTTTTTAAGAATAATACTGGGACGTAAGATATATTGTTCATTGGCTTGGCTACAACGGAACTTAACATAATTATATCTCATCCAATACTCGCAATAATGCTTAGTTAATAGTTATACTATTAATTACATTAATTATAACTAAATGCTAACAAAAATTTCACAATTGAATTCAAACAAACCAAAACTAAAGCAACCACATTATTGGGAATGGGATTTAACCGCTGATGTATGTGTTGCAAAGATGATATATCCTTGCTGTTGATGTCAATTATTTTCCGCAAAATTATTTGCATACGTGCATACTACAATCAAATTTTCTTAAGAAGCTATGAAAATTTATAATTATTTCTGAGCCTTACTTGCTATTTTATAAAACCTTAAGGAATTTGCAAATACTTTCTTCATATCAGTTCTAAAATATTTTTTGTTCATCCTATATTCAAAAGTACCAGCTTTCACAAAAATACATAGTTATTAAAATTTCTTATGTAAATTAGTTGGATTAAAACTTAAAGCGGTTGTATTCAGGTGCTAATAATCATCAAGAACTTAGAGGTGCGGAACTATCATTTTCACAGATTCCGCAACTTCTCCTGTTCAGCTGACGATTCAATTGCTTGGCTTTGCCATTGCAGTTGTCAACAAAACTTGAAGGAGTCTAAATCCTGAATACAGGTATTTTAACTTCGAAATGACAGAGATCTGACACTAATGTGTAATATTTTCAGAAAACAGTGGGTATAGAAATGAACTGATTTTTCCTACAATATCATGCGATTGAATTCAAACTGTATTTCATACAGAACTAATTGCGTTTCAAATTAATCTGTGTCTGAAAATAGGAATAGGCTAGTATTTCTAGAATTAGTAGTTATGTTTACAAAAACAATAAAAACTGATCATTTACCTTTACTTTTACCTAATAAAAAGAATGACAGAACAACAGTATCCCCTACTATTCTCAGCTTGGATACATGGCCGTTCTAAAAAGCACTTTCTTGGCCTCCTTATCTGCATGTATCACATTAATAAACAGAGGGCGGATACTTACTTATCTACTTCTTTTTGGGTATCCCACCTGCACCTATGTAACTTCGTATCTTTCCGATTCATGTAATTTGAAGATGAATAGAATGCCCTTATAAAAAAGTATTTTAAGTATTTTTGGTTTTTAGGCATTAGGAAGTACTTTCGAAAGTAATTTTGAATATTAAGTAATTAAAAAGTACTTTGTCAAGTAATTTGGTGTATTAATCGTTTTTCGAGAATAATTTCCCTCATATTCGCTCTAAATTTGTCGATGAGTCAAAATGATAAACTGCAGAAAGTAAAAGTTCACAGTTTTGTTCAAAGAAGTATACTTAAAACTAAATTATGCGTCCATTAAATTTATGCGCAAGGCGAAAAGGCTCCCTGGCTTTATTTAACCTGATTAATGTGCAGTTGGGACCCAAAAATTTAAGCCGAACCTTCAGTTGTAACAAACGCTTTTTCGCGGTCCCAGTTATAATAAAGACATGATTTTACGTCGGTTAACACGAGCGCCAAATAATGGTATACTTTCTGGAGAAATCAACCTTTTTTTTTTCAGAAAAAATTTAATGAAAATTTCCTTTAAATTATATAAAAATCATCTGACTTATGTATTGGAGTTGTGATAGTGTTTAAATTAAACATTCCTTAAACAATAAATCAAACAGTTTGATTTTTATGATCCAAATTAGTATACAACCGAATTTTTAGGCTTCAATTAAGTGAATTAATTAAAAAAATTGTNTTTATGATCCAAATTAGTATACAACCGAATTTTTAGGCTTCAATTAAGTGAATTAATTAAAAAAATTGTAAATAGTTACCAAAAATAACTAAGTATTGTTAATTATTTTATACTTTTTTATCTGTATTTCGTCGATTTTTGGCAAGTATTTAAGTAAGTAAAATGCTGTTTTTTAGAAAGTATATATCCGCCCTCTGTTAATAAATATTAATTTCCAACGGAAAATTTCTTTCAAATATTACAAAGAACGTATTTAGTCAAAACTCAATCACTTTCACTAAAAATAGAATTTGAGTCATAATTTTAGCAATTTTTTCAGAATTGATACAACAAATTTAACATCTATTGTCGAACCAAATAGCCGTGAGCCGCACGCGGGCCCGCCGCGAGAGTTATGCACCACGTGATTAGGCACTTCAGTCTCGAGCTTTACAATTTGCGGCTGCTAGAATATAATTTTTTGATCAAATAATTTCAAATTAATTAGCCAAATCTGATCTAGAATGAGATAATATTGTTATGAAGCATTTGTTGCCTTTAAGTGACTACTTACACGATCAATTAGGTGGTGTAATTGCTACAAAAACAACACACATTAAGAAAATTGGACAAGAGAATTTGGCTATTTCCCAAGCTTTGGTTGCTTAAAGTGAAGAGTGCTACCATGCAGACGATTAGACAACTTTTAATGCAAAGTTGCTTAAATTTTGAAAAATAAAATTTTCCTTAATTTTTATACCCTTGTTCTAATGAATAAAAAGTGTTATTAAAGATGGGAAAGAGCAAATTCACTGCGATTCGTTTAGTTATGCACTAAATGTATCATCAATTGTTGACTATCGTATAAGAATGAATTTTACCTTTTTCAAAATTCATATAATATATAGGCACAGGTGGTAGATGGTAGCCTCTCATGGAAACTTCCGATGGTAATCTCCCATGATTTTTCTTTTTTTTAGTTCTAAGTTAAGTTTTTACATTTTCGGTTATTTGTTCTTTATTTGTTATTATTTATTTATTAATCTTCATGTTGAAGGCTAGCAAGTATCTTACGTTGTCAGTACCCTTGGAGGTTACTATCGAAAGTTACCATGGAAGTTTCTCATTTATCCTTCAGTGCCTAAATCCAACCTACAAAATCTTAATGCATGCTCAACATTTCAATTCTGTCTAAATGGTATAGCATGCACAAGTCTAATTTTTTGCAAAAATTTACAAATTTTTGAATTTCAAAGCCCGGCCAAGGCTCACGCCCAAATGGTTCGACAATAATAATATTGAATTCTTATGATTTCAAAATGGATTCAATGGTATAAAAGTACGTCTCTCTTTCAAGGAGTTACCCGAATTCTTGAGTGGTTACTAACGAGATCATTATGACAAGAAACACAGAGCTCTTGACAACTCAGAACCATGCTCATGTCTTACTTTTTTCAGCCTAATTCAAGATTGGTTGTCTTTAGTTATGCCCCGATACGGCTAAAATTCGTATCGGCCGATTTTTTCGACTCAAAAAGTTGTTTTCTAATTGATTTGGTTAATATTAAGGCAAATTTTAAGCAAACTTTAAGCAAACTTTGTAATAAATTAAATTTTCATTTTTTGAATCGGAAACTGCATCGGCCAACTGGCCGATTCAACTTTTATATCGATGCCGATGCGACTAGACGATCGCATTGGCGACCGATTCATCGGAAGGGCCGATGTATCGGGGCAACACTAGTTGTATTTATAAAGTAAATTCTTGCCATAAAATTCGTCATTAACAATGATATTGTTACAAATAAAGTTTAAAAAAAAATGGCGTGTGATACATACATAAGGAGCCCGAAAATCTGTGATTTTTGAAGCGGTCATATTCCCCAGCTGAGAATGGCAGGGGTGATATTCCGGGGATATAAGTTTCTTTCATCCTGAACATGATTCCGCATGATCATCCCACGCGTCCACCTGTGTAAACAAGTGTATATAATTTAATTTAATCTAATTTTTATCTTGTGATTTAAGTTGATTTATCGTGACATTAATAATTCAATTAATTACTTGACATTCCCGAGAGCAATACCACTGGCTGCCACATCCGGCACATACAAATTGAGCCTGGGTCGTATTGCATCCTTGACAAAGTGGAATTGCTTCGGCTTTGTGAGATTGGTCGTTGCGATTCTACAGATAAAACGATCACTTGTTTTTTTTTATGAAAAAAATATACCCTTAGTTATCGTATATCTATATTTTGAACATAATTATTACCTTAACGTTGGAATTTGAGGCTAAAAGATTAGATAGCGAAATATTCGTTTCTGAGACTGACGAATTGGGATGTTTGATTTCTACTGCTGACTGATTTTCCTCGGCACGATGAACAGTGTTTGTTGAAGTTCCCGGAACAGATAAAAGCTTGGCTAATGTAAGGTTGAGGTTAGATTTACCCGTACCCGGAGTACTCCCAAAAGACGATGTCACACCTGTCCGAACATTTCCTTTTACTGCGGTTGGTATAACTGCAATGTTGGAAACCAAATCTGGTGTCTTATTATCATTCGATGATATTTTGGCCAAAGAAACTAGAACATCAGAATAACTGATTTGAGTAGGAGGAGTAGTATTTTTGACCATTTTCTGTTTCCTTCCTGTTGAAGCTTCATATTTCCGTTTGGCTCTGAATACATTTATTTTAACATTCAATTTCTTATAGTTATTCAGTAATTTCAAAATTCAATCAAAAGAGGATTAAAAATACCTGTAGTCAGCTATGAGAGAAGTTACGTGAACAATGGGACCCTTCGGACCTTGTTTAGTATCCATTGTATTCATTGGAGAAGCAAAAGAATTGGCGGAATTTTTTTCACAAAGTTTTTGAAGTGCCATAGATGCATTCCGTTGATCAAGTTGAAGCGGGTCTTCTTTTCGATTGTTTCGATATTTCCTACCACTATTTTCAGCTATTTCTAATTCTACTTTCACTGTTTCATTTTTTACCTTGTTAGTTGAAGACTTTGTGTGAGTGTCAATAAGAGAAATATTTTTATATTCAATGATTGAACTTTTTAGTAAGGACTTCAAATCCGTTTTCTCAGACTGATTCAACAAATTTGAAATGTCATTCTCACGTCTTAATTGTTCCAACAAGAGTTCCTTCAATTTCTTTAATCTCAGGATCGCATTCCACTCCAACTCCTTCGTCATCAATAAACAATCCAAACTATTTACTTCTTTTTCCAATATTTGTATGAGGCGTCGATCTGTAAAATCTATATCCCCAACTGCAATTTCAGCAGTAACCTCAGTTGATTTATCCACACTTTTGGATTTAAAATCACCTACAAAAAATATATAATACATATATAAATATATTACACAAGTCCATAATACAAAAATAGTATAAGTCGTATATTCCCGTTTTCTTCAGCTTAAAATTTATATACCAAGTCTTTGAAAAAGGATACTAAAGCACTGAATAATTGAATTGAGGTGATTCAAATCAACTCAGTGCTAAAGCTTCATCTCAGGTAAGCATTGGAAGTTCAGATAGTATGCAATAGTACTAGTCAAAGTTGCTGTGAGAAATTTACAAAAAAAAAAAAAAAACCATTTTTGTCTTTCAAAATTCCTCATAGCAACCTTGGTATTTAGTATTGAATTCATTATTAGTCTAATCAAAATCTATTAATAAAAAGAATACTAAAGAGAACTCTTGACATTTTTCCAGTGAATGGAGTACTATATTTGTTTATCAATACCCACCTGGATTCGTATCATTTTCTTCAACACTTCCATTCTTGTGTTCTTGGATATCACCATTGGAAGATTCTTGTGATGTTCCACCACCACTAATTCCATCAATTCTTATCCTTTTTGTTAAAAGTCCAGAGTCATCATCCACTACATCGCTTCCATTACTTTTATTACTTCCTGGATTTTCAGTTGAGCGACTAGGATTGTCGTCCTTGGCCCTGGCGGTTTCTTCTTCGGACAACATGCTAAGTACGAGAATGAACAAGGATGACCCACTTCATCAACTAAACAGGTACTTCTAATGATGAAATTGAAATTAATTATTCAAAATTCTAATCAATTGATTAAAATCAAAAGAATGGAAAGTCAAAGTGGAAAGTGCAAGTTCTTCAACTTATGTGTCTGCATTAGTATATTAATTTTGAATTTTGTTTGTTAGTGTTGTTAGCGGAGATGAATAATAGACTCATTTTATACATAGAACTGCACTCATCTTTTATCTTACTTTTAACTCTTACACCTACAGTAGAATTTGGCTCTAACTATACCGGTATTAGTAAGACAGTAGGTCTGAATACTCAGTCTCATTTCTACATTTAAGAGATTGGTTAAGTTGTTTTTAGGTCAAAAATCAACCAACACCCGCTACTTTACTTTACCCAATTTGAAATAATTCAAGATAAGGAAGTATTTGATAGTATTAGAAGCATGGAGTGTCAGAAGTATCCCTAAGTCCTAGTATACCTTAACCAGACACGTTGACATTGTAAAAAGTATTTAACCATGGTGGGCTACGATTCCATATCTTTTTATTACGGGGTTTATTCTTACTATTTGAACTCCACAGTCATAGCAAAGAATCCTGTCTTCAAGCTTATTAGTTATTACTACTCAAAAATTCATTTGTATTTCCTATTTGTTGTAGATTTTCTCCTTCTTTGTCATTAATTGTCAGATAATTAGACTACTGTCTTATTTATTTAAATAACATTAGAAGGGTAGAGTTTTATGCTCAAATTTACACAAATGTTAAAAAACTTATAAAAATTTAACAAAATTTTTATGGGTGGTTTATACAGTTGTATGAGTAATGGAACCTTGCTTGCTGTTTCTCAATGATCGGCAGTAAGTCGGCGCGNGTAAAGAATCCTGTCTTCAAGCTTATTAGTTATTACTACTCAAAAATTCATTTGTATTTTCTATTCGTTGTAGATTTTCTCCTTCTTTGTCATTAATTGTCAGATAATTAGACTACTGTCTTATTTATTTAAATAACATTAGAAGGGTAGAGTTTTATGCTCAAATTTACACAAATGTTAAAAAACTTATAAAAATTTAACAAAATTTTTATGGGTGGTTTATACAGTTGTATGAGTAATGGAACCTTGCTTGCTGTTTCTCAATGATCGGCAGTAAGTCGGCGCGGGAGAATTCATCTTTGGCGGGATTCTTGGATATTTAAATTTATAACTTTTTAGTATTTCAAATTTAACAAACTCACCCCACTTAAAACTTAACCCGAATCATTAGAATAGCCACAATACCTGGAAACGGGAAACTTTTACTAACTATTAAAATACAGTATCTTCTTGCATATAGAAGCGAGTGGTTCTTTAAATTACTTATTCCCTTAGGTAGATGTTATAAAATTTTTAGTAGGAATTTAGATTTTTAGTATAGAAATTTAGGAAAAGTTTCTTAGTGGTTCCATGTGCTGAGGCTATTCTAGGCAATGGAAGGGGTACAGTGTCGGATACTTTTATTGGTTTTGAATTTATAAAAAACAATAAAATTAGTAAAATGATGTATTGTGTATACTTCATGAGAGTGCTCACATTAGATTTACTTACATCCGAGAAACGAGAGATAGACGTTTGAACACTCTTCCTACTGTTTGAGGTTTTTAGATTAGGTAATTAAATTTAGGTCACTTAACTATTTGTAATTTATTATATTATTTATTTTTTTCAATAGTTTTCCGTGGGCTCTGCTCGTGAAGATGTCGAATAAAGGGAAAGGGATTTCAGACCAAAGTGTGAAAGAAAGACGTCTGAGACCGGTCTATGAATTTCTGGATTTAGGACATCATAAGAGAGTTGTTCAAGAGACAGATCGTCTTCTGAAGAAACAGCCTGACTTCCAATGTGCCAAGGCTATCAAGGCACTTGCTTTACTTCGTATGGGTCATGTTGCTGAATGTAGAGCAATAGTAGATACAATTGTTGGAGAGTTACCAACAGATGACAACACTATACAGGCACTTACAATTTGCTATCGAGAACTGGGGCAGCCTAAAATGGTCTGTACAATACTTGAGAATGCAAGTAAAATTGAGCAAACTGAAGACCTACTTTCTTCTTGCTTCATGGCAAATGTTCGTGTATCGGATTTTCAGAAACAATATCAAGTTGCTCTAAATTTGTACAAGGTGAATCCAAAGCCTCCATATTTTGCGTGGGCGGTTATGAGTCTTTTTGCAAAGGCTGAGCTTGATCCTGACCCTTCTTCTGTCCGAATCAGTTTACCACTGGCGGAGAAGATGATGGGGAAATATGTGGATGACAATTCCGTAAACTCTGAGCATGAATTATCTCTATACATTTTAATTCTGATGAAAATGGGTAATTATAAGAAGATACTAGAGATGTTGGACCAATTTGCAGCTCATCGTACTCCAGCATTAACCGGCTTTTACTATCGAATTAAGTCTGAATGTCTTCGTATGACTCAACACACAACAACCCTTTCTTCCTACATCGAAACGTCAATACTCAAAGATTTAGAAGAATGGAAATATTTTGAAGACTATATCAAAAATTTTGGTCTATCCGAAACGACACGAACGAAAGAATTTTTTGATGAACTTTTAGCCAAAAATCTATCTACACCTTCCCGATCAGAACTAATTGCTCCGCTCTTCCTCTACACACACCTAATTAGAAACAACAAAGAACCGGACTTTGATTCAATCCCTTATCTCAGGAACTATCTCATGCACTATGGAAATTCATATTCATTTTTCACTGATTTAGAAATGTATTTTTCTTGTATCACAGCACGTGAGATGAGACTTGAAATTGCTCAAACAATTAGAATGGAGTTAGAACATAAATTGGATTTCTCTAAAGTAAGTCTTTCGAGTCTTGCAGGTATAATTCATTTTTTTTTAAATCGTATCAAGTATTGAAAAGTAGGGTTTTATTTATCTCTAGCCGAATGAAATCCAAGCACAGCTGAATTATTGCTATGCACAGAGATATCTTGAATCCAGTGATGAAAGTGACGGAGAAACCATCCTCAACACTGTGGAGATGTACGTTAACAAATATCTTTTGGCCAGAGGAAAACAACTTACTGACGGGGTCAAATGGCCACTGAAGGAAGGTCCACACGACTACTTCATCAATCTTGTTTCGTTGACACTAGCGGATAGATTCTGGCCTGTGTCATCAGACTGGAGCTGGTCCTACGCCAATAAAAAATCTGAAGCTAACGAAGCTCAAATCCATTCGAGTGCCAATCAGATTAGCCATTCTTTACTACCCACCGCATCAAAAAATTTGAATTCAGCAGAGGAGGTTACTTCTGGTGAACAGAATGGAACGGAAATAGCCGCACTGACAAATGGGACATCATTTCTTCAGCTTGAAAATCAAAATCCGTTCCAACCGAATCGAAGAGACATAGCTCCTCTTCTAACTCTTTCACTTTTACACTATTGCTTGGACAAAAGTCCTAGAAATTCTCAAACAAGGCTTCTCTTAGCAAAGTCATACATTCGTTGTGGGGCAGTTGGTGCTGGGGCGTATGTGCTCGTCGATTTGGATATAAAGCATTTCATGCTTCTGTCAACCACTTACTTGTGTACGTGGAAACTCATTTCTTGTGCTCAACATGAGGACGGTCTTCGATATCTCTCTACACTGGAATCATTTTATTCAAGTTTTGAAAAAGAGGTAATTTTTTCATAATAAATATGGTACAGAATTATGCAAGAGATAATCAAATAATGCATTTTTTCTTGTCAAGGGAATGGAGCACGTTTTGTCAGCATATAAATATGGCTCATGGGAAAAAATTTTAGAGTTTCTTAAATTTCGAGACCATATTCTCAGTTCAATGCAAAGGCAATTGATGGCTGTGGAAAAGTCATTATTGGAATACTGCATGGAAGAGCCCGCTACCTCGTTGTCCGATATCGGTGTTCGATCTTCGCTAATTAAAGTAAGGTTTTTCCTTAATTCAAGAAGCAATACAGTTAGTTTTAATAATATTGTATCTAATTCAAATGAATTTTTATTCATTTATAGATAAGCCGACGGTTGGATGTAGATGTTACAGAAAATTATTTGAGCAATATTAACCAGATGACAGATTGTCGTGATATGGATATAGTTGACACATTTAGAATCAGACCCAATATTCAGGAATGGAAAGAAGTTTCCTTTCATGCTGACAAGAAGAAACTAAAAGTTCGAGCAATCATACTGGGATTACTAAATAATTCAATTTTATTAGCGGAAGAATGGTCACTCTCCGAAAACACATCGGAAAGACTATTAAAAATTGAAACTCTATTGGGATTGCTAAATGACGAACTTACTAGTGTAACTACAATGTTCATTTTATCAGATGTAAGATTAATTGTATTCTGAGAGTAAACTTTTAGGTATAATTTATTCATTTTATAATTTCAGGTAACTATTGATGCAATGTGGCCTCCAAGAATATCTCAGTATGTCAAGGGTGGCTGTCTGAGCTTATTGTTTGATTTATTCAAAATAACCTATGAAACAGTAAAAGATCAGAGCAAAATTGAATTTAAAGAAATAATTGCCAAACTCAAGACCTGTGTCGAAAATGTCATTGGAGAAGAAAAATTAAGAAAGTTTGAAGATGAAGTGTGTCTATTGGATATTGCAGGAATTCTGGAAAACATTACAGAACTAACTGAGGTACCATATATGAATGAAAGTGTTCAAAATATCATCTGAATTTTGTAAATTAAAAAATTAATTCTTAAATTTTGATTTCAGACCTTATCCCTCTCTTGTATACTCATTGATGTCATAAGCTTAATTCTCAAAAGAGCTCCTGGTAACCATAACAAATCGAGAAAGAGGAGACCCAAACCCGTAAGAAAGAAATTCTAATAAGTGTTTGAATTTTTCTAAATGAACATTGGATAAAAGTAATTTAATTTAATTGTATTTGTTTTACAGGCAGTAAATGGTAATTCAAATCATGTTCAAATGGTTGAATTGATTCAGTCGACGAAAGAAGCTTTCAAAAATATTGATAGTTTCCTACGAACATTCAATGGTGTTCTCAGTAACAACTATCCAAACAGTTGGGACCGATTGGCTCCATTCTGGCAAGGACAAGTTAATAATGGACTCTTGGAAGACATTCTACCCTTCTCTATGCCAGTTGTTGTGGCCAAACTTCGATCCAGTTACATCAACTCCACCACTGCTTTGTCATATTTGATTTTATCCAAACTCAAATACTTGGAAGGGATTCTTCAAACAGCTTAAAATCTAATTCCAAAAAAAAAAAAATCATCTGCCACGTGAGGAATGGAAACACAAAATAATTTTTTTTTTCAATATCATCACAATCTCTCCTTATGTAACAAATTTTACTCGCTCTCAATTGATTCAGTTGCATTATTAATAAGAGTTATTATTATATAATTAATACTAATGATAATTTTATAAGTTAAATATAAAGTATAGCTGAAATACTTACTTCAGTTCTACTTTGAAAATTCCCCTTTATAATTTCCTGAATACTCTTCCCAACAACAAGTAAATTTCTATATGGTAACTCAATCAAAATCAGGAGATTCAAAGCTTATTAGATTTGTTACATACGACTACATAATTATCCATTTTTTTTTTAAATTCCCTTAAGACTCATAATACAATTCGTAAAAACGATACGGGTGTGTATTCTGACTCTCAATCTTACTAGAGAAGAATGATGTCTCAAAACTGAAGGAAATTGAGGGGAGACCAGTTTTAGGATGTCTTAGTGTGTCATGAGGTCCCACATGTTGAGGGATTGTGTCCGGGTAAAAGGACAAACCTGAAACTTGATTGTCAGGGTCAACAAACTACTTCTTAAAAACCTTAGTACGAAGACTCTTCGTCTTCAGTCGATTAGGAAACCTGACGAAGAGCTCTACCACTCTGTTGTTCTGGTCCTTTTCTTCTAAGGAGTCTGATTTAAGGTATGTAAACCAATCACAACAGTTGTTTTCACATTGTCTACTTACTACTCACCACGACACGGTGCTTTAAGTTAAATACTCACTAATACTTCCAAATTGAACAGACTTTTTTTTAATCTTTTATAACTTACTAGTCAATTTAAGTCTCCGTACTCAAGAAACTGATTTTTGTAAGCATTGTGCTACTTCCGTTGCTAAATTAACTTCCTGACACCTTTTCAGGACCCAACGGTGAACTTTTGAAGATAAGTTTTATAATTACATCTCTTTCGGAAAAAAAAAAAAAATTTTTTTTAAGAAATCTTGGCGAAAGTTGTTGAGGAGGCGTAGAACCGTTAGATAGGATGTACCGGAGGTAGTCATCCAACGAAATAATGCCATTAAACCAGTACTTTTTTCATTAAACTGTTGAAACTCACCCGAATTCAATAGAGAATCAGTTTAGACAAGTTGTAAAACTGGTTTTTTTATATAAATCAAAGTTTTCTTATTTTCTTTACATACGTACCCTGACCTCAGAGTAGTTTCAACAGCCTTCAGTCTCACTTATTTTATTCCTCATACTCCCCTGCCTCAAAAGCCTCAAAGAAAGGACGAGTTTATTTAACTGTGCTTTTGACTTGGAAAGTAAACCAGGAAAATAATTAAGCAGTCCAATACAGGTCACTTGCCTCTACTAAACTTCTTTTTATTACATTTTCTTATATTTCAAATGATTTTTTTTTAGATTTTATAACATATAAACTCTTGAATCAATTCGAGTTTGTCAAATATTAGTAGATTTTACAATTATTATTGAAGTTGTTAAACTGAAATTAATATGTAATAATTGAATTCCAGTTTGGATTTGGATTTTACAAACCCATCGTGCGGCCTCACTTTCTCTTTTTTTTTCGTCTAATTCTAACTAAACTTTCACTTGTTAAATTGTAATAATTCTGACTTTTGGGTAGTTAAATTGATAGACTCATTCTGATTAACACAAGGATGAGTAATTGTATACAACTATTCTCTTTTAATAATTAATTCGTTGGTTATAAACAGATTTTGGTGTGATTCTAACAACTTTATGTCAGTGACGACGACAAGCATTTATCAATTTTATCTTGATGGGTTAGGAAATTGGGCACATATTGAAACCAGAGTGAATGATTTAGTTATACTAGAAGTATTGACGTAGTTAAAATTTTAATTGATAAATCTCAACTAAAGGAAAGACATTGAAATAAAAATGTTTAAGCAGTAGGTACTCTATTACATACTTTATACAGTGAGGTCTTTTCAAACGTTTTCCGAAGGAGGAGTCATATTTCTTATATTGGCCAATTACACTACGAAATATTTTAAATAAGCCAATCATCATTGTCTAAGAAGTAAAAGTAGTGCTCTAACTTCTGTCTTAAATTTGAAAGAACTTTAGTGTATTTCTAAATTATAGAGATTTTGATTTTAATTTTCTGATTGCTTGTTTAATGAGAAAAAATGTGGCCTCAATAGGTCAATAAATTAGTCTCAAGTACCTACAGTTTGATCTAATTTTATAAGACACAGCGAAGTTACTTTTGCCCTCATGCCCTTTGTTGGAGAAAGCAAGTACCTTATAAATTTGGATAAAATGAACATCCTCAACAAAATTTTTTTCTGATAAATTGTTGACAGTTTCAGATTAGAACATTGAAACGTGGAATAGAAGTTAAGATTAAAACTTCTTGGATAAACTTAATTTTTTTGAAATTATATTCCACTTTTCAATATTCTAACAAGCTTAATTTAATTGAAGCTTAACAGTTTTCTAGAATTTTTTTTTGTTCACGATGTTCATTTTACTCAAATCTGCTTCTCTATCCCTACGCCTTTTAAAATAAGGTNATCTGAAGCTTAACAGTTTTCCAGAATTTTTTTTTGTTCACGATGTTCATTTTACTCAAATCTGCTTCTCTATCCCTACGCCTTTTAAAATAAGGTCGGACTGTATATTATGTAAAGCAATAGGGGAAAATAAAAGACGAAAATATGACTTTCACGGTCCATTCAGCACTATTGTCATCCATTCTTATGTTAACTTTGGACTAATTGAATGACCTGTGGAGGTCAATTTTTTTTACCTTAGAGGGTAAACTTTGTATACAGGAATTTAATCTCATTTTTAATTTTTTTTAACTCTAGAAAATGCGTTTCTTACACTCAGTCTCAGTCATTCTTTTTATTGCGAGTTTGATCGCAGTGGGGACTTGTGCCCCAGTGGAAGAGAAAATTGATGAAGCCGTGCCAGCTGTCCCGGTGATAGAGGAACCAAAGGAGAAAGAAGTTGTGGAAGCAGTTCAAGCACCGTTAAATGTAGTCGATGAAGAACAAAAAGAAAAGGAATCCGTTGTGGGAACTACTCCAGTAGAAGAAGAACCAAAAGATAAGGAACCTCTGACATCTGTAACCACTGAATCTCCTGAAGATGAGAGTGAAGAGGAAGTGTCACCAAGTGTTGTCACTCCAGGTAATTGTTATTTCCATTTAGTGTTACATTACTTAGCCTTTTGTTTTCGGTATTTGGAAATTTAGAGACAACAGAAAAAAAATCTCGTCAGCTCGAAGAGGAAGATGATGACGAAGAAGGTGGACCTGACCATGACGAAGATGACGATGAGGATGAAGATGAAGACGAAGAGGAGGAAGAGGAAAGAAAATTAGCTTCACCAAGTAAGGCAACATCAAAGGCAGCATCAACGAAAAAGAAGGCAGTTGCAGGAAAGCCTGTTCCAGTACTTGGTGAAGGTGTAGAAGATGATGAGGCTGAAGATTTGGGTATCTATGAACGTGAAGAACCGAAATCTGATGAAATAGAAACAGAAAAGGGTTCTGATGAAGAAAAATCTGATGAAGACAAGGATGATGAGGATGAAAGTGGAGAAGATGAAGAGCGAGATGAACCTATTGGTGGTAAGGAATTTTTAGTTTGATTTTGATTGGTTCTACAGAAATACAGGGTGAACCAAGTTAATCCGGGCCGTAGAAAGTCTCTTTCACCAAAAAAAAAANGATTGGTTCTACAGAAATACAGGGTGAACCAAGTTAATCCGGGCCGTAGAAAGTCTCTTTCACCAAAAAAAAAATTTAAAACAGCAAATAAAGAGCGCGAAATACAAAAGTTGTAAGGAATGAAGTTAGCGTGTGTTTGAGAAAACATTCCTCTGCAAAAATTAATTAATTTAAACAAAGGCGATTCTGTAATGCTGAAAGATGGGTAGTTGAGAGAATGAGGAACTAGAGGAATGGGGTACGATCCCTTGGCATCTATTCCACCTGACTCAACAGAGAACCTGCCGACCCCTCCTCTCTCTGTCTCTCTGCTTTGCTCCATTGCTTTGCATCGGAACAGATATTTTATTGTGATTACAATAAAATTAACTTCACTTCCATCATTTACTATTGTCTATCGCCTGCCCCAAGCCGTTTTTGGTGAAAGGTGAAGAAAGAAGGCCCGGATTAAGTTGGTTCACCCTGTACTAATGGTGGCTAAATTATTTTTTCTTCTCTTTACAAAGGTTCGACTGGATTAGTTGTTGAACCAGGTTCGAGTGAGCGTGGTGATGTTGACGAACGATCAGGTCCCAATCCTATTCAAAATGAAGTTAGTGGAGTCGAGCAACCATTGGCTGTTGCTGTTGTCCAACCAGAAGAAACAAGTGATCCTGTAGTACCAATCATTGTAGAAGAAAATGGACCATCTCAAAAAAGTCAAGTCAAAATAAAAGCTGACGCTTCAAGGAAATCTAAACCAAAACAGACTCAAGATGATGACGATGACGATGATGACGAGGAAGATGATGACGATGATGAGGATGGGAGATCTGAGAAGGTAATAAAAAATACTAAATACTAAAGCCAAGTATTTTAATGTTTCATAAATATGGATTTGCTGATCTAAATTTATATAAATTAATAATTAATTATCTCAAATAGGTCCATCACCTCCATCGAGCACGATCAGCCTACAATCCATCACCGGTCCTCTACTACTNAACTAAATACTAAAGCCAAGTATTTTAATGTTTCATAAATATGGATTTGCTGATCTAAATTTATATAAATTAATAATTATCTCAAATAGGTCCATCACCTCCATCGAGCACGATCAGCCTACAATCCATCACCGGTCCTCTACTACTATCCATTCCCAGAAGCTCAAGCCAGTTAAGCAAACCTAAAGAAACAAGTAGAAGCAAGTTAAGTCTCAGTTTTATGAAAAAAATTCAAGAATAGGCAATTAGAGCTGTTACATCATCAAAGAGATTTTAATTCCTTATTAATTTATTTCAATTCCCACTCATTTAAGTCCCTTCGTTGTTGATTAATGCCGGTGCTCTCTCCTAAAGGTCAAACTTGAAAAATAAAATANCACTCATTTAAGTCCCTTCGTTGTTGATTAATGCCGGTGCTCTCTCCTAAAGGTCAAACTTGAAAAATAAAATACTGTTGTTGAATGAAAAAAATTTGAACTAATAACAGACAGTAGTTGAGTGTATTCTCGGACCAAAAATTANCACTCATTTAAGTCCCTTCGTTGTTGATTAATGCCGGTGCTCTCTCCTAAAGGTCAAACTTGAAAAATAAAATATACTGTTGTTGAATGAAAAAAATTTGAACTAATAACAGACAGTAGTTGAGTGTATTCTCGGACCAAAAATTATAAGTCCTTCAAAATGGTGGTTGTTGATGAGAAAGGGGAAAATTCAGGGCCGTTATGCCGTATGAATTGTGTACACTTTGAAACAGCGGAATATTCTTATTCAAATTTTGGATTTAATTATAAACATGTCCAACAACTTGTTTTAACTTAAATATTTTCTCAGGTAATTTTTGTAATTAAATATAACTATTATCCTAATGTCTTCTCAAACTCCAAACCGTCAACGGAAATACACTGATAACGAGGATTTTAACAAAATTATAACACCTCAAGTTTTTCCTGCAAGATTTGAAGACAAAACCTAAATTTTTTTTGCAATGATAGGAATATTAATTCCAGAGTTCTTAATTTTTTCGAAAAAATCAAGAAATAATTATTTTTTGGTAATGTGTATTTTCGTATAAATTCTGAAAAATTGAATTTATACTTTTTCTCACACCTTTTACACATGGCCCATAAGTCTTTATTATTCTCTTTCTTTCTGGAAATAAAGTGATTCCAAATTAAAGGCCAATTTAGACTCTTACGTAAGCGTTCCGACACGTCAAAATGTATCCGACACGTTATTTTGCCTTGACGGAATTTTTCCGCAACACCTCTTTCGTAAGTAGATTTGGCGGATGTCAATTTATACTCTACCGACAACAAACCGCTGATGTTTTGGGAGAAAATTTAGCGGGTAAACTGAATTTAAAATACATTCTGAATTTATTAGCATAGATAAGTTTGTCATTGAATTATTGATTCAATTATTATTCAATCATTGATTATTTACTTAAATCTACTAAGATTATAAACTGGAATTAAACTGAATCAGTATCAAATTCAACTTGGAATAGAAGTTTCTCAATTTCAATTTTCGCAGATGAATATTTTTTTTTGTTCAAGGTACGCATTCTAGGGACAAGCGATAAACAATAGTGCTCATACTCATCTTTGGAAGGTTCTTTCTCGTTGAGAACACTTAACAACTGTTATTCGTACTTAGATTTTCCCATCTTCCTCTTTTGACCAGTACCAAATGGTGATGAGTAGAAATGATCCTTTTGTATACAAACGGATCACTTCTACTCATCACCATTGCGCAGGCGCCTTCGTCATCCTGAAGCTAAGAATTGGTCTCCTTTTTAACAAGAATATTAAAATTTATGAATGAACATTGAGTTGAATATTATGCCTATGTACCGAAATGTCTAGTAATTCAGCTTCTTCAAAAGTCATAGGACTATCACCAGATAAAGGAAAAAAGTCTGGACTAGCTGGACCAGTATCGCTACTTGTGTTCCCAAAGTTGCTCTTGGTCCTAAATTGAAAAAATTAAAGTTATTAAACCACTTGAGTGTGACAAATAATTAGCATTATAAATAGATCAATAATTCGCTAACGACAATTACAAATAAAAAGCCTTGGACCCAAGTAGAGGTATTAATTGTCACACTTGCGACAATTATCACAAGTGTGACAATTATCACAAGTGATAATTGTCACAAGAGTGAGAATTGTCGGTAGTGTGACGATTGTCACTCTTGTCACAATAGTGACAAGTGTCACATGAGTCACAAGAGTGACACTGTCACAGGAGTGACAATT
>NIPM01000048.1:0-12112 GCA_002738285.1 Holacanthella duospinosa | reverse complement strand
TCTTCTTCTTCAGAAATTATCTCTACAGCTGGATCATATTTTGAACAACTAACATCTTCCTGTAATTCCTCGTTCTGAACACAAACACTTGGGTCATCTTCTTCAACATGAGTTAGAAAACAGGATGTGTTAATTTGTCTAAACTTCATCACATACGCTCTGTCCTTATATTCTGCTTGAAGACTGAATTTTCCATTTTCGTAATAAACTGTTTCTTTGCTGTCACGCTGGATCTTATATCCCTTCTGACACATGGCAACTTCTGAGAATAAATTGCAGGCTCCAGGGATGAAAAGTACATTAGAAATGGTGATTTCATCCCAGCTACCTTGAATAAATGCTTGTAGCTTCACAGTTCCTACTCCTAAGGCTTTTGTATGATGATTATCAGTAAGGAATACTTGTCTTGGCTCAGTCCATTTGATAGAGCTGTCACCTTCACATTTCAACATAAAAGCGTGACTGACATTGGGCTTCTCTTTTCGCTCTGAACTCTCACGAGAGCTGGGTTGACCGTGAGATTGATCAGACCATAATCTTCGATCGCTGCGTCCAGACATAGTTCGTTGTTCTTGAGGATATCTTCCGGTTGACTCTGATTTTTCATAGTTCTTTGAATCCCAGCATTCTGCCTTCCAATGTCCTCTCTTCCCGCACTTCATGCAGTTGGTTCGTTTCTTGATTTCTTCCAAATTTCCAGTTTTTCCCTGAAAGTGACGTTTATTCTTTTCATAAGAACTAGTAGAATATGCGGCTGACTGAGATCGTGATTTCGTGGGATTCTCAGCTTCCATTTCCAATTCTTCTTTTCGAAGTCTTGCCAACAACATGGACATGGATTGTGAAGTTTCTGGCACTGAATCCCAAGCCCGCTTAAACGCTTTAAAATTACTGGGCAAAGCACTTACAATTTTTGTGATGACTGCAGACTCCTCAAGTTTCACTCCAATTTCACTTAAGGATCGTGCGAGTTCCTCGATTTCCCTGTATGCTTCCACAATGGATTGATCCGATTCAATCTTATACTTGTAGAACTTCTCCAGCGTAATTTGTTTGTTGAGAGAACTTGCGTCGGAGTGAACATCTTTGAGTCGATCAAAGATTTCTTTTGCACTTGTACAGCTGATGATATGGTTTGTTTGCTTTTCATCTAACGAAGTTCCAATAATTGCTTGGGCTTGAACGTCCTTGTCCTCCCAATCCGGAATATTTGCCGCAACAGTGGGCTTTGGACTATCTCCGCTAACTAAATCCCAAACTTTGGCTGCCTTTAACAACAGGGTTATATTGAACCTCCAGTGTTGGTAATTGTTGTCACTTAGCACAATAATGCGACGGCTTTCCACTTTCTTAAACATTTTAACAGTTCACAGATTCTAATAAAGTTGAATTACTTGCTTTCACTTCAATTGAATTGTTGGACTTACTGGTATTTACCAAATTCAGTTACTTTGGGCTCACCAGGTTTACCAAATTTTAACTTCAAAAAAAAAGGTTCTTTCTCAACTTGAAAAGAATCACTGCTCAACTTTCACAATTCTTCGAAATTTTAATTATTATTAATGTCCTCATAAAAACTTACTGTACGAACCACGGGTCTGATACCATGTAGGAATAATTCGGATCTACGTACAGTAATTTGAGAGGAGTTAAGTTTAAGAAAGTTGGTGAACTACTAGTTGTTTATTATACTGAGTAAATGGTTAAGAACAGAGTTTGAGTAGGGAGTGCCCTGAACCTTAAACTCTGAGTCATGAAAAAGTAAACATAGCTAAGGGTTAGAAAGGGCCCTTGACAGAATTAGACACTGCATTATCAGTATTAGCAGAACTCGTGATTGTAGAGTATTTTTTCCAACAAAATGTTAACATTTAGTTAAAATTAAGTATTTCAAACTTTAGTATAATAGCATAGGAAATTATGCAGTTAAGTGATGATTAAACCAAATTTCCTCTTTAGTTTTTAATGTTCTTTCAATATGAAATATGAAATCTCCTCTTTATGATTACTCCCTGGAGGAAGTAGTTGTTATACGAAAACGTTTGTATGTTTAGTGTTTAGGTTAGTTAGGTTTTAATTGTATTTCATGTGCGCTGGTACATTATATCCGTATAGTGAACGGACCCTACAATTCAATAATTGTTCATTATATCCAAATATTTTACTATAAATTCAGCTACGCCGATGTAGAGAAGTACTGGGTGATGAAAATTTGCTTATGACTTTGAATACGTTCGCATTCTCATGATGAATTTCCATTTCAAGTAAAGTCGGCGCTTCCACCTTTTAAACTTTTAATTACTTTTACAGCATCGTGAGTTTAGAAATATTGCTACGATAATTGGCTTCTCCTTTTCGGATCTAGTCACATTTGGGTACAATAACAAAGTGACACGTTACATGAACTTCTCCTCACCAGATCGAATTCTTCTAAGCAACAACGAAAATGTCTTGTGATTGGATTTGACTTTTAAACTGCAGTGTGTTAACTAAAACTCAATCTGAGGTTCCATCAAAATCGTGTGCATAGATAGGCATAGAAGAATAAAGAAGAATTCATTGCGGAATTCAGACATATTTCATGCGTGTTCACTATAACCGGACAAAATGACTCTCGGGACTGGTAGGATTGGTTCACTAAGGCCGGAAGTTCAGTATAGCCGATTTCATTATAGCCGGACTACTTAACACATAATCTTCCATTTGCTTGACAGGGACCGGACAGTGTGGTTTGCTATAGCCGGAGTTCTATTATACCCGGAGTCACTATACCCGAACTTTACTGTATATCCTAAGACAGCAAAATGGCTGTCAATAAGTTGGCAGCAACAGTATACATGGTTTCAAAGTACATAAAAGTACATGATACACTTTCCCTGTACTTTCATGTACTTTGGACACCTGTACTAGGGTGACAAGATTTTTCACTTTTTTTTGAAAATGAACGCTACCGACACCTAAAAGTGTTCCATCTAGTGTTAAACTATGCTGGTAAAAATTTGGTGCGAATCTGTTAAGATTAAGACGTGCCGCAAACGACTTCAAGTTTTTATGCTGGGTTTACATGGTTTTTATGAGCGCGTTGTGATGCGATACTTTGGGGAGCGTTAACGCTCCTCTTCGCTCGGAATAGCGACCAAACACTAAAGCATTTACATAGCTACTCGCTTTGGAGCGCGTTGAATACATCAGCAGGGTAAAATAGCGGCAAATCTTTAAATTGTATTATTTAAATTAAATTAAATTTAAATTGATTTCTATCTGCAATAAGATTTAAATAGTTATAAATTTAAATAGATTTAAATAGTTTAAATACAGTTACTAAGGAGATCCTGGCACTACATTTGCTTGGATTAACTTGTGCATACACTGCACAAGTAATGTGTCCAAATAAGTTACAAAAGGTAAACAAATTTTCTCAGGCGCTGGGGGTAGGAGTGCTTGGCTGATAACGTCCATGTGACTCCCAAGCATTGACAAGATGTTTTTCTTATTATTATTCCGCTTCTTCAACTTGCCGCTGATTCTAACCTCGGGGTTGGACATCCGCAACTGAGGTGAAGTGAGCGGAGTGTCCCCTTTTTGACTTTCGGACTCTTCCCAAAATCCAATGTCAAGCAATAACTAAAAAATATTAACTCAAATAAGCTCATGTCAATTTCGAAAATAGCGAAAGACACAATTCATAGTAGCTTACTTCTTTACTTTCGCTGCCAATATCTGATTTGTCCACAGTAGTGTCGGATTCTGGATCAAAACTGGAGGTAGTTTTGTTTATGATCAGGAATACATACTACATATTTAACTATTCATCGAAGCATGGTAATTTGCTTCTTACGCTTGTGGTGTAGCTTGTACCTGTAGAAACTGCATTTGATCTTAAAATACTCATTTCATTGCTTTGGAAGCTAATGATGCGTCTTCTAATCCGTCCCCACTAGGAAACTTCCATAAACCTGCTTATACTTCACACAGAATGAGTCTCTCAAATTTTTCCAGATTGACTTACACTCGTCCACTAGATCTAGAAGATATTGCTCACTATCACAATTGATGCAATGTAAAGTTAAATGGATAGAAGTTAATTATCCTCACCTTTTAAGTTACTTGAGCCTGCAATTCGTTGCGAAGCGTTTCGAATAGCATGTTTATCGTGAAAACACTTTTCAGCCTTGTTCGAAATTGCCGGTTGCACTTTCACTAATTCTAGGAGGATTTCCTTCTCTGCAATTGACCTCAACTTCACCTCAATTTTACGTTTCGGTATTTTACAACTGTTCAATAAATTGAATCGATGTTTTACATTTAAAGGTCAACAAATGTTGAAATCTATAAAAATATTGTTTTCAAATATGGTCACATGACTTCTCTGATTTCCCACCCAGACAAACAGAACGTTGAGTCGTGTTAACGCTCCTCAAATCAAACATTGTTTGATCTGGAGCGTTAACGAGAACATATCAAACTTTTCCAAACGCTCCTAAACGCAACTACACGAAAGTCATGTAAATGGCCTAAAAATTCTATATAAATGCAAAAGCGTTGCATTTTTAACGCATCGCATCGCAACGCTCCTTCCAAAAAAGCTATGTAAACCAAGCATTACATTGTTTTCTTATGGACCGTGTTGGATGGGTAACTTTGAAAAATTGTAATTAATTCAAATCTGAATACTTTTGTATGAAACTTTAGGGAGATATGACCCAACGCATGCTCAATGTCAGCGTTTTTGGTTTTTAACAAATGTTAAAAAATAAATTTAATATTCAAAATTTTTCAAAAAAAAAAAGAAAAAAAAAATTTCTCGAATTTTGATAAAATAGTAATGAACTCAGTTCCACGTGTAAATTATTAACTTAAAATTACGGGAAAGTAACTCAAAAGTAATGGATAATTGGAGCTCTTGAAAACATAAGTGGATTACAAAGATGTAAATGGTCAATTAAACTCTCCTGAAGTATTTTATTAAAGAATTATGAAAAAAAAAAACTTTTGTAATACGTTTGCTGTGCTCATTACAATTTCCTTTGTTGTACTATACAAATTCAAAAACATTTTTATTAAACAATCATGAAATAAACTAATCCGGGAGGCTAATCGTCTTAACTCCACATAAGTAGCACAGCAGAAATTGTGTAGAAAAAATAATATAATCGTTAAAAAAAATTAACACTTCCATAACTGCGGGAAGAGACTGATAATTCTTATTTTATTGGTACTCTCTGACGAACGAGCCCTTGGTGGGCTGCGGAAAACGTTTTCGATGTGCCTCCACAACCTGTAGGAGATACTGTTTTTTTCTTCTTGGCACGGTAGAATGGCATTCAACGACTGGATTAATGCAATTCCACACTTGGCTGTGTCATTCACTGCAAGTAGTTTCTGTGCTTTCGCACAAGCAGCTTTTTATTCATTGTTCTCCTCCCAAGGTTTTGGAGCGGTGTATAGAAAGGCATCCGGAATACCCAATGTCACCAATAGCTGAAGAGAGTTCATAGTGACAAATGATGCGAGGTTTAGGTGAATAATGCTTTCTTCGATAATAACAATCCTTGGTGGGGTATCTGGTTTCGAGTGCTTGCCCAGAGCTGCAACCATATTCCTTTTCATCTGGATACTAACTTGCTGGTCAAAGGTCAAGCCGATCAAATATTCACTCAAGTACCAAAGATGTTTCTTGAAGCTGTTTAGAACTGCAGAAGCGATCAATGCATTCCGAGCTTTGTATTCGACCAACTAGTTAAGAATTTATAAATTTCGTATTAACACTTTTAAAAATAATATTAGCAATTGCCAAATTTCGTGTCGATAATATATCGAAATCTTTGGCATTCGCCAAGGGGCGTGGCTAAGTTTTACTGCGCTGAAAGATGAGCTCAGATGTTGATTTTGCATCTTACGATACGAATTCCGTCATAAACTGATGTGATCTTTAGAATCTGTGGAAAATTTTTTGAAATTTTATAGTTCGGTGACGTCGCTCAAGTATGGGACCCTCTTGAGCTGAGAAAGAGGCAAATGGAAATGCCACTCTTGTGACAAATGTCACTCTTGTGGCAAATACCACTCTTGTGACAAATGTCACTCTTGTGGCAAATACCACTCTTGTGACAAATGTCACTCTTGTGGCAAATACCACTCTTGTGACAAATGTCACTCTTGTGGCAAATACCACTCTTGTGACAAATGTCACTCTTGTGGCAAATACCACTCTTGTGACAAATGTCACTCTTGTGGCAAATGCCACTCTTGTGACAAATGTCACTCTTGTGGCAAATGTCACTTATGTGACAATCCGGAAGTTTTAAGCCAGAAAAGTAAAGTAAAAGTCCCAAGAAAGAAAGTACTTATTAACTACCCTGAACTATGTCCCTAGTTAAGTTCTTAGTTCCTTAGAAAGAGAAACAGAAATTGAATAATGGTGAAGATAGCTCTAAACGATCTCTCTATCTTTCTCAACAATTGTTTACATACTTTATAGTGAACTACTTTTTTCATCATGTCAAACCTAATTCGTGGGTGCTCAAATTATTGAAATTAATGCCTAAATCGCCAGATACCTCAAAAAACTCTTCTATTCCATCAATCTCTGGGAGAATTTCGAATATTCCATCAATCTCTGGGAGAATTTAGAAACGTACCTTAGGACTAGCACCAAGCCCAACAGCAGAGTTACCTGTTCGATCTATACCTACTACAAAAAAAGTCATCACAAACCCTCAAACCGCGGAATCTATAACCATTACTCCTACGAAGTACAGGAGACATATTGATGACAAAATACTAACATTTCCTTCTGATGTTGACCCACAACAAAGTTCGTCATGTGTAACTGAGGACGATAGACAGCATTCTACATCATCAGACCAACCGAAATCAGACACCTACCAATCAGAATCAGATAGACCGCCAACTGACATAGACAGTGACGAGGAATTTGACCAAGGCTTTCAAACCATAGAAGAATTACCAACCATAACCACTGAACCAATCATGGCTGAGCAGCACATAGAACCCAGATTTGTGATGAAAACGGACAAAAAACCCACCTTTCGCCAAAAAATTACAGATAAGTCACTAAAAAAGTTTCTTATTAAATTTAAAGCTTGGGAAGTTAACCTATCCTTACACGAAAAACAGAAAGAAAGACAACTTTTATCCGCTGTTGAGAACCCAGATTCCGGAAACTCAACTGAAGCCACCAGCGGCACCACCAAATCTACTAATCCGGTAAACATAATACGTTCTAAGCACATACCACCCCAAATCCAATTTATGCTTGACTCTACCCCCACGGCATTCAATACATTATTTTCAACCCCGGCGACGATTAATGTGCTGAATAACCCTTGTCCAGTCATAGTAAACCAAGTACCCACACCAACTGCAGTATTAATAATAGTAAGAAAAGTTTACGGTAACGGTTACGGTTACATGAACTGATCTTGATCGTAATCTCATGGTTACGATCATTTTCGAATTAATAACAAAAACTTAGAAAAAGGTTAGCTGCACCGGTTCTGAGTAATCTTGACTTGCTGGTTGCAATACTTAATATTGGTTGCTATGGGTCCTTACTTTGATTGTCAATGTATTATTTAAAAAAAACGAAGTGAATTTAAAATAAAATTTTTACTTGTCATGTGTTGAATCAAAAATTATGACTTTGTTCGAAGTATCTTATAAAAAAGTGACAATGGATGGTNTTTACTTGTCATGTGTTGAATCAAAAATTATGACTTTGTTCGAAGTATCTTATAAAAAAGTGACAATGGATGGTTCCAACGGCGAAGTCCCAAAAGTTAAGAGTCTACCATTAACACCTTTTGAAAAAACATTGCTGCTGGATTTGATTGAACAACATAAAATGACAATCGAAGACAAGTCTAAAAATTTTGGTTCCACTGATAAAAAGAAACACNATTTGATTGAACAACATAAAATGACAATCGAAGACAAGTCTAAAAATTTTGGTTCCACTGATAAAAAGAAACACGCATGGGATGATATCTCATCAAAATTCTGCGCGCAATCAGGTACAACTAGGAGGGACAGTTTACAATTGAGGGTNGAAATGTCACTTTCATTTCCGTATGAATGACTTGCGTCACTCATAAGGAAATGCACTTGACATTCCTTTACATACAATATACTTAATTATTAATGTAACCTAACACTTCCCTCCAACAAAATTCTTGGTCCCACAAGAATTAAATATACATACGGTGAAAATGGGACAGAGCGGTGTAAAAATTTTCATTTTATGGGAAAGTATAATTATATTTTAAGCAGATATTAAAATGCAAATCTAATAAGTAAATAAGTAAATGAACTGTAGTAAGGGGTAATTACGTAAGTTAGTGATGAACATCGTCGATTACGTTGTCCCAAGCTGCTTCCAATAATGCCAAGGTGGCATTAGGTGGGTCCTCCGTGGTTTGTGTGTCAAGAGTAGCACTATGAACTGGTGGGGGAGGGGAAAATTGCATTGTCGCCATTGCATAGAATTCCACTTGCTGCTGCAGATCTTGAATTTGTTTCGATGTAGAACGTTTGAGTTGCTCCAATTCCATGGATATCTTCGCGTTTCTGTCGCGCAGATCTTCAACGGTGTCCAACACCTCCATAATAAAGTCCTTGTTTTGATTGAGGTTTGCGTAACACAAGTCGCGAAAATCTTTTTGGATTATTCCCGAGACGTCCACGTTCTCGGTCTCCCGCATCCACTCTTCGGCCTCAGCGGTGTCAATTTGATGTGCCATTGTATATATATTTTATTTATTTATTTTTTTTTTGTAAATAATTCTAAGTACAATAAAACACCGCACAGTAGTTTCTTAGTGTTTTCTTATTTGGTTATTGTTACTTTAAATCGAATTAATCTTTTTTTTTTGAAAAATAAAAAACTACTCTGCGCTGTTTTAAATATGAAGTTATACTAAAGATTTGCAAATTTGAAACAAAGATTTTAAAATTATATTGAACTAAAGAAATAATGTCATAAGTATAATTATTCTAGGTGTTGAGTCAGCTAAATGTTGCAATTTGGTATCGTGGGAAAGAAAATTATGATGAAAAGTCAAATTTGTTCAAAAATTAAAATATTTAATAATGGTTTGAATTGATTTGAGAAGATGATGACGTGATTGTTGGTGAGTCATCCTCTTCTATTGGTTCAGTCATAATGATTCTATAGTTGCTAAATTTTCAAATTTCTTAACTTAAAAAAATTTTTTTTTTGTTTAAATCACTGGTAAGCTAGGTATGCTTACCAGTGATTTAACACCATTCATCAGTTGACATCAATCATCAGTGTTCTTCTGTCTTCAAATAAAGGTGAGTATTTGATTTCTATTTTTTCTCAATTACTTATTATTCGGGTCCGCATTCACTACTTCTACCTTCCTTCGGGTTGGTGAAAGTGGCGAAAGTGGTATCTTTCATAAATCATGTTAAACAATGTAATTTCAATTACTTTTGGGTTTTTCAGGTGTCTTGCGGGGCAAAGGTGACGGCTAAGCTCATCCAGCGTGTTGAAAATTTCGCAGATGGTTTCGCCTCCATCTGTGTCCCGTGACCTTCCACACAACAATAATGTCTTCAGTAGTCGTATCTTATCATATTCTGTTTTGTCCCAAAAGTTCATTTCATTTTATTGTTGATTTTTTTTTTCATTGTTAATTTTTGTTTCATTTTGGTTGCAGTAAGGCTGCCCGTTCCGGTTTTCCGAATTCCTGCCGGAAAATTTTTTCTTGCTTGGTTGTTCTGAATTGTTTTGAATTGGCATCCAACCTGTCCGATATTCTAGAAAACGTAAGAGTTAGTCCATGCTAAAATTTTTACGCTTCATATGATCATTTTTTATCAAAATATTAAAAAAAAATTTCAGAAATAATTTTCTGCCGGTTTGTTGATGTCGCTCCTGGATCATCATTCAATTAGTGTCTGGTCGTTTAAAATTTCATCAACCAGCCAACAGTCTTCTTCAGCATCGAACGTAAGGGGGAAAAATTCGTCTTTCGTGTCGATGAATTTTTCTTTCGTCGAAGAATGAGAAAAATGATGAGTTGAGTACGCTGACATGTCGCGATGTCTTCTCTGTTATCTTTTTCTCCTTCTTTCCCAATAGAGTCCATTGACACGATGTTAGGGTATGTAATTTTCAAATTAGGCTGCCAATAATTATAGTTGATATTCCGTTGTTCTCAATTGCAGAAATCGGTATTTTGAAAAATTTAATGTTTCGGTCGTCGGTTGAGTCGGTTCGATTTTCGATTTTTTCTGTTTTTATTCGGATTTTGTCCTGATTAGCTTGTTTCTTAGTAGAAAATTTCTTCGTTGTCTTTTGCCATCTGTATTTCGATTGTTTTGCTGCTAGGATGCGTTCTAGGTGGTATAATATGATTTTTGGTTCGATTTGAATGCTGAGTGTATCGAACATTTGGTACTTCTACTATTTTGATTTTTGGTTTCAGTTTGTAGCAAACCATTATCATAAATACGATAATAGTGAACCAAATTAATATCAAAATAATGTCGTCCATGATTTGAATTATTAGTATTGCGTCTTCAGATGCTGCTCGGCTTCCTGGCATGAATGCTAATAGTGGTAACATACTTGATAAATCTGGTTTGATCAACATGTATGTGACCCATACTGCCCAAAACAAAATTACGGTTGTGAGAATGTAATAGTAGAAACTCACATGAGTGTTGAGAAACACTGTATCACTCCAATGTGTATCAATTTTCTCTGATGGTGACAAGCTTAAGTTGAGATGCTGAGTCTCCTTGTGCCAATCCTGATTAAAAATGTCTGAAAGATTTTCAAATTTAATTGTCCGATTTCCAATTACGTGCTTCTGAGTCCAAGCATTTGGAATTATATGCGTAATTGTTGATTCTGATCTATTTGATATAGAACAGGGAAAAAATTTTGGAATTATGATTTCTCCGCCCATTCCGAGTATTTGACATTGGCGTTCTAATTTAATCATGTGTGCTCCTGCTGTCGGTAGCACTGCGATTTTCTGGGTTGAATTTACTGGACAATGAATTTCCAATTTTTCTGTAGGGTTGATCAAACAAAAGAGATTTCGTTTTATCTGAGTCACTTGGGTTTCATTTGATAATTTTGAAAATGTGAAAATGCAATTCTTATTCATTTTTTCTTGATCTGCTTCTTCATCTAACATAGATGTGATGCATCTCGCTATAGTTGCTGATTCGGAAATTGTGGAACAAAGCACAAATTGTTTCTAGTTAAGTCACAACTCTGCTTCATTTTTCCGCTGATAGGAATAATTTTAGAATTCCTGATTATTACAAAGTCTGCTTCCTGCTGAATTTGGCATAGATCGTCATGATAACGAAATGGTGTCATCGAAATTGAATGAAATTCAAATTTTGTCCCAATTTCGATTATTGGAATTTTCACTTTGATGATTAGTCTTTTGTCAGTAAAAGTACAAGAGGCTAACTCATTCTGATAGTATTGAGAAAGTCTATCACTAGATATAGCTATCTGATATCCCTGTTCAAAAATTTTCATGTTTAATTTGTTCAAATCTTCTGTGAGCAATTTTGGTGTCACTCGAAGATGGGGAATTTGTCCTTTCTTACAATTTGTTGTGATCGTCTGCCATGACGATACGATGATCGCTTTTGTGATCGCATCTGCTAAACGAAAGATACCGTCCTGATGTTCGCTAGTTAATATTTGTAGTTCTTCCTCATCTCTTACAAGTCTAAAAATATCTTTTCCTACTTGTGATTGGGTCTCTAAAAACTTTTGATCTACATTCGCTGAATATTCGTTTAAAATTTGTGTTACCTTGATACCGTCCTGGTGTTCTATCTCAAGTTGTTCACTTAACTTTCTTGTTATTGCTTCAATTTTCTTTTCTGATTCCTGAAGATGGTCAAATTGTGACGATGAAACAAATCCACAGCACCATTCAAAAATATCAGCTACAAATTCAAGTCCACTTCGTTTCACTCTTTTCTTTTCAATTATAGGAATGTTTGGTATCATAAAGGTATTTATTGAACCAAAATATTCGTCCATCGCTTCCATTATTGGAATATCATTATTATCCATTTTCAAACGTAG
>NIPM01000047.1:1276734-1343302 GCA_002738285.1 Holacanthella duospinosa | reverse complement strand
ATTTCAAAAATTTTTTCAAGAACCCTAACTGCTATACTAAGCAAGAATTTTCAGTGGTATCATTACCATTTACACGTTATCTAATTAGAAATTTTGAGTGAGTTTAATAATATTAGGCATTATCTAAAAAGTATTAGAAGTAGACGNCATTCAAATTTTTGTCATTTTAGGTATCCCAGCACTAAGTTTGCCAATCAAATTGAATTCAAAAGGACTTCCACTAAGCCTTCAATTAATTGGACCTATGTTTAGTGAACCAAAATTACTTAATGTCGCCAAGTGTATTGAAAGAATTGTAGATTTTCCACAACTCAAATCAATTCCTAGATAAATAATTATTAAGTATCCACANAAGTGTATTGAAAGAATTGTAGATTTTCCACAACTCAAATCAATTCCTAGATAAATAATTATTAAGTATCCACACAGAGTAGTGAGTTTAAATTTAGATAAACGCATGAAATCACTTTAAATTTTGAAAATTGATATTTTTATTTCAAAAATTTTTTCAAGAACCCTAACTGCTATACTAAGCAAGAATTTTCAGTGGTATCATTACCATTTACGTTATCTAATTAGAAATTTTGAGTGAGTTTAATAATATTAGGCATTATCTAAAAAGTATTAGAAGTAGACGGAACAGCCAAGAAATCAGTTCAACTTAAATGCTTAGTAACCAGTGAATAATAATAATTCTGTTATTTACAATTCACTAATAGTTTTGTCACTATTTCTGTATTGGCGTAGCTTAGTCAAAAGTTCAGTAATTTTCATAACTACTACGTTCCGTTCAAGAAGCCCGTGTAATTGAGAAAAATAAAGTAGATTTAAGTGTAAGAATAAGAGACGTTCCCATGACCGTAGTCAAAAACAACAGCATTTTTTCTTACTAGAACTGCGTTTCCATCGTTCGTAATCGAAGAGTAGCCTTGTGATGGTTTCGTACTTGCATGCGTAGTCGGGTTTGGTTCATGAGATGGTTGGAGAGTAGTTTCCCAATTCTCACTACTACCGTTGAAGGTAGTAGAAGATGGAAGGAGAGTTTGTGGGATAAGAGGGATTTGGAGTGGAGTAATGGGAAATCGATTCCCTAGAGCAGCCGCTGCATGTGGAAGTGTTGCGATAAGTTGCTGCGTGAGAGTAGAGATTTGTTGCTGCATTGCTGTAATTTGATCTGTGACGGACATTGGATGATGCATTTGGATTGGAATCGTTGGAATTTGTGGGACATGAATGAAATGGTTCCCTCCTGGTGATTTCATTTCTTGGATTGGAGTAGGCACAGGTGGTGGTGGTGGGAGGAGTGGCTCAGGCGGTTCCACTGGCTCAGCGTCAATGTTCATCTGTTTCAAAAATACAACACTAACTTTCAAGATACCACTTACTGTTTTCCACTCGAGAATCTAAGCTGAAGCTGACTTATTTTTAGAATGAACAAACCTTATGCATGTTATGCTTTAGGTAATCATTCCTAATAAATTCAGTATTTACTAAATTTGATAGAATTGGAAAAAATTTGAAAATAAAATAAAATATTGATAATTAACGCGTTTGTTATCATCGATAAATATTTTACGAATCACATAACCTTGTTGCTGGTGGGACTGGGAAATAATCATAAAGTGAAGAAATATGGTAAATTATGAAAAATAATGCCAAATTTAAATTGATGTTCGGATTTCGAAATAATTTGTTGGAGAAGGTCAGATAGAACTAATTTGTTGTTGCATAGCATTGCAGAGCAAAAGCGGAGCTAAAATAAAGCAACAAAACTTCTAGAGCGAAGTTACAGTCTTGGATATTTAGAATAATTTTTTTTTTATAGTAAATGGATGTTTTAATTTTTGTGATTTTCATACCATTTGGCATTAGTTCTCATTGGAATAGGAAATAATCAATATTTCCCATAAAATTAGGCACACTTGATGTAACTTACGTCAAATCCTCCTAGGCCTGTTCTATCGTACTTGGCCAATCTTTTGTTTATAAGAAACTTTCTCCTTCCACTGAAACTCCTGTCATGTCCATGCATGGACTGAGTGTAGCGAATCATATCCTCAGTGGAAAATGTTGATACGACATTGTCTCTAGTTTCTTTCTCATATTGTCTCTGTTTCATTCCCTCAGGCGGTGGTGAAGGAGTTGGTGACCTCTCACCTGGTTCTGGCTCATCATCAGGCCCTTTTTTATTTTTCTCTTTGTTCGATTTATCTGAGTTTGGTGTGTCAGGTCGTGAGACCACAAGAGTTCCTGTACTCATGGTGGAAGACCTAGATGAACTTGGGCCATCCCAATTCTCTAATACAGTATTTAAAATTTCAGATGGTTTCCGTGATGGAGACGGTTCTCGAGAGACTGGATAAGGTCTCTTGGTTCTCTTGGGTGAATTGAAAGGGATAACTGGAGAAAGTGTTGGTCTGATGTTGAGATTAGCCTTTGATCCAGTGTCCCAAACTTCCAACTCTGAGTTGTAAACTACTATCTCATCCTTGGACCTAATCTTCTCCATAGGACTATGACGACGTTTCTGTTGAGTCGGTGGTGACAGAGAACATGTGCTAGTAGTGGTAGTGCTAGTTGTTCGTCTATCATCCAATTTCAACTGAGACTGAACAAGAGTGTTGTGATTCCCAGACAGGTTCATTTTTACTGTAGATGGTGAGTCCCAGTCTTCCAGTGCTGAGTTGAAAATCATTTCTTTTGGGAGACCAAAGGTAGCTGGACGAGGAGCACTTGGGTCATTCACTGAACGACTTACACGATGCAGGCTGGGGTCATAGTAATTAAGTTCCGAACTTGTGTATCTACATGTTCAAAAAATTATATTATATTACTTTTTTTCATTCACCTCGTACTATGTGGTGACGTGGTGAGGAGAACCAAAATTTCTATGATTGTCTATCGTCACCACACTAGCTAGTGTTCTCCATGTCTCTCAGTGGCTCATGTGCCGACTTTTGACTTTCGCTTGGAGTCGGCTTCCTAAATTTTAGTAGTCTGAGCCATCGAACGGCTCTGGCTCTTCCGATATTTAGAAACGAAAACTATGGCTCCTGAGCCAGCTCACCAGTGCGAAAGTCATGGGTCAATGGCTCACTAGCAAAAAACAAACTGCAAAGCAAGAACTCGTTTGTCACTTATTACGAAATTTGAAATCAAAATATAGGATGTGTCGATGAATAAAAATGTGAATGTCACGGCTAAGTTTTTTTAATTTTAGAACACTATTAACCGCTACCAATCCTAAGTAATCTTCACTGGAATTAAATTGCATAATTCATAAATAGACTTTATGTGAAGAACTGAAATTAAAATTAACCAACTAATTGGTTCTAAAAAACCTTTAGAAATGTATTTCTTAGGGTTTTCTATTTGTTTTTCAATGAAAGGATTTTTTAAATATATTTCCTTCATAAGACAATTCGTCAAAAACAATTAGCTACCCATATTTATTTGGCTACCAACAAGCGTAAAAAAATTATATTACCCTGTTTGAGCTCCACTAAAACGTGGGTCTTTTGAGTAGTCACTCATCCCGAAAGTTTTCTGAGAAATTATTGGATCATTGAGACTTCGAGCAACCCGATTAGAGTATTGCTTCATATTCGGGTGAGTGTCATTTAGTGGTGGACTCGGATCATTGAGTGATCGAGAAACTCTACGAGGAGGAAGAGGTTCGTATTTTTTCACACACGAGTCATTTAAACTTGCTGAATCAGGATCATTCACAGAACGAGCAACACGTCTTGGTGGTTCGGGTACATACTCTTCCAAGTTAACATTAGAAGAATAGTGATTCTGAGGCTGAGAACTATTTTGCAAGTAGTTAGGTGGCGGACTTGGATCATTTACTGATCGAGCCACTCGTCGTGGTGCTTCTGGTACATATTCATCCACATTTGAGTTCAAAACATGAGGATTTTGAAAATTTGAAAATTTATTTTTTTCTGATCTCGTTCTCTCCATTGACTCTTTCCGAGCCTGATGATATCTACGGTGTGATGAGGATGATGTTGATTTGACTTCGTCTGACCCACGTGACCGTTCTCTATCGGAATGGCTGCTATAACCGCTGCTCCGTCTTTCGCACCCACTTCCAGCGCTACTCCCGCTACTTCCAGAGTGAACTGACCGATTCTCTCGGCTGGTTGATCGTTTACGTTGTATACTATGTTGACTATATTTGCTCCTGGAATGCATTTGACATCCTGTAATTAACGAACGAGTAAGAGTAAAGCACCGTTCGCTGATTTTATTAGCCCCATATTCCTATTATAAATAGGGTTGATTAGGAATGAACCAGCGGATATCACTGCTCGACTGCTCTGTGTTTTTTTTACATCAAGAGATAGGATTAGGTGGTTTTCTTAGATTCAAAATGAGTCAAGTATCCTCTTATACTTTAGATTGAAAAGAGCATGACACCAGCTGACTTCCTTTACTCCCAATGTTGGGATTCCTGGTTAATAGTAAGGTATAAGGATATTATACTTGACTGTTTCGTTAGGTTTAGGTTATTATGATACACAAGGCTGATTACCATCAGCGAACGGTGCATTTGCTCCGACCAACAACAAATGAATGAACGACCTTGAAAAATTTACATTTTAATTTATGATCATATGAAGGTAAGAAGTGAAAGATGAGACAAAGGTGAGATTCTGTATTGCTTACAACTTGATTTTTGCTTGAAGTGAATACCGCGATGAGAGTGACAATGTAGAAGACAATGATAAACTTTAATTCACGATTACTTTGAGAAGAGAGAAGTTAAAACTTTTATAAACATAAACTTAAGAAAACAAGAAACAAGACAAAAGTAGAGAGTTGGAAAGAAAATTGAACAATGAAATGAAATGAATGAAAACCGCGCATTCCTTATTTCTTCCACTTCCACTCACTTATTTTTACTTGAAGCAGACAGGGAGAGTAGAGTAGATCTTAGCAGTCTGCTACTGGATCAAGGCTTCACTAGATTAGGACTTTGATTGTTAGATTTACCACCTCAGTTTCTAGATCTAAGACCTTAATTCCTATATTTAGACTCAAAATTCCTAAATTTAGACTCAAAATTCCTAAATTTAGAAACTGCTCTTATATCTTTTGTCTAACAGCACCAGACTTATTTTAAAAAGCTCAAACCTACATGATCTTGACGAGTTTAGCTACTGTTTCACCAAGCTGAAAAAATTTTATTCTGGCAGGACTAGATTATTCAATAAATTTTGTCTGTAAATTACACGGTTTAATATTTCTGGCTATTTTGTTACATTCAATAGCTGATCTGGTAGTTCTACGACTGAGATAAACGGAGAATAATTATTGAGAATAATAGATACTCGAATTTAGAAAAATAATTTGATTGATTGATTGATTGCTGGATTTAGTTTATTTAACAGTCTTTTCTCCGTCAACTAATTTAAAAACGAAGCTCTTAAATTTAGAGGGCTCTGCTGCTAAATATCTAGAGCTATTACTGCTAAGGAGCTCTAACTCTTAGATAAAAGAGCAACTCCTATACCTATGACGTATGGTGTTGCTGCTAGATCTAGCGGCATTGGCATAACTTGTAAACTATATCCTGATTATCAGGAGTGTCTAAGTATATTACCATTTTCTGTTCTAAATGATTCTTAAGACAAATAAATTACATTGAATTGAATTGAATTGAATTGAATTGGCGCTGGCAACATCTCATTAAAAGAAATTGCTCATTAACTAACCTAAAAAAAATTTATAATTTTTTTTTATTAACAATCTTTCCTAATATTTAAAATTTGGAAGATGTTTCAATTATTTTAAGTTTGTGCTGTTAAATATTAAATTCATAAGTAAAATTGACTTTCCATTCTAAAAGTTCAATGTACTTGGAATATTTATGAGTCATGATGTACATAATTTTCAAAAGACTTTGGCCCCTACGTTTCCTACTCTGATTTTCAATTAATTTGTTATTTTTGATTTTTTTTTAATATAATATAAAATTTTTATAGAAAAATTCAAAAACACACTTTGAAAGGTAGGCAACACTGCAAGCACCTTAGAAGTTTAGGAGCAAAGCAGGTTAGATTAACAAAAGCATGAGAAAAATCACACTGTTCGCTGTACCACACCACTGCACTGTCCGACTATCATCGGGTTGTTGTTGTTTGTGTGACGTTTCGTGGTTGGGGCTATGTTGTGTTAGGAATCGGGTATTTTTATTATGGTTTTTAATGAAAACAAAAGGTTTTGAATGGAATTAATTGATTTTGTTCTTTTGTTCCATTAGATGTTTACACTGTGAGTTCCATCTTGGTTAATTAAAACATGTACGAAACGACGATAGGGTCCGTTCCACCAGGTGATCGATCGGGTTCTCCCAATCGCCTCGAATACACATCAGATCGTCATCCACGGGGTATGCTGGACATGATGAACCTCCTTCGACAGTCACACGAGCTCTGTGACGTCGTTCTTAATGTTGGATCTCGAGAACCAATTTATGCACACAGGTAGAGTATTATTTTGAAATAAATTAATTCATTCCTACTTACTGAATAGATTGAATTACAATTTAGAGTAATCCTCTCAGCTTGTAGCCCGTACTTTCGCGCCATGTTCACTGGAGAGCTTGCAGAATCTCGGCAGACAGAAATCACAATCCGGGATATCGATGAGCATGCCATGGGCCTCCTTATTGAATTTTGCTACAGTTCTAAAATTGTCATTGATGAAACCAATGTTCAGACCCTCCTTCCAGCTGGTGAGATATTTCTGCCGATATAATATTCAGCGACGGCGGCATTATGTTAAAAATTTACTCGGCGGGGACTACTGCTGCTACGCCGATGTTGATCTTCGACGGCGACAAATAAAAATATTATTTAAGATGCACAGAAAGAAACTTTTATCATTTCAATCTCAATCTTTTGTTATCATTTCAATTTCTAGCATGTCTACTCCAACTGGACGAGATACAAGAAAAATGCTGTGAATTTCTGAAACGACAACTGGACCCATCAAACTGCCTGGGCATTCGTGCTTTTGCGGACACTCATAGCTGTCGCGAACTACTCCGGATCGCAGATATGTACACTCAGCACAACTTCCAAGAAGTGATGAGCAGCGAGGAATTTCTATTACTCCCAGCTAATCAACTAATCGATATCATCGCTTCCGATGAACTCAATATACGTTCCGAAGAGCAGGTCTTCAATGCAGTCATGGGATGGGTCAAGTTCAACGTTCCTGAGAGACGAGGAATACTTTCTCAGGTTCTCCAGCATGTAAGACTTCCTCTCCTCAATCCTAAGTTCCTCGTAGGGACAGTAGGGTCGGAGCTACTGGTGAAGACTGACGAATCATGCAGGGACTTGGTCGACGAAGCCAAAAACTACCTGCTCCTTCCACAAGAGAGACTCCTCATGCAAGGTCCCAGGACGAAACCAAGGAAACCCATTCGACGCGGTGAAGTCCTATTTGCAGGTGAAGTCCTATTAATTAATACTGATTGATAATTATTGGAATCATTTTTTTATTGATGCCAAATGACAACTTTACATGTGTTTATTAGTTGGGGGATGGTGTTCAGGTGATGCAATAGCGAGTGTGGAGAGATATGATCCACAAACTGGTGAGTGGCGAATGGTGGCCAGCATGTCGAAAAGGCGCTGTGGTGTTGGGGTCACGGTCCTCAATGACTTACTCTATGCTGTAGGAGGGTATGTCTTTACATCAAATTCATCTCAAATCTTAGTTTCCATAAACATAGATGAACACCCACTGGTGGACATCCACTAACCCACCGGTGGGCAATTTTAGATAATGATTGACAATTTTCTACTGCGCTGGGCTAAGGTCAGTTAATTTAACAAGGTCTGATTCATAATTTAGACATGACGGCCAGGCCTACCTTAACTCAATTGAACGATATGATCCACAGACGAATCAGTGGTCCTCTGATGTCGCCCCCACCACTTCCTGCAGAACCAGTGTTGGGGTAACATTGTTTTCTTCTTCTATCATTTTTGTTGCGTTTTTTACGAATTAGTTTTCATTTCCATTCAACTTATTAGCTCTTTCTAATTAGGTAAAACTAAATTCCAGGTGTGTACATTGGATTCGTATATCTACGCCGTGGGGGGTCAAGACGGTGTACAATGTCTAAACCAAGTGGAGCGATTTGATCCGAAAGAGAACAAATGGACGAAAGTGGCGCCAATGAACACACGACGTCTGGGTGTTGCTGTGGCTGTTCTTGGTGGCTACCTCTACGCAATAGGGGGTTCCGATGGACAAAGCCCACTCAACACTGGTAGGTAACAAAAGTTTAACAGAATCTAGGGCAGGGTTGATATTGGCAAGTTAAACAAATGATTTTAAAACACCATCGACTGTACTTTTTTTTTCTTCTAAAAACTGCTAAAATATTTTCTGTAAAATTTATTTAAAAAGGTTAAAAACAGTCTCGAAAAGACAAATGTTTTTAAGGCAAAAAAAAATAATTGTCCATCTACTAACTTTTTAATATTTTTACTATTATTTTTCAAAGTGAATAATATTTTAAAATAAAATAAAAGCAAATAATGTTGAATTCAACCCTGATTTTAGATTCTAATTAGGGTTGTAACGAATATTCGTCCGAACGAATATTCGGCCTATTTTTCCGACGAATACAGATATTCGTATTCGGGGTCTCATGACGAAGCTTCGGACGAATATTCGGCCGAATATCTCAAACATGAAATGAGCGAGTTTGAACATGAATCCAAGTGAACTAAAACGTCACAGTGACAACAGCAATTCAGAATGGAAGAAACCAGACTCAACATACCTCATTCCGATATCCCAGCACCGTCCACCAAAATCCAACTCCTCGGAACCAGTAGGAAAATATACAGTACAGTTTGCTTGTAAGGTGATCAGTTTTTTAAGATTTTTTTTTTGTTTGTGGTTTGTTTTTTAGGTTTTTTAGGTTTGAAGGTACGCCAGATTTTAAAATTTGTTTTTAATTTTTTTTTTAGGTTTTTTAGGTTTTATTTAGATTTTTATTTATGTTTTTTTTTTAAAGTTTTCTTTAGGTTTTCTTAGGTTTGAAGGTATGCTACTAAAANGGTCAGTTTTTTAAGATTTTTTTTTGTTTGTGGTTTGTTTTTTAGGTTTTTTAGGTTTGAAGGTATGCCAGATTTTAAATTTTTGTTTTTAATTTTTTTTACGTTTTTTAGGTTTTATTTAGATTTTTATTTATGTTTTTTTTTAAAGTTTTCTTTAGGTTTTCTTAGGTTTGAAGGTATGCTACTAAAAAACCCTAAAAAAAAACTTTAAAAAAAAAAATAATAAAAAACTAAAGAAAACATTAAAAAAACCTAAAATAAAACCAAAAATAGACCTTAAAAACTGGCATACCTTCAAACCTAAAAAATCTTCAAAAATCTAAAAAAAAAAACTGAAAAAACAAACCTAAGAAAAAACTAAAATAAACTAAAATAATAGAAAAGAACCTAAAAAAAAAAACAATCTTTAAAAAACTTTCTACCATAGAAGCAAACTGTACTGTATATTTTCCGACTGGTTNTTAAAGTTTTCTTTAGGTTTTCTTAGGTTTGAAGGTATGCTACTAAAAAACCCTAAAAAAAAAACTTTAAAAAAAAAAATAATAAAAAACTAAAGAAAACATTAAAAAAACCTAAAATAAAACCAAAAATAGACCTTAAAAACTGGCATACCTTCAAACCTAAAAAATCTTCAAAAATCTAAAAAAAAAAACTGAAAAAACAAACCTAAGAAAAAACTAAAATAAACTAAAATAATAGAAAAGAACCTAAAAAAAAAAACAATCTTTAAAAAACTTTCTACCATAGAAGCAAACTGTACTGTATATTTTCCGACTGGTTCCGATTGGAAATATTTTGGTGGCTGGGGCTGAGGTTCGGATTTGGGTATCTTGACTCTGGTATGGAAGAAAGAAAGATTCTCAAATTTCTGATAAAAAAAAATTTCACGGAAATTTCGATAGTAGTAATTATCTAAAATGTCAAAAGAGCGATTTAGAAGTGCTGCATGTTCCTGTAATCTCAAGTGAGTCATACATCACAATTTGCCTCGACTCAACTATGAGTACCAATTAAATTAAACTTACTTACTTTGCTTTAAAGAAAGGTCTTAAAAATAAAATCTGCGGTATTCATCAAAACGTAATTCTGACACATGAATACAAATCCTGGGGCTGAGACCTTTCGATAGATACCCCACTTACACAGTATGAGATATTCGGACGAATATTCGGCCGAATATTCGTTATTCGTTTGTAGAACGAAGCGAAGCTTCTTATGCAGTCCCTTTGAAAAATTACCTTATGTATTTTTGTACATTGTGATTGTCAGTTGAACGATTTGATCCAAGACAGAACAAGTGGGTAGCCGTTGCCCCGATGTCAACAAGGAGGAAACATCTAGGCAAGTTTTGATTAAACCTAAATTTACCACCTTCGTCGTTTTTCTCCGTGTCACTAATTCCTCAATTTCTCCTTGTTTGGTACTGTTGGTTAAACAAAACTGTTCCAACTTAGGAACTGACTGGTGGAAAAGTGACCACGAAGAGGAAACCGGGGTTGGGGTGACAAATTTTATTATAAGACAACATGACTATATTTTCTAAAACATTGTCTTCAATAATTCTTTTGGTTTGCAGGTTGTAGTACTTTTAATAACTTGATTTATGCGGTAAGTGTATATTCTGTAAATTTAGTCTCGCATTAGTTACCATTTCATAAGTCTTTAACACCCATACGTATCGTCCAAAATGACAAAATATGAAGTGCTGGGCGCAATATTTGGTGAAAATTGTTGGGTTTTTGTAGTAAGTCTGCACCCTAAATGAAGCGTCCGGACATCAAAGATGGTGTTCGAACGCTATACATGGTCCTCATATTTTGAGTTTTTTTGATGCATTTTTTAATGTCGGTCGATAAGTTAGTCTTGACGACTAGTAAGAGAGTAATGATAAAATACTCAATCAGTGATTTATTTTGATGTTTTTTTTTTAATTAGGTGGGTGGTCGAGATGACTGTATGGAACTAAGCAGTGCTGAGAGATATAACCCATTGACAAACTCCTGGAGCCCAATTGTAGCTATGAATTCCAGAAGGAGTGGTGTGAGTATGACTAACAAATTTTGTCTTTCTTAACCTAAATAAGAGTCTGGTTCATTCAATTTTAATTTATGATTCAGGTGGGACTGGCCATTGTCAACGGACAGCTTCATGCTGTTGGAGGTAGTTAAAAGTAGTAAATAGGTCATGCCATAAATTTTATCAATCAGAATCTACTATTTACAGTTATCTCATACAATTTGCGCATTTTTCTTTCAATACTTTGTCAACCCAAATCGAGTCTATAACTGGGTTTATTTACTTATTTGAAATAATCTCAAGTGGTAACACACATTTCTACAAATAATTCACTAAGGTTACATCCGATTTCTTGTCCGCCTTCTTGGCACTTTTATTTTTAACTTTTACATGTTGCCACAGGAGATTCAGAANTACATCCGATTTCTTGTCCGCCTTCTTGGCACTTTTATTTTTAACTTTTACATGTTGCCACAGGAGATTCAGAATGAAATAAATAAATTTATTTAGTTATCTACTCGATTTGGATTGAAGTGTTGGAAGGAACAGTAGAAAAAAAATTACAAACGGAAATAATTGATTTAAGCCAGTAAAATTTTGTTTTGTTTTTCAAAGAGAGAAAAATATATTTCATTCTNTACATCCGATTTCTTGTCCGCCTTCTTGGCACTTTTATTTTTAACTTTTACATGTTGCCACAGGAGATTCAGAAATAAATAAATTTATTTAGTTATCTACTCGATTTGGATTGAAGTGTTGGAAGGAACAGTAGAAAAAAAATTAGAAACGGAAATAATTGATTTAAGCCAGTAAAATTTTGTTTTGTTTTTCAAAGAGAGAAAAATATATTTCATTCTGGTGTTATCTAAAAAAACTGGGACTAATTGTAATTTGGAATCATTTCTGTTTTAGGTTTTGACGGAGCAACTTATCTAAAGACAATCGAAGTATATGATCCAGATACAAACCAATGGAAACCATGTGGGTCAATGAACTACAGACGACTAGGAGGTGGAGTTGGCGTCATGAAAATACCGGCAACAGAATCTGCACTATGGTGAAGAAAGAGTCACTTTGAATTAGTTTGAAATGAAAGATTCCATAGAGCGATGAGACATCTCACATTAGAACAGGTTACCAAATGAATTATCAAAATTCAATCTAAAGGTTGTATCGTCGATATCTGAAAGACCACGTGAAGATGAGTAAAGGCTCGAAAATACGGAAGTTTGGGTTTTGTTATCCACTCTGCTGTTTCGTTTCTAATCCCAAGCAATTTCTCATAATTATCATGAAAGCAATCGCGCAGAATCTCAAAGTTATATCATCAAATCAAGCAACCCATGCACATGTGTAATTAAAATAATTCGTCAAAATATTTTTTTTTTTTGATGTTTTCATTTTGTGGTTGATGTGGTTAGTAAAGTCAAGCCCTACTCGGATAATTAGCTTACTTGTTCAATGTTCACTCATGCAGTGTGAGGAACCAGATGTCGGGATGTGTTAGGCTAATAAAAAATGGTGAAATTTCGTATTTCAAAATCAATCTGCACATTATATTGTCGCTTTTTCATTCAAAAGAAAGTAAAATAGAACGTGGAGACATTAAAATTGAAGTAAAATAAATTATTATGAAGAATTTATGTCCATGTTACTCAAGAATTTAGTGTCCAGGTGGAATTTTAGTGTCCAGACCATTCGAACGATAGGCAAATCGTTGAGAATGTCCGATTTGTTTCGTCCTGCTGATCCAGGACTGATTTTGTTTTTATTTGAATGTCCTTTACTGGAGAAAGTTTAAAACTTTGAATTCCGAAAGCAACCGAACTGAAAATATAGTCTTAGAGAAAGTCTAAAATTCTGTGTTTTTTCGGAATCTTCTCGGAGTGTGTTTTTGTTGTCCATGGGTGAAGCGTCTCTTTTTATCTATAACTACTGACTTTTCTTTTGATTATGTCCAGTTTTACGTAACTGGAATGGTCTGAGAGGAGTGAAAAGGTGTTTGTACTAAAAAAATTTGATTTTTTTTTTAAATTGAGTGATTTCAGCTGATTTTCAACAAGTATAAGGAGAAAGTAAAGAAAATTTCTTCTAAAGGTAAATAACAGTGGTTGCTCTGCTCTTGTGTATTCATACTTACTTCCATTTCATCAAAGGAAAAAGTTAATTGAGTGGTCCTTTAGCCTTGTTACCGTAAATAAATTCATATAATTCAGACAAGAGAATTTAAATTTTTTAATGAAGAACATTGCTAAGAGAAAACTTTATTTCATTTGTTAACAAATAGTGAGAAGATACGCCAACCGGAAGGAATCTTGGAATCTTTGGGACAATTTATTACTTTCTCCACAGGCATTGGAGACTTTTTTTTTCTTTGAAAGAATACAATCGGTAGAGCCCAGGTAAAACTAAACTTTTACTCACTTCCTTGTCGATANTTAGAGAAAACTTTATTTCATTTGTTAACAAATAGTGAGAAGATACGCCAACCGGAAGGAATCTTGGAATCTTTGGGACAATTTATTACTTTCTCTACAGGCATTGGAGACTTTTTTTTTTCTTTGAAAGAATACAATCGGTAGAGCCCAGGTAAAACTAAACTTTTACTCACTTCCTTGTCGATATGAAATTATGTTAAATATTACTGTATTTTTTAGTCTAAAGAAAAATTTTCAAAAAATTAGTAATTTTTCTATGTTAATTTTTTACAATTATTTTAAGCGCGAGTCGTGTTTTCTAGTATTGTATTACATTACCAATAGAGTACTTTAGTAGAGGAGAGAGTAATGTGATCATCGTGTCAGTCTGTCTGACTTCAAAAAATTTGTTTAACACAAGAGTGTCGTAGTAAAAGAATAATTCGTGGAAAAGTAGTATACAAGTCGTCTACAAGTTGTCTACAAGTCGCTAGCAATTCAGCGCGCAAACTCAGTGTCCATTTTGGGTACCCTACCTCCTGGAAAACATTTTGATGAAGTATTTTATCTTTGATTTGCTTTTATTTAAAGTGTTTGTTTTACATTCAAGTTAAAATCAAATCTATTATTAAAAAAAAAAAAGTGCGCCTAAAATTTTGCACCCAATTGTAGATAAGAAATACTCATTTTAAGGCACGTGGTTTCCCGAGTATTAAACCACTCCCCCAGAAATGAAAGTTTGGAAATGTGAGACTTACAAATCCCTTCTGCAGGTGCTATTTAGCTCCTGACAAGCTCCGCCCACAAATCAGTCCGACACTCACTCGAAAGCAGAAAAATTATNTTAAATCTATTATTTAAAAAAAAAAGTGCGCCTAAAATTTTGCACCCAATTGTAGATAAGAAATACTCATTTTAAGGCACGTGGTTTCCCGAGTATTAAACCACTCCCCCAGAAATGAAAGTTTGGAAATGTGAGACTTACAAATCCCTTCTGCAGGTGCTATTTAGCTCCTGACAAGCTCCGCCCACAAATCAGTCCGACACTCACTCGAAAGCAGAAAAATTATGTTACTAAAAACCTACATCTCATTTATTCACATATTTAGTTAGGTTTATTAGTTGTTTAGTTTAGTAAAAAAAAAAAAAATTTCCTGTGTTTACAAGCGGTTTAGGCTTTAGGGTATTTGAGAGTTTCGTGAGAGGAGCTGGTTAGTAGGATTTGGCTATTTTAACTAGAGAAAACTAATCTAATAAAGAAAATGAGGCTAAAATATTCACATTTATAATTGGAATAAGTTAATTAACATAGTGCAGACGTTAAACTTCATTAGTTAACAGGAGTAAGAAATCAGGTTTCTACTCTCTAGCAACTTCAAATAATGAAAAGTTGTGATTTATTAAAAATCAAATTTTGGGAACATAATTTTGAGACACCTATCATTTACAAAAATTCTCTCAAAATTATGTTAAAAAATACTTAATTTTTAATAAAAAATCTTAAACTTTTGACTTTTTGATCCTGAAAATATAAATATTTCATCGTGTTACACTATTTTCACATGCTCTTTTATAAAATATCATTTGAACCCTAAAAAATTTACGTAGCGAAGAAGTAAGTTGTTACATAAGTAATGTACTACTATTAGGAGAAACTTTCTCCAGCAAAAGAGCAAGGGTCAAAAAAAGTAATTTCTCCTTTTTTTTTATATAACATGTATTTTATATAATGTATATAAAATATTCCAGCACTCTATTTACACTAGTGATCCATTCGATCAATTGGTTTTCTCAATTTTTAGAAATTGTACAATTCTTTAGTCTATTTCTTACATTTAATAAGTAAAATCTTAAAATTAGGATGGACAAGTGAGTGATGAACTAACGATGACCGTGAACAAATAAGAGTGAATCAATTATATTCAATTGGTAAAATTAACATTATAGAACTTGACAAACTACTTGTATAAGGACGTAAAAAAAACTGTTTATTTGATGCTACCTACGACAGAAATTTTGTTCTTTTTTTATAATGTTTGAGTTGACATATAACTGTTAAAAAATGATGATTAGTTTATGAAAAATAGAAAGAATCGATCAATCCTTTTGTCTTTTCTGTCTACCTGTCGTTTTCTTACTAAATTACCCGTTTCGGTAGTAATATCGACTTTTTTTCTAAATTTGTTATTTACATTGCATTGACTCTGTAACCCGTCAAAAGTAGAACAAACAATAACACTATTATTTATACTAAGATACCACTCATCCATTTTCTTAATTGACAAAGTCTTCATGTTAATACATAACTTAAGAGAAATCCATCAGGTTCATCAGTTTCTGATTACTTTTCATCATTAACGTTCTTCGATAGTCCTAAAATTTCTCCTAAAACTAAAACTAAAACTAAAACTAAAACTGACTTACTTAAGTTGAAGTTTTTTAGTATGATTTATATAAAACGTGAACTTTTTAGTAGTGATTTTAAGTTTGAGAACTTGAATTATAGGTTATAATAATTACTTAAGTAGATTCAAAGTGAAATTAATTTTTAATTTTCTATTCTTTTTCTCTCTTTACTACTATTTTTTCAAAAAGTTTTAACAATTGAACAACTTTAGAGAAAGAACGGTTTATTTCTGTACCTTTTTTTTAAAGTTTCTGTAGCATGAAATTTTCTTGCATAATGTGAATTCTACAGGTTTTGTCTGAAATTAAAGTCAAACAAAACCAGTTTAATGGAGCATAGTTTCAATTTCTAGTAGTATCTGCTGATGCTTACCAATTTTTTTCAAAAGAATGCATTTCCGTTTTTATAGTTCCCAAACATAGTAGCTTAAAGGCAATGGAAGAGACTTTTGGTACTTAGTCCTTACTTTTTAGTAGGGAAAGTAGTATATTTAAAATACGGTGAAAGTTTCCTTGCAAAAAGTCAAACTTCTAGGATCACTTTAACAAAAGTTATGATTTTCTAAAAACTTAAATTTTTGAATCTAATTTGGAGACAATAGACTTAAAAAATTACCGTTTCAAAAGAAGATTCACAAATTTCATTTTTCAAAAAATCAAAATTTTGTGATAATGTAGTTACTGTAGAGGTTTCATTTTTTTTTACTTCATTTCACTACTTTTTATAATAATTGTGTCTGATGAAACTGTCCATACTATCTCTAAAAAATTTCCAGGTGTAAAGTACAGTTTGTCCATTAATTTTAAAGGCACTGCTTCTCTACTCTGCAGTAAATGACATGGAGTCAAAAAAGTCTTCTGCATAGATACCATTTGATACTGTTTTCTTATTAAAAAAAACTGAAAGTTGTTAATTGTTGAGACTATTTGTAGAGTTGTGCTCCATACTGTTCATCTCCTCGACTCTGTACTGTATTCGTACATTTATGTAATGATTTTTAGTGAAAAGTAACAAGAGAGAGGTGTTATTATGTAGAAGATGGTGCCATGATGGTTGAGTGGTCATAGTTTTGATTTATGATGGATTTTATAGGAGCTCCAGATTTGGACGTACCAATGACGGAAATGACTGAAGTATCGATACCGATACCGAAAAGTGCCATGACCCTTGGACCACCTGAGACATCCCAACCCAGACGATCCGTCACTGGTTATGATGCTTCATTTGAGAGTAAGTTATTATACTTTTCTTACTCTTACATATAGAATACAACACAACAGACTTATAAGTTCCATATCTAACTTCCCTTCTGGGTAATTGTTTAAGTAAAAAAAAAATTTTCAAATTTTTCAATAAATTTTTTCAAATTTTTCAATAAATTTCTACGAGTCTGTATGTCATACTGCTTTTCGAAAACTTTAACATCTATCCAGCAATTAAATTGAAAGAATATCCGACATTAATTTTAAAATTGAACTTAAGAGCCTAAGGCAATTTATTAGACCCATTGTCAATTTTTCTATCTCCAATATTCTAAATTTAAATTCCTATAGTGAAATTAGAAGACAATATTTTTACATGCTAAACTTGTGAAGTGATACTTAGAACATAATGTTTTTGAATATGATGCTTTCATCCCTTAAGTTAAGAAAGTGAAAGTTTTTCTGAACACGCTGTACAATGAGTAGAAAAATTCAATTTCGTAAGAAAAAGAGAAAGCACTTGATAAATATTTTTAAAAAGTGAAAGAAAAACATGATGGGAATTTTTGAGTGTATGATAAAAGGAATTTAAAGGAAATATAGTTGAAAGAAATCAAAATAATAGAATAATTATTAAATTCTCATTTCTAGAAGATTGGATGGTTGTTTTGTTGTTTCTGAAGGGATAAATGACAAAAGTTTACTAAATTCTGATGATAGGAAAATGGAAATTTCCTGTTTTCTTGAATCTTGGTCAACTGTATGGAATAGCTAAGGAAATATGTACAGGGTGTTTAACATTTTTTTGCACTGAGGAGCGGAAAGTGCCGCTGAATGAATAAAAGTATAAAGTAAGTGGGGATGGGTACCTAAAAAGGTATCTGGAAGGATGTGATGATGGAGATGGTGGCTCCGAGGGATCCAATAGCCCGGTGGGGCAAACAATACACTAAGTCCCGTAAGGGACAAACAACCCAAAAAGTCCAATAAATGAAGTCCCTCCTGGGACTTCAAACAACACAAACACAACCAAATAAATAATAATAATTTACTATAGTGATTGGCAACAGCCAATCACTTTACTCCAACAAACAAACAGAAACAAAAGAATACAAAAAAATAAATAATTATATTTTAGGAAGAGAGAGGAGAACCCGCCAGTCCCAGATCCTGATCCAGTATGCTGGGACAACGCCCTTCCGCCACATGGCGCACTCCTTCCCATGCCCATCAGGCATGGGCACTTTCTTTCCCACAGCACCCTCGAAAGCATGACGTCATTTTTTTACACTCTTTTGCTAGCAGCAGCATGGAGTGGGAGGAGCTACGATGAAATTGGAGAAAAACGGTGCAAAAAAAAGATTAAACACCCTGTATATATCCCTATATCATATTATTTAGTTTTAGTTCGTATGCTGGAGGTTTGGTTCAAAATGATTTCTAAATTGTTTTGTTAGATATGTGTGATACGTGAGCAGAATGACTCTGTCTCAAGAAATATCCTAATTATTTCTTCGTCTTCAATTATTATGAAAAGGCGCTTTCTCCAAATGAACTTTCTCTATTGAAAAAAACTCCAGAGAATTAGAAAAAATACAGAGTGTTCAACTTTTTTTTTTGCACCCTAGAAAGCATGACCTCATTTTTTCACACTCTTTTGCTGGCATCAGCATAGAGTGGGAGGAGCTACGATGAAATTGGAGAAAGATGGTGCAAAAAAGAAGATTAAACACCCTGTACATACAATGGAGTTTACTAAAGTACTAATATTAGAAATGATTAAACACTAAAAGTTCAATGGCTATTTTTTTTAAATTTCTCTAATATTATTTTTCTCATCTAAGAGAACCATAAGGTGGAATGAAAACTGAATTTTTGATTTCTCATGTTACCAAAATTGTTTAGCCAATAGTAATATTTCTATGAAAAATTAAACTAAAAAGTTTCTTATTATTTAATTCTTCTCTTAGCAACATACGAAAAAATTGAATCAGACGGTCCCTTTAACGAATTTTAAAAAGAAAAATATCATTTTGAAACATTTTTCGGCTTAAGTCGTTGCTTTTATCCATAGTCGGCATTCACATATGTCGGCATCCATACTTTTAAGATACCATATAGTACTATTTAATAATTAACATGAAAAATATATCAAAACACGCAACATATTATATAGCTCTGAAACATGAATGTGGTTTTTTTAGATATAAGACAGACAGACACATCGTAATCATATAGAATACTCTTGCAACACCGTTCGCGGTAAACAAGTGATTATTTTATGATTAAAAAAAATTTTTTTCCACCGGTGGAGCGGGGTTAAAGTTTAGTTTTCATTTAGTTTCAAAAAAATTTGTTTTTTTCAAACTACTAAAATAAGTTGAAAAAAGTTTCAGGTTTTTAAAGTTCAAAAGGTGACTGACTATTGACTTGTTTTTTATGAATTTTTTTATGAAATGTGAAACACAGCCTTTCAGTTGTTAACCTTTATTTAGCACCACTTTTTTGTTACCTACCCTCATTATATTTGAAGATGCAATGTTGCCAATAGTGAGGAATAGACTAGAGAGTCTTACTATCGACTATAGTTGTTATATCTAATCTTCAACTATATTTTAGCCAGGTTCACTGTACTCTGTGTGTATGTTTGGTTTAGAAGTATTATAAAACCATCATCCGCCCCTCTGCAACTGGTATATTTAGGATTCTCTAATATTTTCCAGTCTATTATCTAGATGTGTGTGACAGAACATTCAAATTATATTGGAAAATAGACATGGTCCCTCAAATTTAAAGATATAGTTATAGTAGTGTCTAAAACCGTGTATTTTTCTTTCCTAAAGAGAAAAATAGAAGGCATTAAGTCAGTCCCACTACTAGTCCATTAAATTCTGACCATGATAGAAGGAGAACACGAAAAGTTAGATCAATACACACAAACTCTATCATTTTCATGGACAAACCCCACCCATTGCTTTTCTGAATTTTCCCACTCCTATTTTAACTCTGTTCACTCAGAGAAGTATTATTTTAACAAGAAAACTAGAATTCTATAGTAGTAGTTTTCCAAACTGAGAATTAGTTTCACTTTTATCAAGATATTGGAGCTTTTAGTTGATGGGAGAAAAAAAACATAGAAATTAAGGAGTTGGTGGTCATTAAGTTTATAACCACTTATCACTTTTTGAAAGAAAATTTTAACTGAAAATGAGTACAACTTAATACTACTATTGAGTGGAAGGTGAAGTTTTATCATAGTGGACGTTGGACGTAGTTGTGTACGAAAGAGAACGATTGTTGGTTTAAGATGAGTGAGAGCGGAGGAAGTAGCGGTGTGGTTGACGCAGGTGCTGTGAGAGTCGACATGGCCCATCAACGTCCCACAATGGGCCCAATGAGCTACCAATCAGATCCAGGGAAACGAATCCCAAAAAGTGGGGAAGATCCTACAAGACCACTCCCAGTAAGCAACGACGGCACACAACTCTACACTTCCAATTATAACTGTAAGGAAATTCCCTTGTCACTTTGAAGAATACATTTCATAATAAAAGTTTAGTTTGATGTAAATTTATATTGATTAATAATTGGATAGGTTTATTATTGATTAAATGGCCAACCACCAACTACGTTCTCAAGTTTAACTTAATTTAATTAACCCGCTTTTTTCATTTATACTTAGACCAACCACATTAGTCGTAGGTCAATAATCTTAGGTCAATGACCTATTTGTACCTGTTTGTCACCACCAAAACACAAATGCAGTTCATACATAGGACATTTTACATAACAAAATGAAATATATAATTTTAGCATATATAATTTTAGAAATTTTTTTTTTTTTTTTTTTTTTTTATTATTCCATCTTCATTAATGTTTCATTGACATTCATGTGTCTTTCAACTATCAAATAGATCTTCATCTGTGTTGATAGGCTTCTATGGATTCTTACAAATTTTTACAGATGGGTAAAGAAAAAGTGTTTCAGAATTCCCAAAAGTAATAAAGTTAGTAGTCTTAAAAAGAATGTTTTTTTTTTTCCAAAACGAATTTTCTACTTACCTTTTTAAACCGGCTGGAAAAGGAGAAGAAAAATGGTAATAAAAAAGTTTTTTTTTTTTTTTTTTAATAATTTTCACTTTCTCTTTTTTTTTTGTTATTCTGCTTTCTCTTGTGCTGGTGATTTTGATGCTGACATATGGACCCTAGGGCTCTCGTCTGTCGCTTTCAATTTCTTTTTTTATTTTTTCCATCTTTTGTTATGAAATTGATGAAAAAAAAAATTTTTTTTTTTATATGTTCCACTTATTTTGTATTCGGCTGATGAACTCTATAAAATTAATTGAATGAAATTTAATTTCAGAAAAGACAGAGAAACCACAATTTCATTTTCATTTCCTAGTAACACTAACTATAGAACTTATAGACTCTATAGACTCTCATTACTAATACAAATGTTATATATAAAACTTTGAATTTATAATTAAGTTTTCTATAATTTAATCTAACCCCTCCGGCGTTTGAAAAGGGATCTGAATAGNACTTTGAATTTATAATTAAGTTTTGTATAATTTAATCTAAGCCCTCCGGCGTTTGAAAAGGGATCTGAATAGGATTTGGGTTCCTTTTGTTAGAGAAAGGAGAGTGAAAGTGAATCATTCGAGAGTCCAAGTTGAGCTTTTTTAAGAAAACTTTTTTTTTTCAAAAAAAAAAATTTTTTTTCTCAAAAAAAATTTTTTTTCAAAAAGATATTTTACAAGTTTATTTTTGAAAATATTGACATAGAGAAAGAGTTTTTAGAAAGGAACCATTTCAATTTCAAATGTCTTATATTATTATGAAACCATCTACACTCAAACCTACATAATGTCAGATGTCAGTGTATAAAAAAAAANATTTTGAATTTATAATTAAGTTTTCTATAATTTAATCTAACCCCTCCGGCGTTTGAAAAGGGATCTGAATAGGATTTGGGTTCCTTTTGTTAGAGAAAGGAGAGTGAAAGTGAATCATTCGAGAGTCCAAGTTGAGTTTTTTTAAGAAAACTTTTTTTTTTTCAAAAAAAAAAATTTTTTTTCTCAAAAAACATTTTTTTTCAAAAAGATATTTTACAAGTTTATTTTTGAAAATATTGACATAGAGAAAGAGTTTTTAGAAAGGAACCATTTCAATTTCAAATGTCTTATATTATTATGAAACCATCTACACTCAAACCTACATAATGTCAGATGTCAGTGTATAAAAAAAAAATAAAAATTTATAGTTTTCAGTTTCAGTTCGGTAAATTTTGACTTGAAATAACAATTTTCCAACACATTTCTAAAGATTTGACAGAAAATTTTGAAATTCAAAACATGAAAAGACATTAATTTGAGAAAGCGTTTAGTTCATTTCTCACTTTTTTTACTCTCACAGACTTTAATATTTTTTAAAACATAATGATATGAATGGGTTTGGCTCAAATTGTATAAACATTTCAATTGAGCATTCTAAACATATATACAATTACTATACAGATGAGTTACTGAATACGCATAAATAGAAATAGAAAAAAAAAAGTTCATTGACCTCTCTTTAAAAGTCCANTTAGACATAATGATATGAATGGGTTTGGCTCAAATTGTATAAACATTTCAATTGAGCATTCTAAACATTATATACAATTACTGTACAGATGAGTTACTGAATACGCATAAATAGAAATAGAAAAAAAAAAGTTCATTGACCTCTCTTTAAAAGTCCATTTTGACCAAGACGGAATAATTCAACTTTTTTATTTTTCACTTCCTTCTCATCTCACTCACTCACCGATCCATCATTGATGAACAAATTTTTTAATTTTGATTATCAAAAATTACATTTTCGTTTCTATTTTTTCTCTATTTTTGACTAAAATTCAAAACGAAAGGTCTAAAAAATTTTTTCCAAAAGTATACTAATTTTCTTGTAATGAAATTTAAATTTTTTTTCATAATGTGAGTGTTTTACACTTTTACAAAAATGATCAAGTTTCATATAGAAAAAGGAAATTGAATTCTTCTACCCAGGTTCCTTAATCTTCTTTAGTGAAGCAATAAAGCGGAAGTTTTAAACAGACATACACATAGCTTTTCATGCACCAAGTTTCTTGTTTACTCTTCTTTTTTTATTCAGAAGGTAAAAACCGCTCTTTTTTGCACTTTAAATTTGTCGGTTCTATCTATATTTAACCCTACTAACACCGAGGATATGAAAAAGTCAAGGAAATTGAAATTGTAAATGAAAAAAAAATTTTTTTTTTTTTTTTTTACTATAATCGTCAAAAAGTAATGACTTATGTCATTTAAACTCATTCAAATTTTTTTTATTTTTTTTTGCTTTCACCTTCACTTTAACCCTTGAAAACCAGTTTTTATTTGAAATTTAATGTTAATTTTCAACTTTTCTTGAACCTAAGCGTGTGATATAATTATTGTACATATTTAAGTTGAAGACCGTAGGATATTTGATGAGATGTGTTTCTAATTTGAGTTTTTGAGTCACATCTGGTTAAATCATTTGATCTTTTTGAACTTGCGGTATATTAACTAACTCACTAAGGAATTCTAGCTAATGACGACTAGGCAATATAGGGATGTCAGTGAATAGGCTCCGAGGCAAAATCTGTCTCCTCAAATTGGCAGAAGCTAACATGATTTCAAAAAAAAAAAAAATTTTTTTTTACTTCACATCCGTACTTTCCCTTCACTTTACCTTCCTTTTTTTTAAACTTTTTTTTTACATCTCTTTGCCCAACTTATATGGATTTTTTATATGTAAATTGTACTTTAATAGGTAAAAATAGGTATTAGGTATTATAAAATAAGATAATTTGGATAAATATAAGACGATAGTGAAAGGAGAAGGTCGACTGCTTCCTTTCCTTTGCAAAGGTCGCCTTCGTCCTCTCACGAAAGGAANTATAAATTATACTTTAATAGGTAAAAATAGGTAATAGGTATTATTAAATAAGATAATTTGGATAAATATAAGACGATAGTGAAAGGAGAAGGTCGACTACTTCCTTTCCTTTGCAAAGGTCGCCTTCGTCCTCTCACGAAAGGAATCATTTAGCATACGACCCTTAATCTTAAAAGAGTTGAGAGACGAAAGTTGTTCCGAAAGTGAGGTTTTAGTGTAAATTCGGAGCATGATGGGTTTGATAAGTCAAATTGTTGAAAAAAAAACACTAAAAAGTTAAAAAAATAAAAATAAAAATAAAGTTTTAGAATGGTTCCATGGATCTAAAATTTGTAAATAGTTAATGTTTTCTGTTGATTTCTACATCTAAGATTCATATGAAATATTTCTATCTTGACAAGTCTGATCTGCTCTACACTGAAGAAAGATTAAGTAGTTCTTCTATCTTCTATTGTCTTTTATATTAATAGAAAATGTATATATATATATAAGTACTAAAAGTAGAAAAAGATGAGATTCAAGGGGACCATCATGGAATTTGAATTTAGTTGCATCTTCACTCAAGTTTCTTCACCCGCTTGCTTCTCTCGTTTAAAATTAAATTTTCTAGACAATGGATTAGTTTTTTGATAGTAAGAATTGAAGAAGCAAGACAGGGAATAAACTTTTAGTCTTTTTAGTGAATTCTGTCGTCTTAATTCCTCAAGGAGCTACTACTATACTTATGTGTGTCTTGACTTGTTTTTTGTCAAGCCAAAGTTAATTTAGAGTTTCAGGAGTTAGTAGTAGTGTTAGGAAAGCTAAAAAAGTTGTAATTGTTAGTAGTAGTAGTGTTAAAAAGTTATAAGAATGATTGAAGCGTTCCCACAAAGTTCATCAGTGGAACAGCATGGAGAGTGTTCTAAAAGTTTGATCAGTGTTTTGGTCCCAAAACTCAAACGTCCACCGAACAAAGATGAAATAACGCTGAACTTTGACGGTGACTATAATAATGAAGTTTTTCTAATGAGAATGACTAATGAGTCTTTGAGTTGATCATTTCAAAGGAGGCGCTGCTGCGCTCTTATCGGGGGAATGAAATGAATGGGCGTGGTTTGATAAAGATGATAATCCAAAGAGAATTAATGTCTGTCAAACTAAAGGATTAGGAAAATATTATTTTATACGGAATGGTAGGGAGCAGGTGTTTGAATAATTAAGGAAGTGTGAGGAAACTAAAATTAAGGAGTTGGCGCCAAAGAATAAATTTTTCATTAGAGATGAGCATAATATGTTATTAATCTTTCATCTACTAGAGCTTATAACCTCAAAAGCGACATCAATGCGACTCCAGCTAGGAGTTTTTAAATTATTAAATGGATAAATGTTCTTTCCTAAATTTTTTTTTATGTATAATTTTGATATAAACGAGTAGTGTCATACATGCTGGGTATAGTACATACAGTGAAGTATGATAATGTCTGGCAGAGAAAGGAGGGTGGTTCTTTCACTTCGTTGTGGCGCTTATCCAAAGAACCCTTTTCCACCAGTATAATGCGCGGGTTACCAACGGTTGTCGGTATTAACTTTATTAGGTTACCCAATGCGCTGCTACAGTTATGAATTTAACATTCCTTGGCTATTCATAACCAGTTCTTCGATAACAATCTAAATGTCTAAAAGGTGGAATTAAAAGTGTAATCTTATATGTGAATGAAAATGAAAATATAATAGACGAAATAGGTGTAAGTACGGCGCTCAACTTTAATTTCAATTTTAAAGTTTTCCGTTTTCCACTTCAAGTGAAAGAACCACCCTCCTTTCTCTGCCAGACATTATCATACTCCACTGTACAGTGTACGCCCTTAGCAGTATACAGGGTGTCTGAAAAGTCAATGGAGCATGGAGAAAGCATTGCTTGGAAAACACATGAGAAAAAAAACGCGACATGTTGTTCTCTCAAATAAATCCTCTTTGCTCCATGCTCCATTGACTTTTCAGGCACCCTGTATATCAAATTTAGCATAGCTCTATTTACTGCTATTTAGCGCTATGGACCGTTGCTGCTAAATAGTACTCTGCTAAATTAAAATTTTTTTAAACATTTGGCGCGGAATATGATTTAATAAAAAAAAGGTGAACAAGAGTCGAGGGAGTTTTTTTTTTGCTTAGGATGTAAGTAACTAATCCATTGCCCATCTATGCAAGTTGGAGAAGAAGGTATAGAGGGTGGGGAGTAGGAGTGTGGAGTATCCCCTGTCAGTTGTTATTCGTGACCTCTGTTATAGTAAAGAAATTTAAAAATTTTAAATATAGTAAAGCCAAGTCAGGTAATTAACTTAAACTTTGTTATCAAACTGATTATTGGCAATTGTGGGATATACAAATTTCAAAAAACTTTGTAATTAGTACTATTTAGCACTATTTAGCGCTATTTTGCTAAAACTCTTATTTAGCGCTAAGCAAGTTGAATTTAGCGCTAAAGGGCGAACCCTGAGTACATACAAAGTGATGAGTAGAAAGATGTCAATTTCTGAACGAGTATTATTTAAATCTATTTTATACGTTTTCAAAGCGCTATTTTCAAAGCATAAATTGTGTAATAGATACTATAAAGAATGTCTCATAACTTATTATGAGTCATAGGAGCAGGGTGGTGAAAATACTTGTTTATAACTTTCTTTTGTCAAATGGAGGGAGATTTAGTTGAAATATTGATTATTAAATATAAAAAAGTAATGTTAGTTGAGAATCCATATTGCAAATTTTACTTTACGAATTTTATTAATCCAAAGATATATTTTGAATTAGTATTGTAAATTTCTGACGAATGCGCATGATACAGAGTGTATCCATAGGTTGTAATTTTGATTAGTATAATTGTTTATTGATAGCCGAACCAGAGGGCTCTGGATTCATTGAATCCCTTGCTAACATCGGATCAATCGTCCTACTTGTCATCACCATCCCCATTTCTATTTTCTTCTGTTTCAAGGTAACTACTTTTATTTTATACAACAAAAATACCAAAAAATACCAAAAAACCAAAAAAATCAAAAATACCAAAAATACCAAAAAATACCAAAAATACCAAAAATACCAAAAATACCAAAAATACCAAAAATACCAAAAATACCGAAACTACCAAAAATACCAAAAAAATACCAAAAATACCAAAAATACCAAAAAATACCAAAAAAATCAAAAATACCAAAAATACCAAAAATACCAAAAATACCAAAAAATACCAAAAATACCAAAAATACCAAAAATACCGAAACTACCAAAAATACCAAAAATACCAAAAAATACCAAAAATACCAAAAATATCAAAAAATATCAAAAATACCAAAAATACCAAAAATACCAAAAAATATCAAAAAATACCAAAAATACCAAAAAATACCAAAAAGCACCAAAATGAGTCCTAGTTAATAAATATACATGAATAATTGGATTGTTTCCATGTTTTAGAGTAATTATTTATTTAATGTTTTGATTTTAGGTAGTCCAAGAGTACGAACGAGCTGTTATATTCCGTCTAGGGCGCTTACGACGAGGCGGTAAGTAATTTCTCTCATGTTTCTTTATTCTTGTATAATATATTTTCATTAATTTATTTTCTGTTATTTTGGCAGGTGCTCGTGGTCCAGGAATCTTCTTCATTCTGCCATGTATTGATGCCTACCGATGCGTCGACCTCCGAACAGTCTCTTTTGATGTCCCACCCCAAGAAGTTAGTCATTTAACCTTTTTGCAACATAACATTGCTATTCATTCTTCCAATTAACACTTTTGACACTAAGCCCAAAAGACCGGGTAAAGAGAACAACTTAGCCAGGTTTTCTCATTGTAAGATAATTACAAATTTACAATCTCATGTGACGTGACTTCAGAACGTCACTACAGATTCTAAATTATAACTTTGGCTTAGAATGTGATAAAAACTTTCTCCCCTCTAAATCAACCAATTGTTGCTCAGACTAATGAACTCTCTACAATGGTTAATAGACTACCTCACTTTATTTATCAATTTCTCAAGTGGTTGAATTTGATAGTGAATTTTTTCAATTTAATAGTGAGTAAACAGAATAAATTGTAAACAAATTGTACGGAATTGGGAAATATTAGTTGATAGGATGAAAAAAGAGGGGAAAAATTCAACAAAAGTTTGGGTGGTAAATGATTATAAAGGGAAAAGTTGTAAAAAAGAGGAGAAAACCATTACTTAAGAAATGAGAGTAAAAAGCTAGGGAAATGAGAAAAGAAAAAGAGAAACAGCAGCGGAACAGAGGTTATCGACTCAAGAGAGGGTTAATAATTTGAACAATTCATTACTGTTTAGAATTTCTAGTTTGGAGTTGCTAAAAATAGAGAAAGATACGTTAAAGAAATTGAATTGTGAGACAAGAAGAAAGAGGATTGACGATGACCCAGTTTGGAGTTTTGAAAATCCCAGTAAAAGAAGAAATCGATAGAACTCATATTTAAATCATAGCGCGTGATGGCCGTTTAGGTATCACTACCACAATAAACAAATGAAACTCTTGGACTTTTTGAATAATTTAAACACCATTTGAATCATGACAAAGTTTCTTTTCTCTTATATTATTACTTACTACAATTTTTAACTCTTCATTTACTTGGTCTTTTGGATATTTTTTTCAAAAATCTTACAACACTGCAATGGAAAAATAATATAATTCTCAATTTTAGTTTATTTGAAATTTATTTTGAGTAAGCTTTTTACATTAGAATTCAGTGAATTTCCATCTCAAATTTATTTTTATTCTCTATTAGGAGAATAATAGGTAATATCAAAAGGATTAATTCAAACTAAAAAATTGGCAACATTGGCTGTACATTNTCTATTAGGAGAATAATAGGTAATATCAAAAGGATTAATTCAAACTAAAAAATTGGCAACATTGGCTGTACATTGGTTGACCAATGTTGCCAAATTTAATTCAATTTTTTAGTTTAATTATATTTTGAATTAAAGTTAGATGAAGGAATTCTTATCAATAGGGAGAAATGTTTGATTTTTAATCTATTAACTGAGAGATTGAAATGGACTATCAAATAAATTGTTTTCAATTCNTCTATTAGGAGAATAATAGGTAATATCAAAAGGATTAATTCAAACTAAAAAATTGGCAACATTGGCTGTACATTTGTTGACCAATGTTGCCAAATTTAATTCAATTTCTTAGTTTAATTATATTTTGAATTAAAGTTAGATGAAGGAATTCTTATCAATGGGGAGAAATGTTTGATTTTTAATCTATTAACTGAGAGATTGAAATGGACTATCAAATAAATTGTTTTCAATTCAATTATCATAAATTCTTATTTAAAAGAGATAATTCTGAGTCAATTAATTATTCTCCTGTTGTACTCATTTTTACTTGATTACAAAAACATGTTGGTATATTTGGGTGATTAGGTCTTGTCTCGAGATTCAGTGACAGTGAGTGTAGACGCCGTTGTCTACTACCGTGTTAATAATCCAATTATGGCTACAAACAATGTAGAAGACTACAGGTACTTTTTTTTAAAGACAGCAGCTTTTTTCCAGCAGCTGACATTTAAAATTTTCAAGATTTTCTAACAGTTTGGCTTCAGATTGACTGATTTTAATTTTCTTTCTAATTTGACTACTAATCCTGTCTGCCCCATGATATTTAATATAACACGGTAAGAACCCGTGTTAACCTTTATTTAACCATTTTCCCATTGCTTATATAATGGCGGTTTTAACTTTTTAAAATTATTTTACTCATGAAGCTTTCATGAGTAAAACTCATTTTTCTACATTAAAAAATATGAATCCACGAATCAGAATCAAATCATGTTCGTGCCAATCGCAATTGAAACATCAGGTGTTTGGGGTTCTCAATGTCAATCGATTATTCAGCAAGTCGGTAAGAGAAACGAGCAACTACCTACCTTATCCAAAGAATTAGTTTTATCATTCAGAGAGGTAACACGGCGTCAATATTCGGTACCCTTCCAGTCGGTAGAAGTTTAGAAGAATTTTTTTCATTATGGTGACAATTTATACTACTTTCTCTTAATCTTTTTAATAAATATTAATTCTAAATAATAAAAAAGATTGGAAAGAAAAAAATTTTTTTTCTACTTATGTCTGCGCCTGTAATATTTTTTACCCAGTCTCGTTCACCTCTCTATTTCTGATAAAATTGACTTTGGATACTATACTATGTTGCCATTTCGCATGTGCGTCTATATAAACTCAACTCTTGTCAGGATTTTTTTTGGNTCAATATTCGGTACCCTTCCAGTCGGTAGAAGTTTAGAAGAATTTTTTTCATTATGGTGACAATTTATACTACTTTCTCTTAATCTTTTTAATAAATATTAATTCTAAATAATAAAAAAGATTGGAAAGAAAAAANAATTTATACTACTTTCTCTTAATCTTTTTAATAAATATTAATTCTAAATAATAAAAAAGATTGGAAAGAAAAAATTTTTTTTTCTACTTATGTCTGCGCCTGTAATATTTTTTACCCAGTCTCGTTCACCTCTCTATTTCTGATAAAATTGACTTGGATACTATACTATGTTGCCATTTCGCATGTGCGTCTATATAAACTCAACTCTTGTCAGGATTTTTTTTGGTTCTTTGTAAATGTCAACAATATGACAGGAGGAGATTGAAAACTTGGTAAATTTTGACAGTTTTGCCAGATCCGTTGTATATGTTAATTGGTGCCATGTTGTCAACTCAAAGTGTTAAAATTATTTGTGTGAGTGTAGGGTTAATTATTATAACATTAGAATTTCGTTTGTCAGTTTAGAAGCCTTAAAGATGACTATTGAAAGAATCTGATGAACTTGAGTGATTTCTTGTCAACTAGAATGGAGTCTAAAGTGCTCTAGGACTCTCTCTGTCACCTGTCACCTGTCCCATAATCAATGATTCCTTAATGGAACCAATTGACTTTCTCCATTCGTCTCTCTACTTATGACTATTCTCCAATGACGACAGTAGATTCAAATATGAATTTTTTATGACACACTTCCGGTTTATTTTCATTTCCATTTTTGTTTCCATTCTCTCCCATCATCCTTTCAACGCTATCAAATTTTAAGAATTTTCCTATGAATAGCTTCATTTTTTTTTCATTTTTCATTTTTTTTTTTCATTTTTCATTTTTTTTTTCATTTTTCATTTTGTTTTCATTTTTCATTTTTTTTTTTCATTTTTCATTTTTCATTTTTTTTTCATTTTTCATTTTTTATTTTTCATTTTTTTTTATGTCAGGGCTTGTTAAATATGATGAAAATGAGATTAGAACCGATTCATTTGATATTTACATAAAATCAAATTACATAAGAATAAGATGAGAGACGAAGAAAAAAAAAAGTGAAAGTTTCTTGATTCCTGATGAATTTTCCACGTGAAGTGAAAAGTCTGAAATGAATACTTGGTAACTTTCACTATATTCATTTCAATTCAAATAAGTTCTTCTCATTCTCTACAAAGACTTATTTTGATTAGACTCATTCATTCCCGCCTTTTCAATTACTTATTCCCAATGGTTGGATTTTCAATTTCTAATTAATAACAAACCAAACGAGCCTCTTTCTTTTTTTTATAAAATCATTAACATTTCTTATGCACTTTCACTACTTATGTGATTTCCATTTTTCAAAATTCAATTTGAAGTTTGAGTTCTTTGATTGATAAATCAAAGTCAAAAATATTCAAAGTGTTTTCAAAGAGCTAAGTTCAAAGTTTATAAAATTTATTTTTAGGACTCTATACTCTTTTATTATTTCAGATTCTTTGAACTTTAATTAAGATATAAAAAAATACGACTTTATCTAAAGTTTTGTTTGTCTTTTCTAAATAATTTTTCTACAAAAGTTATAAAAATTCAAAGGTTTTTTTTTACCAAATCAAATTCCAATATATCCCGCAGTTTATTCAAAGATTAACTCCTAGTTGCGCCGGCGCGTAAACAATCTGCGTATGGACCTATTTTTATTGTAACTGTATTCTCAATTGTAGTTGAAGCTTTTACGATTTCACTCTCTTATTACTTTTTAGTAATTTCTTCTATTCTTATAAGATTTCAATAATAATTTGTTTAGATGTACTCGTTTAATTATTTTTGGTAAAATTATACTAAATTACAACACCGAATGCCGACTACTGGATCCATGAGTAGAATTTAGTATAAAAAAATAGAAAGAAAGAGATTAAAGAGAGAAATAGAAATCTCGTTTACTTTTGGTAATTGGCTTTACTAATTTCAAAATTTTGTAAGTTTGATTTATTAGAACTTTCCAAATTCAATTTTTCGTAACAATCTCAATGTCACTAACATTTCGTAAGTCTTTGACATATGAAGCAAAATTAAGTACACAACTAACAAAAACAAAGCGCTCTAGTTCAAATATTCGTTTTGAATTTCAAAATCATAAAACGTCTCATAATTAACTCTGTTTTTGACTTTCTCGCTTTTGTTTGAGAAGGAATAAGAAATTATAATTGTTTAAATTTTCTTCCCTGATTGGTAGATGGATTATTGTGGAGTTTTAATTATAAGGAATCATATTTCTATAACTTTCTCAACACGCACCTATATAGCAAAGTTGTTTACAAAACCGCTTAGGTATGTGAATGATGTTGGTATTTTGAGTGTAAAGAAAATTGGCAGACATTGGATTCGAAACCTTCTTGGTTCCTTAGTTTGGATGTGTTGATGAATTGATTAATGATTTGGAGCGTTCTGATTGGCTGTTGGTTTGAGCCTTTGGTTTCCTTTAACAGATACTGACACATGACTCAGTGACAGTAGCCGTCGACGCTGTCGTCTACTACCGCGTCTATAATCCAACAGTTGCTGTGTCTAATGTCGTTGACTACAGGTAATTCAAACCTTCCCGCTTTTTTCCTATTATTGTTAAAGCTACTTCAAAATTATTAAAAACAGACAAACCAATCCTCACATCTCTTCATTTCTTTACAAAAATAAGAAAAAGAGAGTATAAATTCAAACTAATTTTCTCTCCCGCACGGTTTTCATTCTGAACTTTTCGCTTCCTGTTTTCTGTTCTAGTAGTTAATATATAAAATGTATTATTTGAATTGTGAATGAGAATTATTGTTATTTAATAGCCATTCTACACGACTCCTCGCAGCGACGACACTACGGAATGTCTTGGGAACAAAAAACTTGGCAGAAATACTTTCTGAGCGGGAATCGATTTCCCACANAACCTTCCCGCTTTTTTCCTATTATTGTTAAGCTACTTCAAAATTATTAAAAACAGACAAACCAATCCTCACATCTCTTCATTTCTTTACAAAAATAAGAAAAAGAGAGTATAAATTCAAACTAATTTTCTCTCCCGCACGGTTTTCATTCTGAACTTTTCGCTTCCTGTTTTCTGTTCTAGTAGTTAATATATAAAATGTATTATTTGAATTGTGAATGAGAATTATTGTTATTTAATAGCCATTCTACACGACTCCTCGCAGCGACGACACTACGGAATGTCTTGGGAACAAAAAACTTGGCAGAAATACTTTCTGAGCGGGAATCGATTTCCCACACAATGCAGAGCTCATTGGATGAAGCCACGGATCCCTGGGGGGTTAAGGTAGAGCGAGTAGAAATGTAAGAACAAATTTTACATTTTCAAAAATATATATTATACCAGTGGACTTTGGTTATAAGACTACTGATATAAGACCAATTTGGTTGATTTTCATGCCATAAAATTATCCGAAAAATGCGCTTTTTGAATTTCTAGCTTGATAATGAAAGCGGAATAAGCCTTCGAAACGTCGGTTCGAGAGAGGAGACGCGTTCGGTGATAGTTCGCGCAGATTGTGACAACGCGAGCGTCACGGGACAGTAGTGGATGCATGCGCGTTAACGGCGCTAAACTTCCACTACAGAATTTCTAGAAATTCTGTCGTGAGAATCATCCGAGTTACCGTGAAGAGGAGTTTGAAACCAATTTGGTAATTAGATCCGAAAATTTTAATTGGGTATTTTAGATCCATGCGCAAGCGCATGGATCTAAACAATCCCTGTCTTTTTTTTTTTAGATTTTTCTAAAAATTTATACCAGAGATGGGCATATTTGTATAAAGTTTTACAGATTAGAGATAAGTCTGCTCTTATTTCTGAGGTAATACCCAAAGGAAATCAAAAAAAAATTATATTTTTAATCCTTTAACCTAGTCCGGTTCAAGTATTCTAATGTTGTTCCTAACTGAAAAAATTAAAATATTATAATTCATAAATGTTCTTATGGTAAAACGACAAAATCTAAAACCAATCAATTGAACTCATGTTCGTGTTGAGTTTTATAAAAATTTAAACTCTGTTCTACACCACACTATATCAGTAGAGAGTAATCAATAGGTTGAAATCAAGAATCTTTTTGTAGTTCATGTAACTCATGTTATATTATGTTAAACTTAATTCAAACTAGCCGATGCTCGCTTGCTCGCTTCGCTCGCACGGATAGCGCAGCCGCAGGCATTCGATTAAGTAACGAAAGCAGATTAACAAAAAATAATGTAGGATTTAACCAACAGTCCTAAAAGTTTGAGAAGCTANTGCGCGTTAACGGCGCTAAACTTCCACTACAGAATTTCTAGAAATTCTGTCGTGAGAATCATCCGAGTTACCGTAAAAAGGAGTTTGAACCCAATTTGGTAATTAGATCCGAAAATTTTAATTGGGTATTTTAGATCCATGCGCAAGCGCACTGATCTAAACAATCAATGTCTTTTTTTTTTAGATTTTTCTAAAAATTTATACCAGAGATGGGCATATTTGTATAAAGTTCTACAGATTAGAGATAAGTCTGCTCTTATTTCTGAGGTAATACCCAAAGGAAATCAAAAAAAAAATTATATTTTTAATCCTTTAACCTAGTCCGGTTCAAGTATTCTAATGTTGTTCCTAACTGAAAAAATTAAAATATTATAATTCATAAATGTTCTTATGGTATATAAAACGACAAAATCTAAAACCAATCAATTGAACTCATGTTCGTGTTGAGTTTTATAAAAATTTAAACTCTGTTCTACACCACACTATATCAGTAGAGAGTAATCAATAGGTTGAAATCAAGAATCTTTTTGTAGTTCATGTAACTCATGTTATATTATGTTAAACTTAATTCAAACTAGCCGATGTTCGCTTGCTCGCTTCGCTCGCACGGATAGCGCAGCCGCAGGCATTCTATTAAGTAACGAAAGCAGATTAACAAAAAATAATGTAGGATTTAACCAACAGTCCTAAAAGTTTGAGAAGCTAAAATGGAAATGGATACCACAAAGAAGCCATGTTTAAAAAACAACAATTTGATTTTAATATTTGAGTCGAGGTAGCTATTCCTACTAATTGATTTAGTCGTGGTTTATAAAGAATAGTATCCTAGGTTTTTAGGTTCTTAGGTTCGAAGAGATTAGTCTAATGGAAGCGTTGTCCCTAGAGGAATATTAAATTTAATCTTCTTTCGCTACCACCGCTACAGTTGAATGCACTATGGAATACAACTGGAACAGAAGTGGTTTACATAAGAGAGAGGACAACCACGTGGAAGGAGGTAAACCAAATGGTCGGACACTTTTAGAAAAGTAGGCTTGTCAATAGCTCACTCACGTTTTTTATTCAGTTGTTGATATTTACAAAACCAACAATCCTCATTCGTTATGTTGAACAACAATTTTCAATTAACGAGCACTTTAAATTACATCAACACTTACTGAATTAAACATTATAATTTATTTTCAGAAAGGATGTACGACTACCAGTTCAACTACAGAGAGCAATGGCAGCAGAGGCTGAAGCTGCTCGTGAAGCTCGAGCCAAAGTAATCGCTGCAGAGGGAGAGATGAAAGCTTCAAGAGCTCTCAAAGAAGCCTCTGATGTCATGATTGAGAGTCCTGCTGCTCTCCAGGTGAGTATCAAACAAAAATCTCCAGAACCACTCAACTTCTTAGAATATTTTTTAAATCAAATAAACTCTTCATTACAAACTCGTTCAAGTTTCAAACGGTTTGGTTTCGATACACAAGTATTTGACCATTGTCATTAGAAATAAAATGGTACAAAGTTGACATAAGATTCAACATTCCGTTCATACTTTTACATTCCTTGGAGCATTTTTTTTATTTGTAAAGAACGATGTGCACAAAATTCAAATATGGATTTCATCTCGGGGTTTATCTTTTTCTTACTTTGTTTCCAATTTATTTGAATCTTGTTCTTCTTTCCGCTCTGACTAATTTGTGTTAATTGATTTTTGGGATGATAGAATTATTGTAAAGTATGTAATTTAATTAATTAATCTTTTGTTTCTATTTTTAGTTACGATATCTCCAGACTCTCAACACAATATCAGCCGAGAAAAATTCGACCATTATCTTCCCGATTCCTATAGACATCCTCGCCCCTTTCATGGGCGGCCATCAACGGCGCATGCACCCTGAGAAGTCGTAATCGATCCTATATACTTACTAGCGCCAACTTTCAAATCACTCAAGGATAAAATTATAAGAAAAAAGTTTGAAAATACACACCGGTGAATGTCTACAGAGGTCCCCAGTAATGGAGAATGGTGCCATTTAAACTCAAATTGTTTATCAAGGAATGAAAATTGAAAAATTGGAGGCGTGTCGAACCTATAAGTATCTTTATACTCGCGCAGTTCTATTGAGTTTGCGCACTCAAAATCCGTAATAAGAAGNTCACTCAAGGATAAAATTATAAGAAAAAAGTTTGAAAATACACACCGGTGAATGTCTACAGAGGTCCCCAGTAAAGGAGAATGGTGCCATTTAAACTCAAATTGTTTATCAAGGAATGAAAATTGAAAAATTGGAGGTTTGTCGAACCTATAAGTATCTTTATACTCGCGCAGTTCTATTGAGTTTGCGCACTCAAAATCCGTAATAAGAAGNTTGTCGAACCTATAAGTATCTTTATACTCGCGCAGTTCTATTGAGTTTGCGCACTCAAAATCCGTAATAAGAAGACATGGGAACAATTTCAATGACTGGGGAGTAAATTTAAAGAAAACAGTCAGGGACATGTTAAGTAAGTGTGATTTGTGAAATTTTTTTTCCACTCTCTACCGAATTGGATTTTTAAAATTTTATGAAAATAACGGTTCTGCCTAAACAAAAAAAAAATTGAAATTCACACCTTTTGGTTTCAAAATACGATGAGTTAGACTTGTTTTACTAAAAGTCTCTTTACCTGGGGCTGGGACCTCTCTAGTCACTTGATGATTCAACCTATGCCACACCCATTCACGGCGGTGTACATGAAAGAACACATTTACAATAATAATTTATTATTGTCTTAATATAATTTAATACACTTGTACTTTGTAAAAATAATAATTAATTCGATTTCATAAAGCAAACTTTAGTATAGAAAATTTATCATTATTTTAATCTCTCCTTGATTTTAAATCAAACTTAATTATTTATTTATTCCACAGAGCGTTAATTTAAGTCTAGTAATGAGAATTTACTATTATTATTTACAAAAAAAAATAATATAACAAAAAAAAAAGATCAGTTGTCTGAATTTTGAGTGAAAAGACTATAATTGATTTTGAAGTCATCAGACTTATCATAACGCTCTGTATTTTATTAAATATTATGAAAAATTGTACGCTTTCCAATTAAAAAATTTAATTTAAATAATATGACCCAAATTCCCCTAAAATTCACTAACTAGAAGTAGATTATTATTAAGAATATTCTATCAGGATAAGAAATACGAAAAGGTGCGTAAAATATGTGCTAATTTAATTATTGGTACTTAAAGTGTTAATATTAGAAAAAGTCACCAGAAGAACAACTTGTGCCAAGTCTCTTCTTTGGTTTCCTATATGATTAATTTGATTTTATTTGTCTTAATTTCTAAAATTAGGATGTAGCAGTTTAAGTTTGACTTTATAAAATTCTTATGTCCGAATTAATTTCCGAATGAATGTGCTAAAAATGTGTATGAAGAATACAAAAGAGCTTTAGTACTTTTCACAATGTTTTGTCAACCCATTTACTTCGAAATAAGGATTTAATGCTCAAAAACTTATACAGGAAAATCAAATTATTGTTTCTTAAATGGATTTGGCTAAATTTGGACTAATTTAAATTAATAATAAAATTTAAAATTAATTTAACTTATTTTTAACTCTCTACACACTGACTTGAGAAGAGACCTCTTAAGTTTTTGTCATTTTATCAAAAATTCTCAAATTCATTCACACTATTATGACTCTATGACAACGGAAATATTGTTCATTTCTCCTCTAATTATTTTATTGGATTGCTCACAAATATAAAAGCGTACATCACAACATCACAAACTACAGGGTGATTAAAGTTTTTTTTTNTTATTGGATTGCTCACAAATATAAAAGCGTACATCACAACATCACAAACTACAGGGTGATTAAAGTTTTTTTTTGCACCACCCTAGAAAGCATGACGTCATTTTTTTTTTACATTCTATTCCCAGCAACAACATACAGTCATTTGAAAGTAGCTCCGGGCTTTTGAAAATTTCTACCTTTTTATTGAATTGACATACAGTTATCGTTTTNTTATTGGATTGCTCACAAATATAAAAGCGTACATCACAACATCACAAACTACAGGGTGATTAAAGTTTTTTTTTTTTTGCACCCTAGAAAGCATGACGTCATTTTTTTTTTACATTCTATTCCCAGCAACAACATACAGAGTCATTTGAAAGTAGCTCCGGGCTTTTGAAAATTTCTACCTTTTTATTGAATTGACATACAGTTATCGTTTTGGACTCGTTGGAAAGCTGAATGTCAAGAAGGAATATTGGACATAATCGTAAAGTTCAAGGGGCACCATTATTAGGAGTAATTCATGATCAAACGGAAAATTTTTAATTTAGCATTACGATTGGCATGGAAAAGTTTTAGAAACAAATCTTGAATTATTTCATCAACATCATCGGTTTGGTTGCTATAAAAAGTGCTGAAACGGATGGTTTGAATTTGAGACAATAAAAGCCGCCATGGTAATCCTAATGCTAAATAAAAAATTTTTTAATTTAATTATGAATTGACCTTAGTGATGCTGATTCCTATCCTTTTTGATTCTGACCAATATTTCTTCTTGACATTCAGCTTTCCAATGAATCATAAACGAGACTCCTGTGTCAACCCAATAAAGAGATACAAATTTTCAAAAGCCCGGAGCTACTTTCAAATGACCCTGTAGTTTGGGAGGAATTACGGTAAAATTGGAGAAAATGGGTAAAAAAAATATTAATCACCCTGTACATATCATACAAAAAAAAAACAATTATTTTGTATACGATATATTTTTACCTATAAATTAATTTGAGAAACTTGAGCTACACTAGAAATGACTAGGAGCTGAGTTAATTAATAGCTAATAAGTTAATTAATTATAAATTAAATTGAGTTGAAAATTCTACCTAAACCAAATACGGTTTGGGATCAATTGGTCTAGAACCACTGTCAAGAGTTCGATGACCTCCTGGATATCCGTAATCGACTCCACCATTGGTGTAAGGTTCGTCCATTCCATTGTCATAGACATCTTGTGAAGTATTCGAGTTGTAATTTGTAAATCCTCTATCAGATATTGCTCTGAAAGGACTCTTCATTCTTGCTAAACTATTTCCTGGATCTGTCCTCGTCATTTGACTTTGTGGTTGAGGACTTCCTCTGGATGACCTTAGAAATTACAAAATGATAACCAAGTTCTTCTCAAATATTATCAACATTTATGTTAAGAAAACAAACTTACCTTGGTGGTACCATAGAAGCTGTAGATGGCCATCTTGAATCCCGTAACCCTTCTGACCTCCTTGGTTCAACATAAGCCGGATTGTACCCGACTGTCTCATTTGTAAAGTGATTGGGTGAAGAAACTCTAGAAAATTCTCTTGGTTCATTGAATTTATTCATCATATTTCTTGAAGCTGCTGCAGGAGTGATTGGCCATGGAGGTCCATCATCCGGATCTGATTCTTCTGGAAAACTTCTTTGAGAAGGAGCCATATTTTTTGTATTTTGAAGTCTTCCTAATGTATCGTAAGGATCTTTTTCATCAAAATTTTCACTACTTCGATCTGTAGGTTCAGATTTATTTTCAAAACTATCATCCCTGAATTTCATATTGTTTTGAGTTTGTGGTGTTGGTTGAGTTTGGGGTGTTGGTTGAGTTTGAGGTGGTTGGTTATAATAATTATTTCCCATTGGTTGAGTTTGAGGTGGTTGGTTATAATTATTCCCCCCCATTGGTTGAGTTTGAGGTGGTTGGTTATAATTATTCCCCCCCATTGGTTGAGTTTGAGGTCGTTGGTTATAATTATTCCCCATTGGTTGAGTTTGAGGTGGTTGGTTATAATTATTCCCCATTGGTTGAGCACCGTAGGGAGATGGAGCACTTTGCATTTGAACATTATTCATACTAGGATAGTTTGGTTTTGAAGGATTTCTGTAATCTGATGTCATAGAAAAACCATTTTGTGAGTATTGATTTGGATATTTTTGAAATTCTCCACCTGTACCAGGTCGTTCCTTCATTTTTTCATAATTTTGTACAATTTCATTCGCTCGTCCAAGTATAGCTTGTAAATTTTGTTGTTGTGCCTCGAGCGATTTTTGCATTTCTTCAACTTTTGAAGCATTATCCATAAGACTTTGAATTTGTTTCAATTCCTTTTCTTTGCTTAGTAAACCATCTAGAGACTTTAGTTGATCCTTTCTTTCCATTAAAGATTCTAAATTTTTTAACTCTGCAGGATTTTGGAGAAGATTTTCTAATTGTTTGACCTCTTGGGGTTTGTCGGCTAAACTAGCAGCAATGGAAGTATCTTGAGCTTGTGCGCCTGCGCCTTTCCGTGAAGGCGTTGACTTTAATAAAGGTTTCACAACAGTAGCTCCTAATTTTGATCCTTTGCTCTTCGGTTCGTCATCATCATCTTCATTAGATACCCCAGATAAATCTTCGATAGAAACTTGATGTTTCAATGTATTTCTCTTTCCGCTACCACCATCTAGCTTTCTCGTATCATTCATAGATTGGTTTAGTTTGTTTGCTCCTAGTAAGAATACAAAAAAAAAACATAAAATCATGCCCCAACATCCCTAAAATTAGGTTATTTTACCTTTTCGAGGGACTTCTTCTTCTTCTTCAGAGTCTACTGGACTTTCTTCAATGTCCCGTTTCTTCTTGTAACTAACGCGCTGTGATTTAGCAGCTGCAGCTCCTGCTCTTGAACCTCTTGGGTTTGGTTCATCTTCATCTGGATTTGATTCTTCGGTAACATCTTCAATGGTAACTTCATTTTTCTTCAAATTTTTTTTCCCACCAGCACCGTCTACATCTTTCTGTTTTAGTTTATCACCAACTACTTTATCTTTTCCCCCTCCCGCTCTTCCTTTCAAATCTGGGGGTTTTTTACCACCTGCTCCTGATGCCTTCCCTCCAGCAGCACCCCCTTTTTTATCAGCTTCATTCATTTTTGTGAATTGAGATGTAATTGTTGCTATTTGAGGATTTTGAAGTAATTTTCTCAATTGTGGACTATAACGAACAGATCCGGCTAAAAGCAGAGCTATTAATCCACCAATCGCAGCTAATGGACCATGATCTTTGAGTAATCTCATGAGCATTGCTAGTTCATCTTCATCTTCTCCTTCTCCATCTTCGTTCTCACTGTCCTCGTCGTCTGAGGTAGAGATAGGTGGTGTGGTGTGGTGTGGTGCTTGACCATGTCCACCATGTATTTTGGGTTTCGATTTATTTATCCCCACACCAGAAAGTATTGCCTAGAAATTATTCCAAAAATTACTTACTATCTCATGATGATGAGTTTGGTATGGAAAAGCCTAACCAATCATGTTTAAATCTTACCTCTAAATTGTCTGCTGATTCAGGTATATGCTATAAGATTAGTAACATCACTATTTAATTGGTTACTTAACTGAATAGTTGTTAGGAATGGTTTAACTTACAGCAGGTGGCGTTGGTGGTGGTGGTGGTGGTAGAAAATTAGGGTTTGGTGTTGTAATCTAGGAACAAGGTCATATATTACGATAAGTTATTATAACTAATTATTGTAAGAAGATACATATGATTCAAAAAGTTTGCTTACAACGGGTTGGTTGTAAAGTGGAGGACCGTATGGTTGAGAACCATAAGTTGGAGGACCGTAGGGTGAAGAACCGGGTGGAGGACCGTATTGTGGAGGGCCGTAAGGTTGTTGTTGAGAGCCATAAGGTGGAGGGACATAAGATTGTGGGTTGTAAGGTTGTGGGACATAAGGTGGTTGATTTTGGATAGGTCCATTCTGGACCGGTGGTGTATAGTTATTGACGATTTGTGGAGCTGATTGTGGACTACCGCCATTGGTTAATCCTGAAATACCGCCATTGATTGGTCCTGGACTCCCGCTATTGGTTGATCCTGAACTCCCGCCCTGTGTTGATCCTGAACTCCCGCCCTGTGTTGATCCTGAACTCCCGCCCTTGGTTGATCCTGGACTCCCACCTTGTGTTGATCCATAAGTGGCGCTATTTGCGATTTGCGATCCTTCGGTCCAATTTTCACCATATTTTAAGCCCTGACCCTGACTAGCGTATTGTTGTCCTCCAGCCTGAGTCTTTTTTTTCTGTTAATAAAATAATGTTACTTAGAAACTTGGTCAAATTACAAATTTTTTCGTCATAAATGAAGTATTCACATGACGTATGACTAATAAGCTTGAACCAAATTCATCATAAATGACTATATGTTCGTGTATACTCCACTAAACTCCAGACATTAAGTTGTCTGTATCGTTACATGAGAAATTTTATTGGAAAATCATCTAAGGACAGTCGAACAAATCCTATTGCTCCGATGTTCAATGTCGCCAATCAAATTTGAGAATCGGTTCAAGTACTTTGGGTATACAGAGTATGAATTTGGAAATGGTAATCGATGAGGTTGAGTTTGCTCTTTTTCTCATGATTACTCAAGATTAGTTAATTCCTTTTTTTCTTATGAGGATCTTGATTACCATTTCCAAAATAATGCTCTGTATACTAAAATTAAAAAAATATCATTTACAAAAATCGGTTTTTCAGTAACTTCTTCCTCAACTTCTTCAAACTCTTCGACGGTACCATCCTAAAAAATAAAATAAAAATGTTTTCCATCCAACATTGTATTCAAGTATTTTAAAATTTGACAGAAAAGTTACTCACAGGTACTGGGATTCCAAAGACATGAAGATGAGAGATGGTGATGAGAATAAAAATTAACCCTCCGAGTTCTAACTTCATTTTAATAAAATTTCTAACCAACTTCGTCTAAAGGTTGTCCAAATCTAAACTAATAATGAGAATGGATACTTTTTTTGATGAGAATGTCGAAAATGAGAGATGTAATTGGTTAGATGTGTTAAACGTAGTGATGAACTACGTTTGAGAAAGTACGACTATACTAGTACTAACGTGGCTTGGTCCTTGACTCTTTCGTCGTCGTGAAAGTATTGGTGAACACGTGATTAAATGAATTTCAAAAGACACAATCTCAAGAAGAATGGAATCCCCAAATTATCGTAGAAATATGTAAAGTCCCGAGGAAATTAATTAATTGTGGTTAAGATTTGCCTATCAGAATGTCTCACCGCAACGGTAAAGACTTTTGGTTGAAACCATTCCGCAAGGTGACTTTCATTTAGGATTTATCCAGAACTTTACATCACAGTAAAAAATATTTATAATGACTTTTTTGGTTAAAAGAATCAAATTCATGTTATGGGTCCTTATAAGTGAACCATTAAAAAAATATATTATATATCGGAGTTACTAAACAAAAAAAAATTGACTTTAATTCTGGGTGTTTTTATAAGCCATCAACATTTTTGAAACACTATTGTGTTTTAGTAGTGTGCCGCATGGCTCTGGCTCATGAGCTGGCTCAATGGTTCTGGCTCTGGCTCGAGTTGGCTCACAAAAATGTCTGAGCCAGAGCCAGAGCATGGATCGGGCTCATGTAATAATTTTGAGCCAGAGCCATGGCTCATGAGCCAGCTCAACGAAACTTGTTAGCCATGGCTCAATGGCTCAACTTTTCCCCTAAATTCTTCCCCTTTTCCCCTAATTTTTCATTCTTTTTTTATTCCAAATCATCACTTTTTTTTTTTTAATTTTGGAATTTTTGGTCACTGAAAGTCAATTTGCCTTTAACCAGTTCATAATTATGATTTGTGTTGGCTTATTCTCACTAGGTCATTCTCACTTTTAGCAAAATGTGCATATTAACGGGAAAAAAATGTTTTTATGTTGAGCCAGAGCCATGGCTCAATGAACCATGGCTCATGGCTCATGAGCCAGCTCAACAAAAGTGCGGAGCCAGAGCCATGGCTCAATGAACCATGGCTCATGGCTCATGAGCCAGCTCAACAAAAGTGCGGAGCCAGAGCCATGGCTCATGAGCTGGCTCACCGCTCGGGTGAGCCATGAGCCATGGCTCATTGAGCCAGTGGCTCTGGCTCACGCCAAAACCTGAGCCTTGCGGAACACTACTGTGTTTGTCTGACTGTACTGCCCACCTATGTATGCGTAGAACTTTCTACGCCACGCAAACACATGACCATGTTATATAAAAGCCATTTTTCGTTCTTTCATGAAATTACACGACATTAACCCTAAAATAAGCCTAACTCCAAGGAGTTTGAAGATTTGGTATAGCCGAGGTTCAGCCTGGAGTAAGCCGAACAAACAATATGGAGTAATTTGTTGGTCTTACTATTAGCAGACGAAGTGTAGAATAATTCATAGTGGTAAAAATCATAACTATATACTTATAATTCTGTTTAGCCGTTTGGTTAGTTGAGAAGAAAATCGCACACACCTAACAACCTAACAACCTAACTCTAATTTTAATAAGTTATGAGTATAAAATCAAAAATTTTGTTTTATAAGACCAAAGTGTTACAAAATAGGTTTAACTGTGGATAGAAAATTAGAAAAACTTTTTAGCCAATGTCAAATGAACTGGATATGAACCTGAATTTTGGGACCACAGGTAACAAGGATTGCCATACTATTATAAACTGACGGAAGTGCGAAGAAATCAATGACCTTTGAAAATCCTAACCTTGAAACCAAAGAAATTCTAGTAAATTCAGTTAAATAATTATTAGTAAAATTTAATCTCACACGTGTCAACGTTTTACTAGAATAATGTTTTCTAAGAGTTAACTAGGAAATGAGCAATGGCGAGGTGTACTCTGGTTAGGTAGGTATTTCTAACTATCTACAATTTCTCAATGTAACTTAATCTTTGACCCTCATCTGTTAGAGAGTCGATAAAATTATTATTTTGTTATGATATAAGAAATAAGAAAGATAATATGAAGATAATTTAAATAAATCTGTTGATTATTACTAGTCTTTTGATTCCTCCAAGTTCTGGTGCTACTCATTGACAAATGCCAAGCGATCTGTTTTCGCTGAATTTCGTCTCTTATCGCTAAATCCATTGAGTGAATGAAACTTCTGATTGTAGGCTTCAATTTCTTGAGGTGTCAGTGAGAAAGTAGTCATCCGATTGATTCTTCTGATCATTAGACAACCTAAGAGTGTAATTGTCACCAGGAGGATGGACAGAGTTATAAAAATTAAAAGAGGGATTTCAGAAGCAAGTGTAGATGATCCATCATGATCTGGTCCTGGTACCCAATGAGAATGGTGATGACCTTGAGCTCCATTGGATGACTTGGCATGATGTTGATGGTTTTGATGTGGTGGATCTTCAATCTTGTCGTCAACCTAGATATAGAAATCGTTGATTTCTAAATTAAATTTCTCAACGTATTCCATAAATGTGGAATTTAGCTTACATCGTCGTAAGTAGCAAATGGTGCTGTTCGTGTGTGAGTATTGGGTTCCATGAATTCTGAAGTTGTATGAATTGGACGTGGGTTCTCCTCTCTATTTCTCTGTATTTTGTGTTTCTGGAGTAATTTTAAAGAAAATTTTGATGTAAAATGTTTATATTAAATTTTTTATGAGATATTTCAAACCTTTGAAAGTATTTCGGTGTCGTAGGGATTTTCTCTTTGATTTTCTTGAGCCTTGATGGACTTGTATGATTCTTGTGTTTCTAACTCATGTACAGGTGTAATGGAAGTATCAAGTGAACGTCGTTTTCGTGTTCTAACAGATTTAGATGGTGAATCTTCATCATCTTCGATGAATTCTGTAGGTTGTGGACAATGTTGGAGATACCAAGCGACTTCTTCTTTGTAAGACTCAATTGTTTTGTCCATCTGAAACATTATAAAGACTCATCAAAAGTGTAAACATTGTCACAATTTTGTACTTTTTCTAAAAATTGTTGTTTTTTTTTTTCTAATTGATAATTTAAAAATTTTTTTAAATCTTTTTTTTAATTACTTACGCTCGCGATGTAATTTTCATATTTCTGTTTATCCTTTTTCGCTGCTGTCAATTCCTTTTGCATTTTTTTTACAGCGCTCTCCAATTTCGATTTTTGTTTCTCAACTTCTGCAACGAGCGCTAAAGCTTCTCCCTTTTCTCTTATTAACCTCTCAATGAGTGCCTTTTCGTCATCACAAGAGCTGGCACATCCCTCGGGGCAAGGTAATGCCTCAACTGGTTCTGCATCTGGAGTCTAAAAAAATGGAATAAAACAAAAATTTTTTTTTTAATTTGGTGCCAGAAATGGTACCAAAAAGAATTTTTTTTTTGAAATGGCTCAAATTTGATAACTTTGATTTTCAAAATGTCACCAAATTGAGTTACAACTCGTAGATATATGTATGTCATCTTCAATTCTTGAGAACATTTGACGACTTCATTGTTGACCTTACCTCACATCAACATCAACAACAACAACAACACCTACGAAGCTTTAGGATGCGCTTTGCATTGCAAGCAGGTGTGATGAAGCAAGCAAAAATGATAAAAATTACTTACTTCTGGAGTAACAGGGTGCTTTTTTGAAGACTGTGTTGTCGTCTCCTCTCGATATGGAGCTGGTGTAGATGAGTCATACTGTATAAAATAAAATAAAATACAATAATCTTTTTACACTATTGAATAGTAATATTATATCAAATTTGTTTAAATTTTGAGTAACAATTGAAGTAAAACTGATTAATTATTATTAATTAATAATTTCAATAATAATTTAAAAAAATAATTATTAGTTTTTGAATAATTTATTAACATACATCAACATGGGCACCAGGTTCGTCAATGTTATCTGTCTCATCCGGTTTCTTACGATGATGACCTTTCTCCTTGGTTACCAAATATGATTTTTTTCCAGTAATATCCTTAGTTGGCTCCTAGTAAGTTTCAAAAAAAAATTTGTTTTTTTTATAAACTCTGTTCATTAACTCATCCAGGGTTATTTTAGATTGTTAGTTGTTCGTTTGGTTCATAAGGGTCAATCACTCTGGGTGTTTTGACAGGGGAGTATTTTTGGAGAAAATTTAGGAGGTAGCCTATACAGTGAAGCGCCCAAACAAATCTCCATGAACCCTGGATTCATCGACATCATAAAAAATTATAAATTCTTACTGTTGTATCTGGATCCTTAACGACATCAACAACCTAGATTATCAAAAATAATTAAAAAAGTATAAAAATTGAGGAGAGTATTCACTTGAATTTAGTTTGTATATAAATTTGATTAAAAATCCTATAAATTAAAATATTAATAGTTGTTTTTAGGGATACGTACTGCTTCGGTGACCTTCCTACGTCGAATATGTACTACTCCACCAATCCCATCTTCAATCGGTACGTCTTCGTAGTCAGGTGTAGGCTAGTTAATAGAAATCATAAGAAAATGTTACTCTCAAATCAAAAGTCTCAAGGATTTAAATTACAAAAATTAAATTTCAAAGTCTATAGCGAAATTATTGTAAAAAATAAAACTTTAAATCAACTTACCTCTTCTTGACTAAGAATATCTTCAAATATTTCTCTGAAGTTGTCATCCCATGATGCACACTCTGGTACTGGAGGAATCGGTGTTAAGGTTTCCGGTGGCACACATTCTCCAATCGCTTCATTAAAGATAGTTCCCGCAGGATTACAAACGAAGCGATAAGTTTTGAGCGGTTGATTCCCTCGTTTGATACATTTGATGTATTTGCTGCAATCGTAGACATGACGGAACATACCTTCTTCTGTACAATCAGGGTTAGGTTTTGGACCCGTCTTTTTTGGAATCTGTGATCAAAAATCAAAAAAAAAATTATAAAAAACTTCACCTATTTTTGTACAGTCATAACAAAAAGTTAGCAGCAGCGCTCATACGTGAACAAAAATAATGTGTTAGATACAAAAAAAAAATTTTTTTTAAAGAAAGCTCACCACAATGCGCTTTTTCTTTCCTGTGAGAGTATCAGTTGGAATAGTCTCATCCGGTTGTTCCTCAATACTTTCCTGAAAGAAAAATTTCAAGAAACTTTGATATCGATATAATAATCGTTTCATTATTTCAAACTAAAGTATAAAACCTTACGAATTTAGTGACATTTGTTTTGTGAACATGCGTCGCACCATGATGTACAATCTGTTGAGTCTTACCAGAAGATTCAAATTCGTCAAAGTCTTCATGAGTCTCGTCTGATCCCTAGTAAAATTTAGAAAAAACGATTAAAAACCTAAAAGTTACTTAAATATAAAGGTAAACTACTACTACTAAATCTCAATTATTAACTAATCTCAACTATATAATAATTATATAATAAATATAATCAAAATGGAACCAAATTCCAAGAAAAATGAATGAAAATGCTAATCAAGTGGGGTCATTGACCTTTTCCCCAGCTTTTTTCAAATTTCTTTCTATTCTATCTGATTTTTTCCGACAAGTGCGCCCACACAAATGTGTCGAGTTCCGAAATTTGGTTGACGTTATGGATATTGATTGTTTATAAAATTTAGAAGGGATATGAAGATAGGTTGTGGAGCGATATATCTTAATTTTCCGTGGTGGAATGATGATCACCTCTTCTGGTTCTTCTGTTGGTGGTTCTGTTATTTCCGGTGCTTCTGTTTCCGGTTCTGGTGTTGCATAAACTTCTTCGGTGCTCTCGGTCTCGTTTACCATTTTTCTGACCGCCTTCCTCTTCGACTTGACATAACAAGCTGGTTTCGGCTTCACTTCCTTAGGTTTCCGACATTCCTCCTCTGTAGGGTCATAGATCTTATCCTTAGTACAGATTCTTGTGATTTTACTAAATTTTCCATGATCGGAGATACATTGGTAGTAAATTGAACAGTTGGTTGGATCCCCCATGAGTCCTGGTTTCTTACACACTTCCTCCACGGGTTCTTCAAGCGGAGCGGATGGTGACTAAATACAAATTATAAATCAATATTCAAACCTTAACTCAGAAAAAGTCGAATTTATTGAGTTAAATTGAGCATTATATGAAATAAAAATGAAAAAATTTTTGTTCAAATTTTTAGAGCGCTTCATTCAAAAGTTACAACAATTGCGCAAAGTTTGTGTAAATCAATTTTTATAACCAAAAGTGAAGTTTTGGTTTAAAAAAATTCCAATTATTTATAAAAATTTTGGTATTACTAAATTGCGCACCATTGCGCACTCTCATAAATCGGCATTTTTTAAACTAACTCTAATGTTAAGTGGTTACATTAAATTATTTTAGGTTAAAAAAAATGCCGATGTATGAGGGTGCGCAGGGGCGTAGAGGATGCGCAGGATCGCAGAGGGTGCGCAAATTAGTAATACCCTAAAAATTTAGCTAATTATTGAATCTAACCTTGGGTCCACGACCTCTTAAACCTTTTTGACCTGATTCGTCATCTGGTTCTCCTTTCTCCAACTGAAATGAATCAAAAGTACAAAAAAATTTAGTAAACTGAAGATTTTCTGATATCATACCTACTCATTGAAACCTTAGAAAAGTTATGATGACATTTTGCCAGCTGGAAGTGGAATTTCGTCCCAACTGGCGAATGTACGAGATTTAAGAAAAACGCTCGGAGCTATAAACCTTATAATTAGCACTGCTAATCTAATACTTACATCTCCTTCATCGGTGGGTTCATTTGATGTCGGTACATTGGATGGATCATGTTCTTCAGGAAGTTGAGACTGTTCGCCTTCATCTGGTTGCTGAGGAACTACAGGATTTCCCTCCTAATCAACAAAATTTAAATTATGGCTGAACGCAATACATGAGAAATATAAAGGAATTTTTATTTTATTTTGATCAAATTGTAATTTAATTTATAATTTCTTACATCCACTGGCTTCTGAAGGTTTCCAGGATCCACTATCGTCTCAATGTCTTCTTCAGATGGTTTCGCATATACTTCCTATCATCGAAAGAAAAAATCAGAAAATTTTCTAATACTTTCATTTTACGCACATACATCTAAATCATCTGTTTTTGGTGTTGTACGATGATGACCCCTCATACCCTTCATATCTTCATCCTGCACAAGAAAATTAATTTTGTAAGAAAAAAAAATCATTTCAGGTTTCGATGAATCAAATTTTCATAATTTCTGAGTAAAAATTATCAATTATTGTGTTATCAATTGGCAATACTTAAAAACGAAAAATGTGTCCATTTGTTACTACTAAGTTATAAAATATTATATAAAATAATTAAAAAATTTATAAAAACTTACGGATTTGAAGCATTCAGGTTTCGGATTAACAGAAGAGGGATGATTACAAGCACGAATGGCTTCATCGAAAATGGTTCCTATACCGCAATCAAATTCCACAATTTGCCATTGTTTCCCTCTCCCCATTGGTTCCACACAACGAAAGAATTTTGTACAATTATTAGGATTTGAGAAATAGCCTTCTTTTGTACATTTTAGATTGATTTGTCTTCCTTTGATCTGGCTTGAAATTGGTGGACGAACGGTTGTTGGATCCACTTCGTAGTGAATCTATAATATTACAAAAGAAATTTAAAAAAAAACAATAATTAGTTAATTTTTTTACAAAAACTTAAGGAATTTAGTGAGTGGTGCAATACTCAAATTGTGTGCAAATTGGCAAATTGAATGAAGCGACCGAGTAAAAAAATTGAAGCAGAAGCAAATGCAAATTTCCAAAAAAAAAAGTGTTGTTGTCGATGTTGGAGGAAGAAGAGAATGACTGTAAAATGTGTAAAAATTGATTAGCACAAAACCTAAAAATTGTGACAAAAAAAAATTGAAAAAATGAGTAATTAATTATAATAATCAACCAAAATTGCGAGTGTTTGAGCTTAATCCCTCGGTCGTTTCATGTCCACTGCAATAAAAGTGAATGTACCGTTTCGGGATCTTGGGGATGATGGACGTCTGTTTCGTTGGAACCGATCTTATGGACAATTGGAGTCTGCGCAGAATAAATCAAAATAAATGAGATTAGTGAATGGTGATACTAAATAGATGAATCTATGTATACTTTACCTTATTGTACAATTTTGCAAGTTCATCAGCCAATGCTTGAAAAGCTGGTGTGGATTGCAATTTAGGGTCAGTTATATGAAGACAAATGTAGCCGCTTCCAAAGAGAGATTCAATAGGGCTAGGCGCATGCGCAGCGAGAGCCATCTATCGAAACAAAATATTATATTAGTACAGACATTTTATAACAAGGAGGTGCAAGAATGTCCCATAGGTGGGCTAATTACATATTTTAATATTTAAAATTACAAATTATGCATTATATTAACAAATTTAGAAAAAATTAGACTAATTCCATTACATCTTGTTACAAATTACATTCCTTTTACTGAAAATCAATGATAAAAGGGTATTTCATTGTTTTTTGATACGTTATGTCATCAATTAAACACCAAAGTGCATCAACTCCACCTGATTAACAGGTGGAGTTGATGCAAAATAATTTGGTAATAAATTTCAGTTTAAAGTACAAATTTTCATTTTAAAAATACTTTTATAAGATTCTTATTTTATTTTATTTTATTTAAATAGCTATAGGGCAGGAGTTGATACTTACGTACGCCCCTGTCCCTAGAAAAATTTGTTTATACCTAACGAATTTTCAATATTTTTTACAAAATTGTGATTAATTTACTTAGAATGATTACTTGTAATCTAATTTGCTTACTAATGAAATTTAAATATGAAAATTTATAGTATATTATGAATTATTCTAGACGCAAAGCCTCTTGTATACTTTAACTTGGATGTTACCCTAATTCCGCATTGATTGACCTCCACTTTGACGCGGTGGTCCAAGTTGAAACAAAATTGTCTTTTTTTAATTCTTAACCTGTGATGTATCATTTTAAAAATATTTTCACTGTGAAACATATATTCTTGTCAAAATTTGAACGTTCTTATGACTTTAAGATGTCAAGTTTAAGAAATATTTCAAATAATTTAGATTTAGTGAATGAAATCTTAGTAAAAATTCTCAATTTTTTGCATTATTGTTAGCATTAGGTTGGAGCGGGTAGTCTAACATGGAAATAAAACTCTTGTGGCTAAAAAATTTTATTTCTACTTGAAAATAATAATTATATTATTTTAGAAAATCGTAATTTAATGAAGTGCTTGATCCTTTAGCGATGACATGTAGATGTAAAGAGTTGATCTAACCTTTACATCTTATGCTTGTATATAATATTTAAAAATCGTATTATCTCTCTGTATTAGGTTTGTCAGGAATAATTCCTGACAAACATTTACAATTATTGTATTTGTTGTTGTTCATTTAAATAACCAAAAGTTAGGCTTACCAGTTTGTTTGAAGCCCATGTCACTTTGAGAATCACCAAAAAGAAGAATGCTATTTTGGACAGCATCCTGTCCATGGACTCCTTCCTAGGTATTTTCTCACTCAATTAAACCTTTTCAATTAGTAGTTTTGTGTAAAACGTATTAACGGTAAATAAAAATCTTTTGATAAAAATTTGTGTAAAATATTCTTTTTACTGTCTCATAAATCTTTACAATCGAAGTCAAAAGCTAAGACTGAAAGACTCCCTTCTGGAGTTGGTGTAATTTAAGCGTCTTTTCGCAAATCTTAAAGACGCGATTTACAAATTGAGTCCTTCCGTTCTTCTTGCCACTGATAAATCAAAAATTTCCTAAGAAGACTTCAAGGACCAATATATTATAACATCATCCAAACCCCAAATATTATTACTCATTTAGGGATTTACGCCCAAAGTTTTAAAAATTAAGAATTGAAATCTTTATTTCTATTAGAAATTGCGCAAATTCAATATCTTTGGTCTCTAGTTATCAGAATCTTTGCATCCGTCCATTGGTAAACCAATAGATCTCGTGTATCCGGTCTTGAACATACTTGGACTCAATTCATACATCCATACTCTTATTTTTTAATTTCTCAGAATATGTTTTTCTATTTCTATTTGTTTCTCAACTATTTGCTAAATTTATCAATTCTATACTTCCTGTCTATAATCTTGCCAATTTTATAATAAATGATGCACTAACACTAAACTGGAAAAGAATGGTAACGAATTCAGGTCGCCGTTTGTCCTAATAACAATGACCACGATCTCATTTTACTATAAACTCTATCTTCTAAAAAATGAGAACGGATATTCGACTAAAATTTAAAGATTTTTAGGACAAATAGGCCAAATGTTATTTACTAAAAAGAATTTTATATGTCCATTTGGGTTATGTTAATCGGTAAAAAATAAAGCATAGGTATATGACGAGTCAGAGATTTGTAAATCGTTTCATTATACGTTATATTTGGATGACATACTCACATACCATACCTTAAAATAACGGTGATTCCAAAAATGTGTTTTATTTAGAAATAATCTCTAAACATTTATAATGGAAAATGAACAATGGTGATAAGCTACAGCTAAAATATTTCTTTTAGATGTTTTCCTTTTGGTAGTGTTCCCAGAATCGATGCAGAGTTACCCCGCTGAATTGCCAAACTGATTCGTTGAATTAGAAAGGATGTAGGTTTTCGCTCCCCTGATGCAATTTGAATGAATTTTCCAATTTTCTTCAAAAGGTTTAGTCCTCTAGGTTCCCAAACTCCGCTTGATTCCAAAAATTATTCCAAAAATTACTTTTTCTATTTCAATTGACTAACCAGTGGTCAGATTTTGTTCCTAAAAATCCGAATTCGTCGTCGGAAGGAATGAAAAGACTCAATTTTGATGATATTCCGACACATTTTTCAAAAAATGAAATGAAACTTATTTTTTTTTAGAATTTATTTTTGTGTCATGAGCATCATTCTTTACAAATGTTAATAAACAATATTTTGATCGAAATGTTCGAAAGAAATGTCTAAATTTCAATCGAAATGAATTTTTGACGAAGTGGCTGCTATAATTAGGTAGGATTTTAGTCAGAATTCTAATCGTTTGATGTAAACTGTAGATTTTATTCAGTAAGTCTTTCGATGAGAATCTTGTAATAACATTTTAAAATTTATTTAACCAATCAGATTTGAATAACGATATGATTGGTTCTTGAATTTTTTGTCGGGATCATATTGAAAAAACCAAATTAGAAAATTAGGTTGGAAATTCCAAATTCCATGTTATCAGTAACAGTATCAGGTAAGAAACTTCAAGAATTATGCCCAAATCTGTTGGTGGTGAGTCTATATTGTGGAAGTTCGTGGTTTCCTGATTGTTGTTTTCTTGATTGAATTATTGGATTGTTGGATTCTTTGTTTATTGATTATGAAACGATAATCAAGACGTCTCAACTCTCAATCAGGTATTACTTTCTACAAATTGGTGGGATTTAACCAATGAGAGCTCAGTTTTTGTAAGCTCATGAGAACCTAATGGCGATAGTCCTTACCTAGATAGGTAGGACGTAGGAGTCAGGGTCAGGCTACATCTCAGATCCCTTGGTTGGAGCATAGCGCCGTCCGCTGATTGTATCACCTTTTATGTATCAGCCCATTGAACTTAGTGTTTAGGATTTTTTGTTAGGTTGTCAGGGTTAAGTTGATTTGTTAGAGGCAATGCAATGGTCTGATAAGAATCAGCGGACGGTGCTTTACTTCTACCCAGAGTCTTCAGTCTTTAGTTAGTTTTCGTTAGTTAGGTTGTTAGGGTTGTTGAGCTGTAAAAATTGAGCCAAAAGACAAAATATAGAAGTTTCTATGCAAAGAAGCCGTACTAAATGATTGTTATTTTTATTCTTTCTTTTAGGATGTTCGCTTCACAATCTTACTATGACCATGACCATGTACAATTCAGCTGTCTTGTGGGTAGCGTCTGCTTCTTGTGTAATTCAAAGTACTCATCAAATCTCCAAAATTATCAATCCTCATCTCAAGCATCAAGATTTAAAATTCACTTCTTCTGTGACACATTCAGTTTGGATAATGAGGAAGAAAAAGAGGAGGTTCTTCGACATTCCCAATTTGGTGATCCTTTTTGTCCCACTTGTTCCCAGAAGGTTACACAACTCCAAGATTGGTCATCACAATTACAACTTCTCCAGAAGGGAATTGAAGACATCAAAGCAGATATTAGAAGAGTGATGGCTATGTCACTTCCACAGTCAACTCGAACGGGCAGTTACAATCTCAAGTTAAAAATGCTTAAAAGTTGGATGTCTTCATTTTACACATAGTATCCAAATTCACTAAAAGTTAAATTGTTTTTTTTTTATTATAGGTTGTACGGTATCAGATGTTCCTGATGAAAATGATATTGTTTATTATGAAGAAGTTGTGAGTGAATCAATTGAAGAAATGGAACAAATTTCAAATGATGAGGATTGGACACCTGAACAGAGTACACAACCTCTGAATTCTCCACCTCTTGTAGAAAATCAACATCAAGAAAAGCCAATTTCACGAAAGAAAGGGAAAAAAATTAAAAGAAAGAAATCAAGTGAACACAAACACCACAGGTAAAATATTCATACAGTTGAAAGGAATTATTCAATAATGTGTTGATATTTTTAATTTTACAATAATTTCAATTACCAATAAAGACGGTTGACGTCTACTCGAAGACAAGGAGGATTAATTCCAGCCCATCCGAGTGGACAATGTCACCTTTGTCCGTCTAAATTGCCGTCACAATTTGCACTATCTCGACACATAAAACGAAGTCATTCGGGTAAATGGGAGCAAAAAAAAAAAAATTTTTTTAAATAACATTCAAAATAACGGGAATGTGTAATTTAAAATTTTTAATAAAAAAAATAACATGATGGATTTTTTAGGAGTGAAATACCCCTGCCGATACTGTGGGAAAGTATTCAATGAAACATCAAACAGAAACGGACATGAACGAGCTGTTCACCTTACAACTTCAAGGGATTTTGTTTGTGATCTCTGTGGAAGAGCCTACAAATCAAAAACTGATTTGAGATCTCATGTTCGTGTTAAACACGAGGGAATGGTTCAGGACAGCAAAATAAAGAAACCAACCCAGTGTCACGTAAGTTGAATTGTTTCACTCACGTCAGTCAAGTTAAAGTCTTAATCTTTGAGCCTATACTCACTGTGTCAGTGTCAGTAAAGAATATATACAGGGTGTTTAACATTTTTTTGCACCCTAGGAAGNATGTAAGTTGAATTGTTTCACTCACGTCAGTCAAGTTAAAGTCTTAAACTTTTAGCCTATACTCACTGTGTCAGTGTCAGTAAAGAATATATACAGGGTGTTTAACATTTTTTTGCACCCTAGAAAGCATGACGTCATTTTTTGACACTCTTTTGCTGGGAGCAGCATGGAGTGGGAGGAGTTAAGATGAAATTGGAGAAAGAGGGTGCAAAAAGAGATTAAACACCCTGTACTTTTAGTAAATCTCGATATATTCATTATGCAAAAATAATTCCATCTTTCATTTCTACAGGAATGTGGAGGTGTTTATTCCTCTCGGTGTGATTTGAGAATTCATACTCGTCGGATGCATACTCAACTAGAGTTAAAACCTTGTCCAATTTGTGAACGACCCTTCAAGACAAATGTTGGTATCAAAATTCACCTAAAAAGTCACATTTCTCCTTGGGAACGGAAACTAAAAGAAGGGAAAACATTTTTCTACAAATGTGAGATTTGTCCATTAGATGATCAAGTAGGTTTCAATGCCAAAGTGAGTCTACATAACCACTACAAAGAATTTCATCCAGAACATAAATTGAAACCTCAGATATTTAGAAAAGAACATTCTAAACCAAAAATAGGTCCCAAACGGTACTTTTGTACTGTTTGTGCCCATCGTCCAGGTTTTAATACAGGAAATGCTCTCAATCAACACATTTATTCGGGACACAAGAGACTCAAACCTATTGGAAGGAGTGCTTTCCCATGTGAAATCTGTGGGAAACCATTTAAAAATCGATCTGATGCAAGGAATCATAAAGCTACACACATTCCCAATGGATTTCTCTGTAATCTCTGCAATACTGTTACACTTAGACTCGTCTTGATGAGGGAACATTACAAAGAATCACATCCAAATGAACCCATACCTCAATTAGAGACTCTTCATATACGGAATACAGCAAAGGAATTTTTCTGTCCACTGTGTCCTAATAGCTTTGGTTATACCAGTAAACCACTTCTCTTTGCACATATGAGAAAGTCTCACAAAACACAAGGAGAATCATTAGAAGTAGAAAAAATTGAACCATTCAAAGAGAAAGTAGAAGAAATTATATTAAAATTAAAACAGAATGTAAGTCAATTTTTATCTAGTAAGTAACTATTTTTTGAATAAGGTAAGAAATCATTTGTAAAAACCACGAATGTATGAGAATGGGAATGAGTTAAGAAAAGGCGGAAGTGTTAGGTTGTTAGGTTGTTAGGTTGTTGAAGACAATGTAAACTTATAACTATTTTTTTATCTTTCAGAAAGATATTAAGTTGGAGGTGGAAAAACTTACAGAATGTGGACAAGTGAAGAGGAATCGTAGTGTAAAAGGAGACAATTTCTTTTATAAATGTGACCTATGTGAACCAGAAGATGAAGTGAGCTACAACTCTAAACTAGGTCTTCAAAATCACTACAGAGAATTTCATCCAAAACATGGAAGACCACCTATATTTACTAAAGACCAAACAAAACCTATGAAGCGACCCAAACAGTTCTTTTGTGAAGTCTGTCCCCATCGGCCAGGTTTCACAGAGAGCTGGAGTCTCCGTATACATATTAATTCTGGACACAAAAGAATTAGACCTTTAGGTAGAACTCCTAAATGTAAAATATGTGGAAAACCAACTCATTCAGTTAGTAATGCAAAAAATCATGAAACCACACATCATCCTAAAGGATTCATTTGTCACATTTGTGACGAACTTATACTTCGTCCGGCTGACACAAGAACTCACTATGCAAGAGAGCATCCAAATGTCAAAATACCACCATTGGATAATCTTAGTCTAAGAAAAGATGCAAAAGAGTACTTTTGTTCAATTTGTCCAGGACAAAGATCTTATATCTCACAACATACTTTGGATCAACACATGCGTCTCAATCATAAAAATATTGAAAGGAAAGTTAATAAGTACGAGTACGAGTACGGTTCGGATTTAGAAACAAGAATACAAGATGATGAAGAAGAAAATGAGGAGAGAAATGGACAGAGTGAGACAGAAGTTGAAAATCAACAAAATGAAACTCAAGTTAAAGAATGTNAAAATGAGGAGAGAAATGGACAGAGTGAGACAGAAGTTGAAAATCAACAAAATGAAACTCAAGTTAAAGAATGTATGGTATCTTTGGGTGAGCGTGTGGATTCTAACTGGCCAAGTGGTAAAGTAATACGCGTGAGAAAGATTGAACCTATTGACACTAAATCCACTCTCAATTATTATGCAACGAAAATGAAACAAGAAAAAAATTGAAAACGTTGGAGGTTTTGTAATGTACTTTTTATTCCTTATTATTCAAAATTGGCAGAAAATTATGAATACATTTATTTTTCAGACTTTTCCAAATTCTGATTTCCGAGGTATGGAGATTTTAGAGAACATCAATAGGAGTTCATCAGTGGTTCAATTATCAAAATTAGGAGTGTGCGGATAGTATATCCGGCAGATTTGATGGATATCGGATATCCGGCGTTTTTTGATTGCCGGATATCGGATATCAGGCGTTTTTTGATTGCCGGATATTGGATATCTGGCATTTTTTGATTGCCGGGTATCGGATATCTGGCGTTTTTTGTTTGCCGGATATCGGATATCCGGCGCGGATATCCGGCATGGTTGCTTGATTAAGCTTGTATTGCACATAATTTTTATTAAAAAAAGATGCGTATTGACTCATTTCACGCGAACGTGGAAGAGTAAATTTTAAAACTTTCTAATACATTTAATATATACTCCTATATAATAAATCTAATAAAATTATTGATTCATTTTTTAGTATTTCTGAAAAAAATGTGTAGAAAATTATCCGCGCGGATACCTATAAGTATCCTGTATTCGGCGGATANTTTAGTATTTCTGAAAAAAATGTGTAGAAAATTATCCGCGCGGATACCTATAAGTATCCTGTATTCGGCGGATAGTCTATCCGGCAGAGTTTTAGGCGCCGGATATCCGCAACACCTCTAATCAAAATCCTTTCAAAAGTTCTATCAACAATAAATTAGTTGGATTAAAATATATTAATTGCATGATTTGAGTAATGGATCAAATAGGTTATATAAAATATGGATAATTGTAATAACACTCTGTTGTAGATGATATCTCAATCCCAAATAGTTATTATTTTAATAAAATTGATTATCTACCTGTTGAATATGTGAGTAATTGATAAGCAAACCTAGAAAGAGTTCTCCAATAATTATGTGAATGAATAGCTTACTCAATGGTTTCACCTTGTACCTTGACTTACTTTCGTTGAATCAAAATTTTAACAAATAGCCACGTGGCCATAAATCAATGATCGAGGTTTTTGTTTCTTTTCAATGGACAGAGGTCAAATGGAGGTCATGGAGTGTTTTTATTAGTAAAATGTATATAAACATCAAGTACCCAATGATTGAGATCATTCTCTTTAATTGATTATTGATTCTTCAATAATTTTAAGATATTGATAAGTAGTTGACCTCTCATTACAAAATCTAACTAATTACCGACTTATTGTNTCTTCAATAATTTTAAGATATTGATAAGTAGTTGACCTCTCATTACAAAATCTAACTAATTACCGACTTATTGTCCATGTTGCCAAACCTTGATTTGGAGTAGTTTATGTTTAATAGACACTTGGGCGTCACTTGTGTTTTACGTCAAAATGAGATTCAAATAAAGGGAATTGACAAAGTGGTTCTTTTTGAAAATAAAATGTCAAGATCATGATTCTCGTCGGTGGCATTGGTAATCTAGTAAGAAAGAAATTAATGCAAAAATAATTTATTCGACATGGACTAAAAGTTAACTTTATTTTATTAGTAAATCACAGAAATACCTGTTTACAAGAATTACGAGGGTTAATTTTTCATTACAGAGACAATAATATAATATTCAACTCTGAAAATTAACATGTAGATGACATTGATAAGTGAAAATGTTCAGTTATTCGTTTATTTCGAAAAAAATTATCAATTTGTTGTTCATCGTTACATATTTACAAATACAAATTTATAAATACAATCATTTTCTACATAAAACCTACAATTTGAGTTTAAATTCTTCAAGTCTTTATAAAGACTTTTAAAAACTAAAAGTTTTTTTTTTTTTTTGAAAATGATAACATATTTTTAGAGTGAAATTGAGTGAAAATTTTGATATTTGAGCGTGAAAATTGAGTGAAAATTTTGATATTTGAGCGTGAAATTGAGTGAAAATTTTGATATTTTAGCGTGAAATTGATTCGACCTTTATACAAATTACCATTTTTTTTTACTTTTATTCTTTTTGGAAACTTGTCAAATATGATTTGAGTTTGTTTAGATGTACTTTCCATGTAATGTTGTTTTCTTGTTTTTTGATTGTGTGGAAGTAAGTTTGTGTTGTTGATCTTGTGTCCCACTTCTGTTTGATTTGGCTTAACTCGAGATCATCCACTGAATACAGATAATGTTAAAATTTCATTAAAGTTACAATTTTCAATAGTAGAAAGAGACTCGTCAAACGAGCAATGAGCTCAAGTCCGACCAACTTTTTTTTTTCATTCAATTCCACTGATCTCAATCAATTTTATATACAAAAAAAATCCATTAAACTACTACACAAAATTATAATCAAGTAATAAACAACCATCAGTAGCAGTAGATCTATTCTTCTTGATTTTTTTACTTCGAAGAACACATGAGGAAATAACTTTCACTGGATTGGCTAGTTAGTAATAACAATGAATTAATTTAATCCGAAGTTAATTAAAAAAAAAAAAAAAATTAGTTAAGGAACAACACAGGAACTTACGGACAGACAGACATGTCAAATCCAATACTCTTTTACTCTTAAAGTACTCTTTATAATTATATTAGTCCTCATTACCAGTTATATTCACACAGTATTATTAAAAACACAAACAAAAAAAATTTTAATGATTTAAAAAAATTTCAGTAAAATTGACGAATTTGAAAGTGTAAGAAGCATTATCATCCGTCAGTTGTAGTATTCTATAAATTTTACAAGAATTTTTTCAATTTGTGATAATATTTATTCAAACCTTGATATTTTTTATTTTATAACACAACAGAACTTATGAAGGTTAGGTTGATATTGATAAATTAAAACAAGTTAGTTTAATAATTAAATATTACATCTACAATATTTATCAAATGAAAGTAAAAAATACGAAGAAGAGATCCAAACTGTGTCTATATTTCATGATTATTTTCTTTAAATTTTATTGTAAAAGCGCAATGACATTAATGCGCATGCGCTCTCTTCTTTCCTGTAATGCTCAACTCATTAAAGGAGCGCGCTCTTCCAAATCAACAGTTTAAAAGCCTCATTACAAACCCTCAGTTTAAAAGTTTCATCGCTTTTATTCTCAAAGTGAAAATTCGCAAAGCACATTTTTCGGATAACTTTACTGCATGAAAAAATATTTCAACTGTTATCAATTCGCGGAATTGAAAAAAAAAATCATTTTCTTCAAAATGAACTTATAAAAATTAATCATTGTGTATTAATGCGCGAATTTCAAAAATAATTCATATGTAAACTTAAGCTCATATTACACTCCACTCATTCTTCGTTCAAAAAAGATAAAATTGGGTTTGTTGAGTTACTATTTTTAAATTTGTAGGTGTCAAAAGATTAATTGACTACATTTTTTCAATTTTTTCAAAAGTTGATAAAAGATGGCGTTGTAATATTTGGCTTAACCTGTATAATAATAGTTTGGATTGATGTATAACATATAATTATTGTTAATCTCGTAAGTTTCACTACTTTTTGTAAATATGGCTCATTTGATACGATAAATGAGATATTTTGTTCATTGAGTGATAGAAAATGAAGAAAAAGTGGTTTCGACGTTTGGTACGTGTTGCTTTTTTGTATTAATAAGATGACATAGAAACTCAACAGAAGACTCACTTGTCGCTCATTCATCAAGAGAGACTTTTGTCTTTTGACAATCTAGAGCATNCGTTTGGTACGTGTTGCTTTTTTGTATTAATAAGATGACATAGAAACTCAACAGAAGACTCACTTGTCGCTCATTAATCAAGAGAGACTTTTGTCTTTTGACAATCTAGAGCATTTTTTTTATTTCATTTAACTATTACTTGGGACTTGATATCTTTGACCTAATAACCACAGAGATTCATTAGACAAGAATTAGTCTCATGTATAACAAAAAAAAATAATAAAAAATAATTAAAAATTAAAACAATGTCCTTCCCACCCTCAACATAAACTAACATTAACCCTCGACCTTCAAAGCACACTCAGACAAAAAGACCATACCTTAAAAACCATCCAATGTCTTTAGATTATTTCATAAACTCAAAATTGGTCATATCATATTAAGTTATTTACTAAACATAACTAATCTTAATGCATAGTTATTAAAAAAAAATTATAAAAAAAAAATTATGTCAATTTATAATATTTATTTACATTAATTTTATATAGTTTGAATTTCTTCTTATTTTTTTATGAATTTAACGTAAAGAGAATTAAACCAAGCATATCTAATGTTATATTTTTGATATTTCTGTGCCANTTTTTTTATGAATTTAACGTAAAGAGAATTAAACCAAGCATATCTAATGTTATATTTTTGATATTTCTGTGCCAGGTCGACCCATTGCAATGCCAAATTTAATGGTTCAGAGTCTCCAAGTGACACTTGTGGTATCTATTTTTAAGAAGGCCGTAATCGACTTTTAGACATTGTTCGAACATTTCCGCATGCTATTAACATTTGACAAGGTTCTGGAAGAAAATAATTAATATTAATTTTTAACTTTTTTTTTCAAATTTTTTTTTTCAAAATTTATAATTTTTGAATTGAACGGGCAACCACGAGCAACCTCATTTCTAATCCAACGTATAAGTCTGGCTTTACAACGAAGAAACGCCTCTTCCATTCTGGGTACGCTTCCCAAAGGGAAACAGCTGGAAGAAATATTTTATCTTTAAAAAATTTTCATCACTTATTTCATTTTTGAATTGAATACATAAAAAATATTAAAATTTGATATAAAGATTTCATAGAAAATGAGAGCAATGAGAGCAAGTCAGGTCCTCATGATCGTAAGTTTTATACAACAGTCTGTACAAATCTCTATACACAGTCTACATGTCCTCATTATAAACATTTTTGAAAATCATCATCCTCCTCTTCAACAATTATTCCAAAAAGAAGGGAATACTACTACTACTCAAGACCGGATTCTCTAGCAAATTATTTACAATAATTGAAAATTTTCTTTATTAAAATTGAGATAAAGTGCTTAATCCACCAGCTTCATTCGAATTGATTGACTACAAACTGGTTATTTAGTTAGTTTGATTAACGCACAAACAAATCAGGCTTTAAATTATAATTTTTTTCAATACATACCATTGAATAGACAACATGGAAAGTGAATTTTAAAAAAAAATGAGAACTTCACTCTCATTTACTAATTTTTTGTGCCTATGTTATTAGGGCGAACTCCTTCCAACTTGATCGTCAACATTCAAAGGGTTAATTTAAACCTACACTACTACTACNTGTTATTAGGGCGAACTCCTTCCAACTTGATCGTCAACATTCAAAGGGTTAATTTAAACCTACACTACTACTACAACACTCACAATTTTAACTTTTGTACTTCCTAACTTGTATTTTTTCTCATGTTTGCAAAAATTTGACTATTTTTTTAGTACAATTTATAAAAATTAATCTTATTATAGTGTTTTACTGTAGTTTTGACATTACTAGATTTGACTTTTTGAGACCTATTCAAAAGAAATGTGATGACGATGAGAATGAGTTGACCTAGAGGATTTCATTTGCAATTTCATTTGCAAATTTATTTACAATTTCCATTGTCCCAACTTACAAATGTCAAGGTAGACTTGACAGTACTATAAAATTGGATCATTTGTCATTATTTTTATAATTTCTAGTTTTTTTTTACTTTTATATTCCTTCCGCAGTAGATTGAGTCTTTGTTCAATTTCCTCAACAATACTGGTATTAGGTTAATTGTTGCAAAATTTTACAAGTATGATTCATCCTGTATTGGTAAATTTGAGTTTTTAGTTGATGGGGGGTTTTTTTTTTAGTTAACTCCTCGAGGGAAATTGATACTATTGTTGAAAATGTTAGAATAATGAGTTATATGAATANGTTTTTTTTAGTTAACTCCTCGAGGGAAATTGATACTATTGTTGAAAATGTTAGAATAATGAGTTATATGAATAGTATCCTGAGATTGAAGAAGATGCACAGTAGTTATTACACAACAATGATATTTTCATTGTTGTATAGAGAGTTATTTTTTACCTACTCAATTACCTGCAAATCCGCAAGGAACCAAAAGATATTTAAGGATTTAAACCACTCTCGTGATTGGTAGAGAGAAGAAATCGTAAACCGTAAACTCCCTCATTATCATCGCTATACCAAAATTATTCCCAAATCCTTCAAAAGGACACAAGCTACAGATCATGAATACTCATTTACAAAAATATAAACACCTTTATCAAAACTATCTCAAAGGATATATAAATTTACTGATAGAAATGTGATAAATTATAATTTAAAAAAAAAATTATAAAATTTATAAAATAAAAAAAAAATTTTTTTTTTTATAAATATAAATACTGGATTTACCCTTAAATTATTCTTCCATGATGGAATTAATTAAAATTTCTAATAAAATTCAAATTAATTTGAATCTTTTACTTGTTAGGTGTATTATTCAATGAAATAATAATAATATACAAGTTTGATTGGAATTGTTAATTAATTATATGTATTGATTCTGACATGCGGAAACTAAGAGTGCTCTGATTGGNTACTGGATTTACCCTTAAATTATTCTTCCATGATGGAATTAATTAAAATTTCTAATAAAATTCAAATTAATTTGTATCTTTTACTTGTTAGGTGTATTATTCAATGAAATAAATATAAAAGTTTGATTGGAATTGTTAATTAATTATATGTATTGATTCTGACATGCGGAAACTAAGAGTGCTCTGATTGGTTGAGAGGGTTGGGTGGATTGACGTGAGTTTGGTCCTTGGGGGTAATGAGGGGATGGGGGGTCTTTTGGGTTTTTTTTTCTTCTTCTGGGGTAACTCAGACCCTGCGAGTAGAAAGTTGTTCTTGGGAAGTCCTTTGGTCTAGAAATTCGTTTGGGATGTGGAGCATTTCTTACTTGCTTTTTGAAGAGTGTAGTCGTCAAAAAGTGATCGTTTAGAGTCGTCAATTCATTTTTAGGAAATTTCTGCGCCTGTGCTGTGATTGGTTCCTTTCTGTGCCATGCTCTCGGTCTGAGAGACCCAATCCCGGAAGAGCTCTTGTCTCCGTCCAATTGCATACCAATAGAATATGCTCCTAGTCCAATTAGAACTTATAATGGAGATGATGCTCAATTTTAGATACAGAAGACACAACAGTAGCAACAGGTCAGAAATCAAAAAAATAAATTTTTTTTTAATTCTTCAGCGCATGCTCAGTTTCTAAAGCTCGTATCCGGATACATTTATTAAATCAATGTGATATATTGTATTCAGTAGTGTATATACCGTTGATGAAAATACTTTGCCTTGGGGGCAAGTATTTATAAAATGTTATAATTTAGAGTTTTTTTAGGTTGTTACCTAATAACCTAACCCTAACAACCTAACAACTCGAATACACTCAAATCTTTGATTTGTACTATATAAGACAAGCCATATTGTGGGAATTTGAGCATAAGACTCAATCTCCACTACTGTACTCATAAATGAGACAGTAGACTTGTTACCTGGCAATGAATGACCAGGAAGGAGAGTTCGGAGTTGTATTGAGTTTGAGAACAGGATTGCCCAACTAGGCTCTGTAGCACAAATG
>NIPM01000047.1:1227633-1276644 GCA_002738285.1 Holacanthella duospinosa | reverse complement strand
CAGCCCCGCCACAATATAGTGACAGAGTGCACGAGTTTGATCGGGAACATCATTTTAATAAATATATTTAATAATTATAATAAATTTATATACATCCAAAATATAATATTAAATGATTGAATTTTTCCTTCAAAAGTTATAAGCATGTGGAGTTAAATTTATAACCAATGTCACATAAACGGATATTTCAAAACCATTTTAATCTAAATACATTGTTGTAATACATTGTTGTAACTGGTTTAAAAAAAAAAAAAAAAAAAAAATTTTTTTAAAGAAATTTAAATAATTTTTTTAAAGTTTTGATTATATTTTTATAATCTCAATTTGTACAGAGATTTCACTTTTTTTTTGTTCCTTGTTATCTGAAGGTGAATAATTGTAATAAAAACTAAAAAAAAAAATAGAAAAGGAATTTATTTTTTCAAATTGAACTTATTTAAGTAGATGGTGATGAAGGTGATTTCAACAATTGAATTATTCCTTTTAAAAAAAAATTAATAATTCATTAAATTCATTCCTTCAGCTTATCATCCCAGATGTAATTGTTCTACTCTTTTCTTTTGTCTTTTTTTCAACAATGAGGAACTAGTTCAGTTGACCACATTATACATTGTACATTTACAACAATTTATTATTATTATTTTTTTTTTTTTTGTATTTATTATTTTTTATTTATATATTATATATAATATATATAATATATTGTGGCGGGGCTGNTATTGTCTCATTTATGAGTACAGTAGTGGAGATTGAGTCTTATGCTCAAATCCCCACAATATTTTTGCAAATTCCAATTTCTATCTTTATGTTATTGGTTCCTTATTGGAATTGTATTGGAAAGCAAAAGTTAACAGCTTATTATTACCATAGTGTACTATTCTCATAATATGTGTATGAAAAGGGATTTTTGTTTTGCACTCCAGGTGGAAATAGCCTCGGGCTATTTTCTGCCTAAGGAACAGAAAACTTTTAAATTTGGCGAAAGTGTTGAAAAGAAAAAAAAAATTAAGATTTGCATAAGAGATCCGGAACCCAATGTACTCAAAATCGTAAGAGAATTATTTACTCTTGAGTTGCATAGGAGTGAAAATGTATAAAAATTTCTTTGTTATGTTGTTTGAAAAGTGGCGCCTTACATTTTTTTTATCTCATCTCACCCCAAATTACAAACAACTCTTCTTATCATCATAATATTATAAAGTGATAAAATTTATTATTCATAGGTTAAAATTTTATATACAAATATTGTCAAATTTATATCTGAGGTTGCCAAAAATATATTATAAACATTATATCTAATAGTAAATTTTATAAGGGAAATTTGTATAATAGATTATGGAATAAGTGAAATCTAAAATTAAAAACCAGTTGGTAGATTATATTAACAAAATATAGTCATAGAATTACAAAAGGATATGAATATTTTACAATTAGAAAGAAATACACTGCGTTTCAAAGTATCAAAATTATTGTTTTTAGTGTGAAATTCTTAAGAAAAAAAAAATTTTTTTTTTAAATTAGACTATTGCACAGCATATAGCCTTCTCTGCACTATTCTGTTTCCATTTCCTATTTATATCTATTTGCTTTGTCATATACAATTTATATTTAAAATATAAGTTTAAAACACAAATTTTTAGGTTTAACAAGGTTTTTTTTTTACTTTAAAAAAAAAAAAAAAAATTTTTTTAACAATTTTTTTTACTTTTTTTTTAACAAATTTTTTATAACCATAAGATTTAAAAAATTAATTTTTTTTTTCTGGTGAAATTTTGAAATTTTGAGTAAAGGACACAGAATTTTAATAACGGATTTGACACTATAGGTTTGTTTGATAAGTAAACATGGTCTCTTATTTACTTTTTAAATAACGATATTTTATAAATTATTGTAAACATTTAAAGTTACTTATATGTAAAACTCTTATAATTAAAAAGTTAAAATGAAAAGCTTTGTTAAGCTTGAGCATTATTGTAAAAGTTGACTTAAAAATACGGCGTTTAGCGTGTAAATGTTTTGAGAAAAAAAAAATTTTTTTTTGGCAAGTATTTAAAAAAATGAATTTTAATAAAAAAAAACGGTGTTAGAAAGTTTGTAAACAGAATTATTTAGCATTTAAAAGTAATAAAATAAGTTAACCACTATTTCTTTACAATAATATCTTATTACAAGAATTATTTAGCTGGAAGGATTTATTTAATTTTTTGTAGATTTTCAGTGACAATAATCTCTGCCATGTTGTCACTTTGTCACTTGTCACTTGTGACGAGCGAAACAAGTGAAAGTAATCATNAAGCTTGAGCATTATTGTAAAAGTTGACTTAAAAATACGGCGTTTAGCGTGTAAATGTTTTGAGAAAAAAAAAACACATTCGCTGTCTCACCGCGTGTAAACTTTTTTGCGAATAATAAAAACCATGTGCAAAAAATTTTTGCACACGAAAAGCAGATCTTATTAGAAGAATTATTTAGCTGGAAGGATTTATTTAATTTTTTGTAGATTTTCAGCGACAATAATCTCTGCCATGTTGTCACTTTGTCACTTGTCACTTGTGACGAGCGAAACAAGTGAAAGTAATCATNTGACAATAATCTCTGCCATGTTGTCACTTTGTCACTTGTCACTTGTGACGAGCGAAACAAGTGAAAGTAATCATACTTATCAAATTTTGCAAACTACCCCCCAACACCTATAGACCATGCAAATCTTACAACCAACGACACTACTACCCTTGTCATTTCAAAAACCATAAAGTATTTTGCAAATTTGCAAAAAAAAAAAAAAAAAAAAAAAAAAAAAAAAAAANACCCTTGTCATTTCAAAAACCATAAAGTATTTTGCAAATTTGCAAAAAAAAAAAAAAAAAAAAAAGAAATAAAAAAGTTTTTTTTTAGTATATTTTTATGGTAGTCAAATAGTCCATTTTATAATAGAACCAAGTGCCAAGTGCATAAAAATACTTGACCAATGCTAGTGGTCACTTGTAGTTGTAGGAAAATGATTGATTGGTTCAAAATGTACTGTCACTCTAATTGACAAGGTAAAATTTCCTGTCGAAAACTTGTAAGATTTATTAATTTGAAAGTAACTATCATTTCTAACAAATAAAATTTTAATAATTATTCCATTAGTTATTATTGCAAAAAGAAAAGTTGCAACAATGCACCTTTGACCTATGTCTTTATTTCAGTTATTTGAATGTAAACAATTATTATCTATGGTCCTCAGGTGGAAATTACTATGGATTAATAATTCAAAAAAAAAAAAAAAAAAAAAATTTTGAGAATTAATAATAAGTATCATGAATTTACTGATTCTGATCTATAATCTGGCAACATTCATCAGGAATCGCTATTCTCGAGGGTTAATATGACAAAATTTTAGAATAATTATTGTTTAACTCTGCATAAACTGAAAATTTTTTTTTAAATAATAGGTAAAATACACTAAAAGTTTAAAATATGTATTTAATAAGTAACTCTATAGTATATTTATTTCAGGTAGCACTGTGTCTTAAGTTTTCAAACTTTTGGACCCTGCTAGTATTTTGTGTATCCTGTATCCGATTTTATCGGAAATACATATTAGCACTGAAAAGTAATTTACAACAATAAGTTTTTTGCAATTAGTAATTGCAACAATTGCTAAATTCTTATTGAAATGTTTTCACCATAGTAATTGAAGAAATACAACTAAGTTTCACCACTTATTACTTATTTTGTTTTAAGTACTTTTTTTTTTTTTTTTTTTTAATTTGGTAAATATTAATAGTAAAAATTTTTTATTGTGGTGAGTATTAAATTCTATATGAAAATGATCTAATATTGAAAAAAAATAGAGTAAATTGATTGTTGGACTTTCATGCTCTGATTATCAAAAGAACAAGATATATATACCTGACGATTAGCCTTTTGATTCTTATTACAAAAAAAAAATTTTTTTTTAGTAAATATTTAAAAAAAACGAAATTTTAATTGTTGCTGATTGATTTGATTGTTACTTTACCAGTACATTTATTAGATTCTTTCATTTAGAATCAAATTCAACATTAATTATTACAAAAATATTAATTTATTCTCTTTATTACACAATTATTTGTAGTAAAATCATATTGTTTTTATACCTAATTGATATGGAAAGAAAATACGAAAGAATATTGCTAAATTTTGATTTCAAGTGATGCTATTTATAGACTCAAATGCAAATTTATGATTTAAAATGATCTGATTGGTTGAGAATGTGTCATTGATTGTTCGTGATCCCTGGGACATTGACCTGATTTCTCAAAACTATTCAAGTCTGATACACACCTAAGATTTTGCCGACCCTGGAAGTGATAACATTCAGCAAAAGAGTAATCAAACTCATTTAGACCATTTCATTACCCTAAAACACAAACTATTTTAATATAACCCTTACAATTGACATCGTTTTGATTCAATTTCTTAAAAAATTTTTACTAAATTTTCAAAAATAATAATTTCAAATGTGTTTTTCTTTCTATGTGATATAATGTAATAGACATGGTCCAACTCTATAATATTTTAGAATAAGATTATTGTTTATAATATAGACAAATAATGAAGTCTTATAGTAGTTTTTCTCACTTTCATACTCATTCAGAATGATTCTCACCTCGTGATTGGATGACTTCATGATGAAGGTTCCTGATTGATGGGAATTAGCCACAACGAGTTCCTGCAGGAGGTCATTCTGCATCTCCTCAATTGACTCACTGACCTCCTAACCTACACATTTCCACTTTTATAAAACAATAAAATGTCTTGAAACATGACTTTTTCAATTTTTTTTTAGAGTGATTTTTGCTACAATTTATGAATTGTAGCTAATTAACATAAAACCTCTTGGTCCCGGAGATGAAACACTTCATTAGAAATCATATCTCAAATTGAGGAATTTAAGAACTCATTTAAACCCTTTCCGTGTACATTTTTTGTTTTGTTTTGGGTGGGTCCTGATGAGTGGCCAAGGGCACAGGATGGGTTGGGTCTTACTCTGCCCTTCAAATTCACACTTTTGAGATTTATCTTGACAAAATTCAACCTATCAATTTTCATTGTGAAACGGATGTAGATTTGCAAAATAACAATTATTTAGATACATGTATCACCATTAGTTATTATATAGCTATATATATATATATATATTTTTTTTCTTTATTTAATTCTTGTAACAACATAAAGTTTTTATATTTAAAAGAAAGAGGGGTGTTTAATGTGCTTCAAAATTAAATTGGAACCTTTTTTAACTGAAAAATTTGTTACCGCTGATTCTGAGACTCGAACCCAGATACACCTTTTGCCGGACAGTGTACACACCATATCACCACAGGTGATCCCAGCTGTCCTGGATACCAATTTTTCAGTAACACTGTGTTGTTTGTTTTTGACTTTTTCATTTTTTGGAAGTGGGGTCATTTCTCTATCTCTTAACTTCACACTTTTTGTTTAAATTCGTTATGGCAAAGGGTCGTGTAAGTTGGAATTTATGATTTGTAAATAAAAAACGCATGGAAATTTTCACATTTTATATGTTATTTTTAAAAGAAAGGGTATTTAATGTTAGTTCAAAATTAATAAAGTTGTTATATCCTATGTAACATGTTGCAACAGCGCGTTACAACATCAAATCATTATCATTTGAATTATTAATGAATATAATGAATTTCTATTATTATGATAAAGTTTGACTGTATATATGATATTACACGATATAATAATGTGATAACTATGATACACAAGACCTAAACAATTATTTTGAACCAATTTTCTAATATTTTCTGACAATCGTTTTACACTGTCTACACAAAATCTCCTAATTTGTTACGTAAACTATGTATATTGTCTACAAAAATATAAAATGAAAAATNTATGTAACATGTTGCAACAGCGCGTTACAACATCAAATCATTATCATTTGAATTATTAATGAATATAATGAATTGTATTATTATGATAAAGTTTGACTGTATATATGATATTACACGATATAATAATGTGATACTATGATACACAAGACCTAAACAATTATTTTGAACCAATTTTCTAATATTTTCTGACAATCGTTTTATACTGTCTACACAAAATCTCCTAATTTGTTACGTAAACTATGTATATTGTCTACAAAAATATAAAATGAAAAATNTACTGTCTACACAAAATCTCCTAATTTGTTACGTAAACTATGTATATTGTCTACAAAAATATAAAATGAAAAATAAATCCCATGGAAAATAGTCTAAACAGAAAATACGTCTCATAGGAAATAGATCTTATAGAAAATACAGTATGTTTCCAAATGAATTAACCAGATTTCAATTTACATAAATATTTAAAAATGGTGTATTTTTTTACACCTATATTTATATGCCGATGTTCAAAGACTCTGTTTGTTTACCTATGTCTACAAATTCCGAAAATACTTCAACAGACAGGATACTAATTATTTGGTACTGTGTATAATTTAATTTCAGTTGAATAATGTTTCGAGTGAAAAAAATTTTTTATTTTATTCTATAAATTTTAGTACAGAATTTGTTTCTAACGAAATCTCACAAATTTGATGAATTTCCATGAGAATATGGATAATATATAGATACTTAAACCTAATATATTTCGCCCATACATTGTTGCCACTTTTTGGCACATGTTTCTTGAAAAATATGGTTCAGTAGTCTGGTTTGTTGATGGGGATTGATTGGTTGTAGGTTGTTAATTGAGCATGATGTATGTAATTACAGGAAACAGTGTGATGTAAGAGTTGTGCTGANTTTCCATGAGAATATGGATAATATATAGATACTTAAACCTAATATATTTCGCCCATACATTGTTGCCACTTTTTTGGCACATGTTTCTTGAAAAATATGGTTCAGTAGTCTGGTTTGTTGATGGGGATTATTGGTTGTAGGTTGTTAATTGAGCATGATGTATGTAATTACAGGAAACAGTGTGATGTAAGAGTTGTGCTGANTATTGGTTGTAGGTTGTTAATTGAGCATGATGTATGTAATTACAGGAAACAGTGTGATGTAAGAGTTGTGCTGATTCACCTCCTCATTTATTTCTACCCAAATCTAACAAAATGAGAAGTTTTTGTGGAAATTCCTTCATTTTTCTATACAATGAAGAGATAAGGAGAATTATAACCCACAAAAATGGCGAAGATCCTTCTGACTTTAATTTAGAAAGTTAGCAGAGTTTCACTTGACTTAGGAAACACCACTCTACGCCTTAATTATCCAAGATACCAAAACTACAACCAATTTCAAAGTCCAAAAACAATAATTATTTAATTACAATTAACCAAAAATAGTTTTACTTAATCCTTACTAATTAACAGGATTTCAAACTTCCTAGGCCGATGAACTATTTATACTTGGCACACGACTCTATATTTTGACCTACATACAAATAATTCCATAAATGTTAAACTGATTCAACAACAACTCTTTTTAGATATAACTAATGGTTTTTTTATGTCAGATATTGATGAATTTCCAGTCTATAAGAACACCTACCTTTAAGTTCTGTTGTAATAATTTCATATGATTATCAAATTGTTAGAAATTCTTACAAATTGTTGTTCCTGTGCATACTATTTAGATGTGTAGAGGGTCTTTTGTTCATTTGTGGTCTATTGTCAGTTTGTAACAACTGTCTTCTGTAATCAAGTTCTTACACAATACAAAATAAAGAGATTTACGTAATGACTGGTCGTAGAAACAAGCATGATTTGGTTAATTTCGTGATTGACACTTTTTTTTTTTTTATATTATTATATCTATTACAGAAGAAGCCAAAACCTCCTCGGACTGATTCCCCTCCTATCATACCTTTGTCTGGCGCATGCGCTCCAACCCTTTACCACAGAAGATCAAGGCGCCAGTGAATGCGCACTCCTCCTAGAAGGTCCCGGTAGGACCTCCTCTTATGACTATCAATTAAATACCATCAGAGGGAATCCGTAAGTTACTCTTAACCAATAAAAATCCTTCAAAATTCAAATTTCCCACTTTCAACCTACTCTTTTCTCTCTTTTTTTTTTGCAATTTAACCTTTGGAATGTTACCATTTTGAAATTATGTTGCTTTCGTCATATTTTATTTTGTCATAATTAGTTTCTTTCTTCTAGAGGTCAATGAACTGTCTAGGGGTCAATGTACTACACGATTCCTGATTTCTATATGGATTTTTTTACTTTTTATACAACTTNATGAACTGTCTAGGGGTCAATGTACTACACGATTCCTGATTTCTATATGGATTTTTTTACTTTTTATACAACTTTGTTTGGTTGGATCATACTATTTCCATAATGTATAAATAAATCCCATATAATAAGGAGTAAAATCCGAAGTTGCAAAATATTTTTGCAATATTGAATACATAATTACCAAATTGGGGTTGATTTGTAANATGAACTGTCTAGGGGTCAATGTACTACACGATTCCTGATTTCTATATGGATTTTTTTACTTTTTATACAACTTGTTTGGTTGGATCATACTATTTCCATAATGTACAAATAAATCCCATATAATAATGAGTAAAATCCGAAGTTGCAAAATATTTTTGCAATATTGAATACATAATTACCAAATTGGGGTTGATTTGTAATTGAACAAGACCCGTCTCTTTTTGCCAGTTGTTGAGTCGTGATTCAAACTGGTGGTGGTGGTGGTGTCTCTGTGTCTTTGCAAAATTCAATTATTTCATAGCAATGCAATTGCACTTTTGCGAAATTCTTGACTCTTAAGTGTAACTTTCACTTTATAAACCCTCAAGGTATTTATGCACATTTCCTACCAAAATAACAAAATAAAGATATACACTCTACGTCTATCTACAGTCAAATCCAACATGGTTTAGTTAATTATTAATTTTTAATGAACCAATGTTTTCGCATAGTTAAAGTTTAAAACTAAACAATTAAATACCTACATATACTTTCAAGTAATTGGCTTAATTTCCAGTTTAAAAAAAAAGTAACTTATTCAAAACTGGTAAATGTAAGGGTCCGTTGAGCAAGTGGGTTTACTGTTAATGGACTCCTTGGCTGACATTGTTTATTGTTTTTTTTGGTGTTTTTCTATTGAATTGATATTTTTTTGGTATAGTTTGGTTTGACATCTTTAGTGCGATAGTAATCTCTCTTCTCATTGGCTAATATTTTTTTTTTTGCATTGCAGGAACTACGGGGGTCCTCATACTTGTATAACATACGACGCAGTCAACAATGCTTATATCCAAGCAAGGAAGTACATAAGTAAGAACCAGTTTACATATTCTTGAATCCCTTAACATAATAATATGTTAAGGGTTCATGTTAGATCTAAACTTAATAAATCCTGATGTAATTAAAATGTCTTCCAAGGCAATGTCTTATGGTTTATTAAAGACTCTTCTGATTCGTTCATTTTAGGAGTAGTGGAGAGGCGGGAGAGGTACAGTCATGAAGAACTCGCCACAGTTGGGGAACTTGTCCTTGAAGTTTCTAGAATCCTTGCTAGAACGTAAGAAAATCTTTATCGAAAAAAAACTTTGGGATGATATCAAGTAAAACTAGAAAATAGTGTAGCTTATATTAAGATTTAAGAAGCCTTATGTACCTGTGTGTTACTGTATTTTTACTCTATTTTCTGATTGGTTCTTGTTTAGATATGGATTATCAGTAGATGAGATCGAACATGGCTTACCACTTATCGATACTTCTAAAACTTTAGTTCGTGAAGTCTGTCCCGCATTCCTGTCGAATGTTCACTGTCAACCAGGAAAATATCGTCGTTATGACGGTCTCTGTAACAACCTCAAACATCCTACTTGGGGAGCTGTCCAATCCTCATTTGCTCGTCTTCTCAAACCCGTCTACGCAGACTCTATTTCTGACCCACGTGTCGGACATCTTGGTTCTACTCTCCCACCTGCAAGAATAGTTTCTCGTACAATTCATCCTGATGAAGGTTACCATGATCATGCTGCAACGATCCTACTCATTTCTTGGGGTCAATTTATGGATCATGACCTTACTCTAACTGCCACAGCTCTTGATCCTATCACTCGAAACGAAGTTGAAGAATGTTGTCACCGAGCACCCAATGCAAGGAATCCATACTGTCTAGAAATTGCAATTCCACATGATGATCCTTTCTATGGAGTTTATGGAGTTCGTTGTATTGATTTTGTTCGAGGGTTTCCAGGGACTCGAGCAGGTTGTCGTTTAGGATCACGAAATCAATTCAACATTCTTACAGCCATTATTGACGGAAACACGGTTTATGGCGTGGAAGAGAATTTTGCACGAACTCTGCGCTCTGGTTATGGTGGACTTTTGCGTATGAATCCTGTTTTTGCACAATATGGTCTCCATGACTTATTACCTTTGAAATTGGACATACCTGATGAAGGATGTACGCGTCCAAATAGGAGTATGTACTGTTTTGATGCAGGAGAAATCCGAGTCAATGAACAGCTCGTCCTCACCTGTATGCATACGCTCATGGCGCGAGAACATAATCGAGTTGCGCACAAACTGGGAGAAGTTAATCCCCATTGGGATGATGAGATGCTCTATCAGGTATGAAAACTTAAATTTTTTTTTTCCCGTAACCATCATAGTACGCTAGAGCTTGTCGGGAATTTTAAAATTAAAGAATAATTTAAAAATTTGGTACACAATGATTTAAGTATTTACTTATTATTACTAATTTCAGGAAACGCGCCGAATTGTAATCGCAGAGATCCAACATATCACTTACAATGAGTTCTTGCCATTGGTTCTTGGTAAAGAGGTGATGGCGAAGTTTGGTCTTTTACTGCAGAAAGAGAGCTATTGGGATGGTTATGACCCCAATGTCAACCCAGGGGTACTTGCATCCTTTTCTGCAGCTGCTTTTAGATTTGGACATTCCCTCTTACCTACAAATGTCGAGAGATGGTCAAAAGCTCATAAATTTATAGGTAAAGTTTGTCATTTTAGTATAATTTTTTTTTAAATTTTCGATATCCATCACAATAATTTGAACTTTCTGATCAGGAATGTAATCAGGAATGTTCCTGCTTATATAATTATTTCTATACTTTATAAATTTATAGCTTCCAGACGACTACGAGACTTGATCCGACAGCCATTTGACCTCTATCGAGCTGGTGTTATTGATGAATATTTTATGGGAATGTCAAATCAAGTGGCACAAGCTATGGATGACTCAGTAACACAAGAGGTTAGAAAATAGGTTGTTAGGTTGTTAGGGTTATAATTTATAAAATTTTTATAATTCGTTCTAGGTGACGAATCATTTGTTTAGAAAACCAGGGCAACCATTTGGTGTAGATTTGGCTGCATTTAATATGCAACGTGGTAGAGAATTTGGACTTCCATCTTACATGGAATATAGGTCAGTAGCCCATATGTCAGTATCTACTATATATGGTTTATANTGCATTTAATATGCAACGTGGTAGAGAATTTGGACTTCCATCTTACATGGAATATAGGTCAGTAGCCCATATGTCAGTATCTACTATATATGGTTTATAAGATAGAAAATTTGTATTTTTGTTTCAGAAAATACTGTGGGTTACCTGGAGCAGAAGGATGGGATGATCTATTTGGATCGATGAATAATATCACAGTGAAGCGCTACTCTCAGATTTATGTCCATCCACAGGACATTGACCTCTGGTCAGGTGGTGTCTCTGAAAGACCACTCCCTGGGGCAATGGTAGGACCCACATTTGCATGTATCATTGCTTCACAGTTTTCAAATGCAAGAAGAGGTGACAGATTTTGGTATGAACTTGGTGGTCATCCTCATTCATTTACTATCGAGCAATTGGCCGAACTTCGAAAATCACGCCTTGCAAGAATCGTCTGTGATAACACCGACATCATAGATACTATTCAATTGTACCCTATGGTACTACCTGATCATGAAATGTAAGAAATACCCACAATCAACCAAATTTCTCAACTTTTTAATGACTTTTTTTTTCATTCAACTAGAAATCCTCGTGTACCATGTCGCTCTGGGGTACTCCTCAATCTCGACTTTAGCAAATGGGCTGACTATGGACATTCAGCGCAATTTTCAAATCCATCTCCAGTTCACGTAAGACTGAAATCCTATTTCTTGTCTTTCCAATACTCTTTTCATCAGTTCGTTTCAGTATTTTTTTTTACCTGAGAAAGGCGTAAACGCTAGCTAGACTTCACGAAAAGACTTCTTCGCGACTATACTTCTGCGCAAGAAGTTTTGGATAATTTTCATTTTTTTTCTACGTGCCGTTTTACTGCCGTTTTATATGGTTAGCAGCAGTTTAGCGAAAATATTTTCGCTTATCTTATTTAGCCTAANTGCCGTTTTACTGCCGTTTTATATGGTTAGCAGCAGTTTAGCGAAAATATTTTCGCTTATCTTATTTAGCCTAAGGGGAATGTTTTTATTGAAAAGATGTTTTGTTTTCAGCTGCGCGATGAATTAGAAATTTCTTCTATTTTCGCGATTTTTGTTTTTGTATATATATATTTTTTCCAACTGCTTTTCTATTGGTCAGTTTTATTTCATTTCCTTCAGAAACTGTATTTCCTNTGCCGTTTTACTGCCGTTTTATATGGTTAGCAGCAGTTTAGCGAAAATATTTTCGCTTATCTTATTTAGCCTAAAGGGAATGTTTTTATTGAAAAGATGTTTTGTTTTCAGCTGCGCGATGAATTAGAAATTTCTTCGATTTTCGCGATTTTTGTTTTTGTATATATATATATTTTTTCCAACTGCTTTTCTATTGGTCAGTTTTATTTCATTTCCTTCAGAAACTGTATTTCCTTTCCCGAAAGCTTTTTACTATTAGATTCTCGCATATAACGTTGACTTCTTCTATATTTCAATAATTATATATGAATATTGTGAAGAATGACATCTAAGGGATTTTTGTGATGATTGATTTTGAAAATGAAATTTGAAATTGTGGACTTTTGAAAAGGAATCTATTTGTAAAATATTTTATACCAAAAATTGTAAACTCTGTTGCTCATTGGTGGAAACTAGGTGTCTCCACCAGGCGAAGGACTTGAACATTCAATCCCGGAGACTCCCGTTGCGCGACTCCTTCCGCGCAGCCGCACTCTACAGTCAGGATCACCATCGAGCCAAATCCTAAGAACTTTTCACGGAAAATCCGCCATGGCCCCTGTCTTCGGAATCCCTCAATCCACTCCCAATCCTACCAATCCCTTCTTCTGAATTTCTTTTTTTTTATTTATAAAAAAATACACAAACCAACTGACTTCAAAATCATATAGAAGTTAATTTACTCAAAGATTTACAATAACCTAAAGATGACTCTAGATCAAATAATACGCCGCTTTTGAGTACACAGACTTCATGAGACAATTTCTGGAGCTTGTTCAACATTTTTGTTAAATACAGTCGGTAACTAAATTTTGGATCCATGCTTTCACCAATTTTCTCCAAAATTGACAAAGTAAACCCAATTTCCAAAAAAAAAAGACCAATAATTCAAAAAGAGTGAAGTTAGCCAACAAAATTTTATTTACACTTGCGCACTTGAAAAATATTTTTCATATAATTTGAACCAACTTAAAATTTACGTTCGTTCTATCTGTAATTGACTATCATTTAGTTAACTTTAAAAAACTAAAAGTTGAATTGGAATCCAAGTGATTGGTTGCTCGTAGATACAATATGGTTTCCAGTTGAANTCATATAATTTGAACCAACTTAAAATTTACGTTCGTTCTATCTGTAATTGACTATCATTTAGTTAACTTTAAAAAACTAAAAGTTGAATTGGAATCCAAGTGATTGGTTGCTCGTAGNAGACCAATAATTCAAAAAGAGTGAAGTTAGCCAACAAAATTTTATTTACACTTGCGCACTTGAAAAATATTTTTGATATAATTTGAACCAACTTAAAATTTACGTTCGTTCTATCTATAATTGACTATCATTTAGTTAACTTTAAAAAACTAAAAGTTGAATTGGAATCCAAGTGATTGGTTGCTCGTAGNGTAATTGACTATCATTTAGTTAACTTTAAAAAACTAAAAGTTGAATTGGAATCCAAGTGATTGGTTGCTCGTAGATACAATATGGTTTCCAGTTGAAATTATCGGGTTAATTAAAATTTTTTTTTAAATCTTTCTTAAGTAAAATTTTTTATAAAAATTTATTTTATGAAAATTTTTATCAAATATCATAGAAACAAGCGAATAATGGTTTGAATCTCACTAAATTAGAACATTAGTCAAAAAAAAATATAAAAATATAAAATTTTGTGTTGGATAAGTTTCTTCCAGTCTTGTACTCAAATCGGACGAAAAATATTTTAGTGTCATATTTTAATTTAAAAAAAAAAAATCTTTTTGAAAGCTTTAATTTATTCTGTAATTTTTTATATGAAATTTTTCTTTTTACTTTCATCGTAAATGTTATTAAACTCCGTTTTATAAACTTTGAGTAAAGTAACGACAAGCTCAACGATAAATGTGTGTTTTTTTTTTCGTAATGTTTTTGGTAATTAAATAGCTACTATTATTTGTAATATGACTATATAAGATATATTAGTAAGATTTTTTTTTCTTTTGTATATAAAATCATGATATTTCCTTTAGTAAATGATTTAAATAGGAACATCATTATTTTTCTGTACATAAACAAAATTGGGTTGCTTTTTTTTTTGGTTTTGAAGGTTGGCGGTTGAGGTAAGAGAATAATAATTCATTTCTACCTGCTTCATTTTTGTNGTTTTTTTTTCGTAATGTTTTTGGTAATTAAATAGCTACTATTATTTGTAATATGACTATATAAGATATATTAGTAAGATTTTTTTTTCTTTTGTATATAAAATCATGATATTTCCTTTAGTAAATGATTTAAATAGGAACATCATTATTTTTCTGTACATAAACAAAATTGGGTTGCTTTTTTTTTGGTTTTGAAGGTTGGCGGTTGAGGTAAGAGAATAATAATTCATTTCTACCTGCTTCATTTTTGTATATATTTTGCAGGATGTGTGAATAGCTTTTATTTTTGCTTACACTGACTTTTTTCTTACTTTTTTCAATTTCCATAAATTATTCTCAATGAGCTTAAAAATTAAAAAAATTTTGAAATCCTTAAAAAAATTTTTCAAATTTTATTATATTTAAATGTACAGGGGTTAAATAGCCAAACTCTTTTACTCCTCCTTTTCACCAAAAAAAAAAATTTTTTTTTAATAGCTTAAAGTAGCCAATACAAAAAAGTGAGTGATGTGAGCTAACTTTACACTACTACACTTTAACAACTCAAATTCTATTTCAAATTATACAGACTCAATTATTAATTATTAATTTTCTCAATCTTCTTCTGAAAAAAGTGAGTTTACCATGGGTAAAATAGTTTGATTAATCCTGTACTCTTTTATATAATATTTTGATTTATAATATCTTTTTACTTTCTAGACTTTTAGAAACACTTCTTCTAATACACTTTGTTGCTTAGTAGTAATAATAATGAATTACTCAAATTCATAATTTCCCAGACTATTTTACAAAACACATGACTGTTGACGCAATTTTTAATAAATAGGAATGTATGCAGTTAGTAACCATATACGTAGGTTTGTATACATGGGCAATATTGACTCAAGCCCATTTCACAGTATGATTGCTGTGCTCTGTTGAATTATATTATATATTTTTTTTATATTAACTCTCTAATAATTTGGATATATTTCTTAACAGATTGATACACCAAATTTGGGAGGATATGAAAATGATCCTAGTATCGGAAAATATGTAAATCAAGATGGACTTCAACAATTACGGCACTATTTAAAAGTTGGTCCATACAGAGACTTTCTAAGTTCGAAGAAAGGTTCTAATCTCAATCCATTCTTCGGATACCTCCGACAAGTAATTCAACGTTAGACATCAACTTAACACTAACAACAACCCTAACAACTACTATTCACAACGACTCATTTAAATATTCCCTCTCAAACTGTGTCAAAACTCTTTTTTACAATTGTTAATAATACAAATTGGCTAACTGACTTTTAATTTTAACACCAATCCTACTACTATGCTTTATCATTATCATCTCATATTAACAAACATCTCAAAACGTATTGAACGTACGGAACAACATTGCTTATTTTTTTTTTTTTTTGTCAATTGCTTATTTACTGCTCATTAACCTTCTTCAAGATGGCGCTGAAGGTTGAAATTTGGGGTAAGTTTGAGTAATAATAGAGGAATTTAAATATTAGGTTTAGGTCTGGACCGACCTAATTTTTCTCGACTTTCACACTCTCGGTTTGAGTCTGAGTTTGTTGTAACTTAAGAGGCTAAAATATTAAGTCCAGACCAACATTTGGCTTGATTGGTTGGATGCTTAGATTAACCACCAGTAAAATTTAAGAAAACTAGTTACGATTTTAATACTTTAGATGACCACTGTTTCCTAAACTTCCGGTTTCATAAAAATGATATGCTAAAATTATGAGAATGTTTAAATGTAAATTAGCATCCACAGAAAATGGATTAACTGACTGTTCCTACCTAAACAGCCAGATCGTACTTTCGATTTTTTTCGAAATTCAACCTTTTTTAGACCCAATACTTAATTAATTATTAAAAACATTACGTAATTTACAATTAAAACTAAAACAAATGAAACTAAAACTTAAATATTGCTTATAAACTGAAGAAAAACAAAAAAACAAAACTCTTGGTTTGGACTTAATCTCAGACCTAAAGTGAGAGGGAATTAGGTCTGGAATTAAGTTTTTGAAAGACGGACTAAGTCTTGAGGAAGGAGAAAGTCCTTCTACGTCACATATTTGTGGCGCGAATCTCATAATTAGGTCTGGTACAGACCTAAACTTAATATTTAAATTCCTCTAATAACTAATAACAAAAGCTTTGGAATAATCTTTTGAATGACAGATGTCATCATTTCTTTAGCGGGACACGGGTTGTACAAAAAAAAAAAATTTTTTTTTNTAATCTTTTGAATGACAGATGTCATCATTTCTTTAGCGGGACACGGGTTGTACAAAAAAAAAAAATTTTTTTTTTTGTTTTTTTTCAAGCAATTTTTTTAAATTATTATAATTGGAGAAGTAATGGATTTATGTAAGTAAATATATTTTGTTTTGTATTTCAGATTATAACTAGACGTCCTGTCCATGTGATTGATGGTATCCAAGGTCAAGATGTGTCACAATTGGCCAATGTCCACTATTCCCCAGGACCAGTACATGAGCCATTCTCTTTTAACCCTGTCCTTGATGAGGGACCACGTGGTCATCCTGTTCATCCACCACACTTCAGAGAAATTGAAAAACCTTATTCTGTCCCCAACAAACCAGGTTGGGAAAAGATCCCCTAAAACCTAAATCTAAACCTAAAATATCCTTCCACATAACCTTGTTTTAGAATCTGTCCTTTTCATTTATTCACTTGTCACATTTTAGTCAATGATGATTTATATGTGATTGGTTGAGGTTGAAATGTGACAAGTTCAATCATCTTGTTTATTGTTCTTCATTTTTAAGTGATTTTTGACAAAACTATAGATTTGTTTAGATCACTCTGTACTTTTGATTAAATATTTTTATCCCACCACCATTTCAAAAAAATATTTTATATAGAAATGGCGTCATAAAAATTTTGAAAAGTTGGGTGGAGTTCTCATATTTGTATTTATGTATGAATAATCCCTTCCTTTGGTCAACTAATCTCTTGTATAATATAAGCTAATATGTGTGTGTGTCTGCTTGCATGAGTGTCTCCTTAAATAGTTCTGACTGGGTGGAGCCTAACTATTCTTCATACACTTCTCTGATTGGTTCAAATTCAATTGGTAATTTATTTTTGTATGAAATTAAACTAATACGTATCGGATACGCATGGGGAGTTTGGTTTTTTTTTTCTCTCTCAACATTTTCTTCAAGTCATTGACCTCTGATGACCTCCACTACTATGTACATAGAGGTAAGAACTATACTTTTGTAATAGCATAATCAAATCAAATCAACCAATGAAAAATAATCCTTATAATAATAGCTTTATGTACTTAATCTGACTTTCACTGTGTACTTTAATCATTTCCCTTATTGTAGTTTGCATTGAGTATGCGCTAAACTCTAAAATTAGTACAATTATGTATAAAAGTTTACCATCATCATGTATAGAACCTTCCTAACTACAAAAATTTATATAAAAAGAAACAAAAAATAGACAAATGCACGGCAAGTATTACAAGTAGTCAAATCAATTCTATTATTTTGTGCAATTGTCTATTTTTTTCATTTCTCCTTAGACTTTTCCCTGGTCAAAACATAAGTTTTATATTTGAAAGACAGGTATACCAGAGGTGAAAATGGGCTGGGTTAACCCATGATGGGCCTAGCCCAGCCCAGCCCACTGGGCTGTGGGCTGAACTGGGCTGGGCTGGGTTTGTGAGTATTAATTTTTTATGGGCCGGGCTGGGCTGGACTGAAAATTGAAATTTTCAATCTCGCGCAGCTGCAAGATTCACCTTGAAAGTGACACTCTCAAGGTGACTCAGCAGAAAATTTCGAAAAATATTTAAAGCAATAAGAAAGTGTGGATGGTTTTTTGTGGGCTGGGCTGTGCTGGGCTGAGCTGGATTATGGAAATTTATTTTTTGGTGAACTGGGCTGGGCTGGGCCGAAGGCCCATTGGGTCAGTGGACCGTGGACTAAAATAATAGATTTCTTAACTGGCTGGGCTTTCGAAAAGTCAGCCCACTCGCACCCCTGAGGTATACCTATTTGAGTGTAGATTTATACTAATTAATAATTTTTAATTGAAAAATACTCCTTTTCGTTTCCAACCTTCATCTATTCTCTTCTTTCAACTTTATTTCCGTTTTTGACTTGATAGGGAATGAATTTCGTGGAAGAGAATCCGGAAGTATTCATCATGCGCCACATAAATATGAACTCCCGCCATATGCCCCTCCACATTCTCCACAGGGACGGAGTAGTTCCTATGGAAGTCCTAATTTACCCTTCATTATGTATGGATTTGAACCAGTCACTTCACCCTATGGAAATGTCTCACATCACCCCAATGACATTTACAACAGGAGATATGCCAAGGAGATACCCAGTCATGTACTGAATGCTCTCCATGAGATGTATGCAAGGAACAACTACAAAAGAGAAGTTGTAAGGAATCAATGATACTGCACAACTCTATTCTTCACTCACGTGTCATTTTTTTTTTAATTCCCGCCAAAATTTAAACCTTAAAGTATAAGTTCATGAAGATATAGAATATAACAATTTTTGCCACTGCAAAAAAACATAATAGAATTAACAATTAGGGGAGCTAAGTTGGTGCGCCAATTAGTAGTACAGAGCGCTCAATAAATACCCTGCCAAAGAAAGGAAAAAGTTAGTAGCAATAGTGCCAAAGAGTTTTAGCAATAGTGTCAAAACATAAGGTGCAATAGTGAAGAAGCGTCTTTTTTTGATGGGGTTTTTATTGAGCGCTTTGTATTTTTTTTTTTTTTTTTGTAAAATTTCTTATTTTACTATAATTAATTAATTTAATAGTCATTGTCATAATATGTATAAGAAAGACACTTTTTTAATTGGAAATTTTAGGAAAATTGCAAATCAGGAGAAAATTTTTTAGGTTTTCCTTGGGGGGAAAGGGGTGGGGCATGTGAATTATTAACTTTTTGAAAGCGCTTTCTTGACATTCGACTGACGTTTGACTTTTAGGGTAATTCTGGAGAGAAATCAAAAAAGAAACCAAGAACAAAACGTGAGACTGGTTCTACGCCGACTCCAATAAACACCTCAGAACAAGTTCAAGAAAATCCTAAAGAATTTAACAGTACGGAACGTCCTGCGCAAGCGCTTCAAAATGTCACTGGTATTTCGGGTATACGTAATATGCTTCTTTCTACAACACTTGACTTAATGACTGGACTTGTAGATTTAAGTACAGAGATTCTTCGACGAGTAAGGAACACTGTGACTTCTACTATGAAGAAATCAACAGTCGTACACTTTGTTCCACTCAACAAAACAGAATTTAAATCTCCCATACTTTCTAAATCTCCATCTAAAATACCCTCGAGTCGAAATAAAGTGACTGAACATCGAAGGGAAGTGGCAAAAAAAGCAAATGCTTTAGTACGAACTCTCTTAGCAGACTTATCCAAAAATATGAATAAAAAAATGACGCCGGCGCAGACGTAATATAGGAAATATTCTACGCGCGCCTGTGAGAACCAACATTTTAAAACTGTTATCCATATTTTTTTTAAACCAAACGTAATTTTTCTATTTAAGAGTTAATTGTACTGAGCTAATTGACCAAAATTCAAACCTAACAAACTCATTACAAGTTTGTATAAAAATTAAAGGGGAGAATAAATTAGTTCAATTTTTTTTTTTTTTGGCGCCTGAGGATTCTGACCAATGAGGAAGTTTTGGATAAAGGAGAATTAAAGAGGGAAGATTCAAAAAAATTTGATTTTTTTTTATTGCATATCTGTCTGATTTAGTAACTATAAAATATTTCTTTATTGTCTAAAAGTTAGTTTAAAAAGCTAAAAACTGGATTATTTTTCTAGAAATTGTGATACAGGTTTAGATAATATTTTTATTCAAGAATAATTACAAAGTTTGGTTGAGAGACTATATAGAAGATTATTTACCATGTCAAGTTATTTACTTCAATCAAAAGTTTGAAAATTTTTGGGTGGAAAGGAATATATGACTCTGAAGACGTTGGTGTTGTTAAGAATCATAATCTTACTGTAATTAAGTATTAAATTTTAAGATTTAGTTAAATTAATTTTCGTATTTTCTTATAAATTCCTTCATGTATGAAAAAGCTAAATGTTTCCTCGCCTCAGATATTACATAACAAGTGATATGAAAAACTTAAACTAATTTTCAACTCAGATGGGACATAAATTGTAAAAAAAAAAATAATAAACGAAAAAATAGGTGGAGACTGATTTCATTAAAAGTTTTCTAATTTGAATCTCCCATTTTGGTAATTAAGGCAGNAATTAAATTAATTTTCGTATTTTCTTATAAATTCCTTCATGTATGAAAAAGCTAAATGTTTCCTCGCCTCAGATATTACATAAGAAGTGATATGAAAAACTTAAACTAATTTTCAACTCAGATGGGACATAAATTGTAAAAAAAAAAATAATAAACGAAAAAATAGGTGGAGACTGATTTCATTAAAAGTTTTCTAATTTGAATCTCCCATTTTGGTAATTAAGGCAGGAGTAATTGAATAATTGAGTTTGCGCGGAGGATGCGCTATAAAAAGCGGAAGTATTAGGGTTAGAATATAAAAACAAAATTTCTGACTGGATTTTCACCATTTTAACTTTTGCTTCTAGTGAATCAAAAAAAAAAAAATTTTTTTACATTATTTCACAAAATTTTCATAAATTTTCATAATCGATCTTATAATGAACGGCAGGTTTAGTTTTGGTGGATTCTGGATCCTAATCTTAATTGGACTTAACCAATTCACATCAGGTTCAAATGGAATACACGCCAATCCAACATGCATTGTGTAAGAACAAGAAATAATTTTTAAGAAATTTTACAAAAATACTAAATTAANACACGCCAATCCAACATGCATTGTGTAAGAACAAGAAATAATTTTTAAGAAATTTTACAAAAATACTAAATTAACCATCTTATTTTAATTTCAGCAACTGCGCTCAATGTGTAAAAGGTCAGTTTTTCAAAACATTAAGTTAGTTTTATTAAAATTTTAAAATATTTTGAATTGACTAAGAAAAAAACATAACTTTACAGTTTAAAGTAATACAATCAGGTTTTACGGTACTCTGCTCTTAATATCCAGTGTTAGCTAAACCCGGGGTTTTTCCTACAAAAAACTCCAAAAAGGGGTTTTTGCGGGTTTTAGGGGTTTTTGCGAGTTTTCGGGGTTTTTTCTAACCCTGCTACGAAACTGGTAAATATAAGATAATTGCGTGGCGCGAATACCAATAATTCAAAAATGAAAAGTTTTTGCCATACCGCTTTAGCGAGTTATGCTAAACTAATTGTTTCTTTAAAGTTACCTAAGTCAAAGAAATCCCGTCATATGAGTTGTAGAGAGATGACTCCTAGTCTAACTGCACAAATCGAGATCTCAGGAATCGGTTGTACTGTCGACCATACAGTAATAAACAGATGTATAAGCAGATAGTGAATTAAAACTTAACTTGTTTGAGTTTAATTTATGTTGTGAAATTTGAATTTCCCACACTTCATTGAACAAAAACCCCAAAACCCCAAAACCCCAAGGGATTTTTGCTTTTTGGGTGGGAAAAACCCGACCAAAAACTCCGAAAAACCCACACTGCTAACACCGTTAATATTCCTTAAAACATTAAAAAAAACCCAGATAAACAACTTCTGAGTTTGCGCTTTATTTATTTCCGCTTTCCGCACATGNATGTCGAAAAATCCACACTGCTAACACCGTTAATATTCCTTAAAACATTAAAAAAAACCCAGATAAACAACTTCTGAGTTTGCGCTTTATTTATTTCCGCTTTCCGCACATGAAATCATAATTAATAATTATTAATCATTTATTTGATAAAAAAGGTTTTAAAAAGTATAATTTTTGATAACAATTATTAAATTTTGACTTTATTTTTTTTTCATTAAGTTTACGGAGATTTCTTCGATGGACACTCTTGTGCTGAGATGTGTTTACGCGCATGGGATGATTACCGCGTGGACTGCGCAGATCCAACAACCATTGCACGATTCATACGTCCCTGAGATGAGGAGAGAAGCGGGAGAGTTCGAAAGTGGAAAAAGTATATGATTTACTAGATTCCATTAAATTATTTGTACATGAATTCATCTGAAAAATATTATTAGTTGTAGTAAAAATAAAATGAACCTTATAATAGCCTTTTGATCCTAAAATTCATCTACTCCAATTTATTGATAAATTCTGCAATTGAGAAGAGGTCATGACAGTCAGGGATAAAGCGACCTTTCTGTGACACACAGGCGTCTGCGCATCGACGTCCATGAAAGTACTCATCATAAAGTCTTTTACAGTCTGAACAATTATTTAAACAAATCTTGATTCTTGCTGAACGTATTCTGGGACTAAGGTTAGGAGTAGACGTTCCTTCAGCGGCAAATACAAATATTGAAATTAGGCTCACCACTATAGGAAATATTTCTATTAATCGTAGACTCACAGCAACCATTTTTACTTCACCTAAAACAAATTAAAAAATCTTAAATTATATAATAAATTAATCATTTTTACTCAAAATTTTGAATAAATATTTAAAATTTAAATAATTCTAACAGTAATTATTATTGATTTATGAGGATTTTTTCAAAAAATTCTCATTCTCATTGATTTGTCTTACCAAAATTTCTGCAGAATTGTGTCCGTTTATTAGTCGATTGAAGAGTCTCTCTATTGGACACTACTACTAGTCTCAAAAATTCCAAAACGTGGACGCATATTTATATCATTGACAAAAAAAAATTATTATTTTTTTGTGATCAATCGAGTTTTTGTTGGATGAAGACATGATAAATTATTGGAAGAACTAACAGTAAATATGCAAATTCCTTTAAAGTGCAATCGTAATTCATTTAAGGTATCTTCGTCTCGTCAAACAAGTGATGGATGATGTCATGTTGAAATCTCTGAAGATGCGAAACAAGAATAACTCCGTTTTTTTTTTTATTATTGTTTGGCCAAATCCCAGCGATATGGTTGGATAGAGACTTCTGATTGGTTGAGCCAAAGATACGGAATCGGAAACAAAAAGATGAGTACGATTCTTATTAGATCCACTTCAGAAATCAAGGTCACACTTCCGCTTCCTCCATTATTCTNCGTCAAACAAGTGATGGATGATGTCATGTTGAAATCTCTGAAGATGCGAAACAAGAATAACTCCGTTTTTTTTTGTATTATTGTTTGGCCAAATCCCAGCGATATGGTTGGATAGAGACTTCTGATTGGTTGAGCCAAAGATACGGAATCGGAAACAAAAAAGATGAGTACGATTCTTATTAGATCCACTTCAGAAATCAAGGTCACACTTCCGCTTCCTCCATTATTCTNCAAAAAGATGAGTACGATTCTTATTAGATCCACTTCAGAAATCAAGGTCACACTTCCGCTTCCTCCATTATTCTTACCAATTCACATTTGGAAAATTATATTTCACTAATGAATTTTTTTGTATCAAAAACTTATTATTACTATTTCTTAGAATTTAGACTCACCTACCTTACCTTCCTTCCAGTAATTACGATAGTTAGATTATTTTATATGTAAATAAGATTAATATTTCCAAAAAAACTACGTACATATTGACGTAACAAGGTAATTACAATTTGCGATTTCAAATTTTATGTTAAGATTAGTGGTGAGTGCCTGTACAGGCAGCCTGAAAATCCCTGTGCCTGTGCCTGTGCCTGGAGGCGCGGGCCAGGTGGGCAGTCAATAATAGAGAAAGTAACAGGCATGGGGCAGGCGGGCGAATTATGCCATGGGCACAGGCCAAGCAGGCATATCCTTTTTTTCCACAAACGCCTGTGTAAAGTTTACACAATGTGTGGTCCGATGCATTTTTCAGAACCAAATCTTGTCCATAATTTTCATTTGTCTCACCACTGCACTACAGTTGTAGTGGAAATACTGATACTGTAGTGGAAAGTTGTAGTGGAAATACTGTAGGGGGCATGACACATATGAAGTCATACAGGCACAGGCACGACCGGGCGTACTTTCTCACAGGCACAAGCCAGGCGGGCATGACACGTACGAAGTCATACAGGCACAGGCACAGGCGGGCGTACTTTCTCACAGGCACAGGCCAGGCGGGCATAACACATATGAAGTCTTGCAGCAACAGGCACAGACGGGCATACTTTCTCACAGCCACAGGCCAGGCGGGCATTAGAAAACCTTACAGGCGCTCACCTCTAGTTAAGATGTCATTTTTACGATTTATCAATTTGTATTTTCTGAGTATATCGTCTCAAAAGAGATATTTTCTTCTAACTAATCTTACAATTAGTGACTTAATTTTTCTGCTTTCAATTCAATTTTTCAATTTTTTTTTAAATAATTATTCAGATTTTTTAGAAAAAATAATCGTTTTTGAGCTTCAAGGCCATAATTACTAGCGCATTTACCTTCATCAGCAAAGGACATGCATTTGTTAGGAATTGCAATCGTCAGGGCATTTTAACCTAATTCTAGTGTTAAAGAGTTCACTATAACTCTTTTTAGATTTAAAAATGAGCATCTATGAGATTGCGCAGGCGCAGAGGCGGCAAAGTTGCGCAGGCGCAGAAGCGCAAAAATTTCGCAGTTTAGGAACACCTTCAAAAACATCCGTCCATAGTCAGATTTAGGCAGAATTTTATTAAGAATTTGAGAAAAGTGGCGGCAGAAATAAGAAATTCAAAAAAAGATATAAAAAAAAAGTAAAAATAAATAAATAGTTGTAAATTTCAGTTCATCGTCCGTCTCACTCTCGTCGTCACATCACGTCACGAATCACGATTAGTCAGCCAGTGTTTAGTTTCACGAATTACTATTCACGACGACGAGTCATCAACTCAAGAGTCAAGAAAACTTAAATTTACAAGAATTAATTAAATTTAAGTCAATAATTGGATTACTAGATAGAAAGAGGTTAAATCAAATAAGAGTGGTAATGGTAGTTAACTACTATTGAAGAAAATAGAGTTATCATTGACTGGACTTCAATCACCGAAGCCCAGATGCTCAACGCCACATTTTATTCGTAAGTAAAACTACTGATTCATACGGAAATTTTGGACTCAGTGATTTAAATTATTCGTTATGTGTTACGTCTATATGTTCATCCAGGTCAACGTTCTGGAGCGATGGTGGTGTGGCATGAGTGGACTCGTTGGAAAGCAGTTTCACTCCTTTTTGCAATTTTTACACTTCCCATCAACTCCCAACAAAATTCCACCGAAGGAATAAATGTAAACAAACAAATAATTCATTATAAAATTAAAAAGGGATCAATTTTCACGTCTGGGGTTATTCGTCAGAGTCGCTTAATTGATTGGAGATGGGGTTGAATTAGATAATGTTTACATAAAAAAAATTTTCTTATTTTTTTAATATTAGATTCCTCATTATATTACATTTGAGAAATTCTGCAGGGAACATTTTGTCACTTTTGTGGAACGAAAAACGTAAAAAAAAACACAGCGTGTGGCGGAATTCACCATGCAGTAATAGAAAAGGTTATACTCTCCTACTCATGTAGCAAAAGTAGATTTAATTTGGGAGGAGTCGGATAGGAAAGCAGAAGAGATGCTTTTTCTATATTAAGATGAATTCTGTCACACGCTGCAGAATAATTCCGAGATGTAGCGTTAAAAATTTGGGAAAAAAAAAAAAAAATTTTTATAGCAAAAGGGGTAAATCCTACTCATTTTTTTTTCGAAGTAGAAAGACTAACTTATAAATTTTAAATTNTCTAGCGTTAAAAATTTGGGGAAAAAAAAATTTTTTTTATAGCAAAAGGGGTAAATCCTACTCATTTTTTTTTCGAAGTAGAAAGACTAACTTATAAATTTTAAATTTTGTAAAACTTTTTCAATTTATGTTTCAGGTGAAATGCAGTGACCTTCGGATGGGTCAGTACCTCTGCAATATGACTTCGACGCTCGACCCCCTCACACAGCAACCCAGGGGATGTTCCAAGAATAATATAGCCACCAGTAAGTTGCCACCAATAGTTAAACAGAAACTGAGTATGTCAAAATGAACATGTATCTTTATTCTAACACTTTTTGTCAACAGTACAATGTAAAGCGGTGGAAGGTTTGATTTGTGTAGAGACAAGGAGTCGAACATTTCTCAAAACTGTGCAATGCAAATGGACGTAAGTGTTTCACTTTCTAAATCAATAATGTTTTTTTTTATTCTTAGACAGAATCCTAGTCTCAAAATTTTTGATTGTTTGATTGATTTGGCTTTCAAATCCCATAATTAACATTAGTTAAGATTTAACTAGAGCTTTAAGTTGTAATAAATAATTTCTAATTTATTTCTCACTATATTACCATATATTGACTAAATTCTTTCGACATTGATTCTATTTTTTATCTAGAAATGGATATTCCCTGTCCACTACGCTTCTGTTATCAGTGTTCTTCGGTACTTTGGGAGTAGATCGTCTCTACTTGGGCCACATCGGTATGGGAGTACTGAAGATGTCCACTCTGGGATTCCTTTTCGTGGGACAACTCGTTGACATCATTTTCATCGCCACAGAGAACCTAGGACCGAAGGATGGTTCCCACTTCGTAACAGGCGTCTACGGCCCTACCGTCCAGTCAATTCGACCCAACAACCAAACCTATGTCGTACACAGAGCGGACTGGTTCACGTGAACTTTATCCTAGTGTGATTTCTATTTAAAACTCATTTCAACCCTAAGTCTAATAGTTCCCTAAATTATCTGTCGTATTTTGCATAAGTTCCGAGGAAGGATATATTCGCATTTTCGATGAGTAAATTCTGGACAATATTTTTACTTAAAATTTATGTTACTAAAATTAATTTATTTACCATCAACTGAGGAATATAAAAATATAGGGATTTGTACATAATTATCCACCAATTTTTCTTAAATTCATAAATTTAATCTACTCGAACCAAATAGCATTGAGCCCTCAAAGTTCTCGCCGCGAGATTTTTTGTTTTTTCTTTCGAGATGTGCGCGTCTTCTCATTTAAACTTTTAGATGGTGAAGTTAAAATTTAATTCTTAATTCAGATAAGTCTTATTTTTTATTTTCATTTACCTTGCCACCAAAAATTCAAAAAGACAGTGTTAAAGGTAAAAACCATTTCTAATTAAATTGAAGGAGAGTGTACAAGGAGTTGGGCGGGAGACATCTGATAGCAAGAAATTTCTAGAAAAAATTGGAATTAAAAATGTGATTCAGGCAACTGCTATAGCATGTCAACGTATCAAAGGTGTTACTTGCGCCACATTAAAGACTTCCGAGACACAAGGTAAAAAATTTTTGATGTAATGAAAATCAAAAATGAAAGAAATGTAGGCAAATTCTTTTAAATGATACACAAGTCCAAAACTCAAAAATATGAAAAGAAATATTGGATTCGCGAGATAGATTAATTGAAAGAAACGTTGAATTAACCAAATCTACTCAAAATCCTGTTCTAAAATTAGAAAATTCTATTTATAGCAATATCTGTGTAGAAATTTTTGAAACTCTGGACGACATTTCGTTCAAAGAGTAAATCACAATACAATACATTTGATTGACTGCCGCACACAACTCCAATTTTGAGATGTTTGTTTGGAAAATTGTCATATGCGACTCACGCCGAGGGCTCAATGCTATTTGGTTCGAGAGTAATTTCTAATTTTTCCTCTTTTTTTTTATGTGGAGTGTATTTTTGCCCATATTTGTTGAGCGAGCGGGAAGACTACTCAAATTTTTCTCTTGGGAAGAAGGAAGTGAGTGACAAGTGAAGAAATTGAAATTACTCGAACATTATTCACACATTCAAATACAAATGTTGGACAGACAAAATTTTCATTCTGTTGCCATGGTAAGTCTAATTAAATTAACATTTACTCACTAATAACCAAACACTCAAGGGTTCATTAAAAATATACCATTTAGACCATACACCCCATATAGTTGTACTACTCCCCTCCTTATCCCTACCCATCCCAACAATCCAGCTTGCTTACGCTTTTCAATTTCAGTAAAAAGATATCTAATTTCAATCCTACTTCAACTACAACTACTGTCCCACAACACTCACCAGTCCAGTCACCACTTCAACAGAGTTACTAAACATCATTTCCTATGTCTTCATCACCTAAGATTACAGATGAAATTCCTACAACCCGTAATAAACCTTCCACTGCTTCGGATCAATCAGGAGACGAACAAACAGACCTTGAAGCCGAGAAAATCCCTTTGGAACATCTAAGTGATGAGAATAGAGGCGGTGGAGATGAAGGAGAAGAAGCGAAATTTGATAAAGAAGTAATTGGAGAAGCTGGTGAAGAACATGTAGACGGTGGGTAATCAATCTTTTAGTAAAGTCATCATGCATTTGATATCAAATAAGTCATCTAAAAAATTGTACAAATAAATTACCTCCATAGTTAGGATTAGGGTAGGATTTAGGTTTATACGGGTACTACTATTACTAAAGCTATAGGTATAGGTATTTGTATAAATTAGTTTAGATTCTAAGATCTTAAGATCAAAAGAGCATGTAGAGGAGTTATTTATTTTGTTAAATCCAGAGCATATCTAAATCCAACTACCTTAACACTTAATGGAACTGTATCATGAGAAACTTAAGCTTACTCCATGGTTACAATTTGTTCACCCTGTAGTGGCGTCAAAAGTTAATCCGGGTGCTGAGCAGGATACTGAAGAAGAAAATGAGGATGAAGAATATGAAGAAGCGGAAGAAGAATACGAAGAAGCGGAAGAAGAAAAATACGAAGAAGCGGAAGAAGAAAAATATGAAGAAGCGGAAGAAGAAAAACACGAAGAAGCGGAAGAAGAAAAATACGAAAAAGCGGAAGAAAAATACGAAAAAGCGGAAGAAGAATACGAAGAAGCGGAGGAAGAAACTGAGAAAGTTGAAAAAGAAATTGAGGAATTTGAAGAAGAAACTGAGGAAGTGGAAGAACAAACTGAGGAAGCAGAAGGAACTAATGAAGTGGAGGAAGCTTCTGAAATTATTGAAGTTGTTCGTCCTCGAATTCCTGCTCGTCCTGGTGTCTGTGCTCGATTTGCGATGCCACGCTTTGACCCAACGAGTGTTAGCATATGAGCTTACTTTGTCAATGGAATTATTATATTTATAAGTTATGCTCAGAATTTAATTATTTGTATTTTTCTAGGATGTGTTTCTAATGGTTCGTCGGAAGAAGACAACCATTTTCATCGATGCTAAGGAAGATACGACTATTCTGGAACTCAAGCGTATGATCGCAGGTATGCTTCAAGTCATCAATAGTCAAGTCATGTTATCAAGTAACTTAAAATTGCTCCAAACTCAACCAAATTCTGTTTTCAGGAATTACAAAAGTATCACCAGAAGATCAGAAACTCTTTCGTGAGATGAATGAACTTGATGAGAAGAAGAAAATCAGCGACTATGGCCTCAACGCTGGAACTGCCAAACCCCAGCTTCCTGCCACTATTGCCCTCATATTCAAGTAACAAGTTTATAACTTTAATAATTTATTTTTAGAATTAATTTTATTTATATTCTAGGGATGAGAATGGTGAATGGGAAGGTGTTGACATTGCCCCTCTCTCGCAGCCACCAGAGCTTCCAGAAGTCATGCGCCAGCAAGAACCAAACAACGCAGATGCGGCTTAATGACAACTCTATCCCACCTACGAAAAGTGTGATCCATCGGAAAATAAATACCCTATTCGTTATGGTACTCAATTTTACTTTCAATTAGTCAGAAGCTGCTAAGCCAATAATGCAGAGGCTTATGCATTTTTAATCTCTGTTGCCCTGGGCTTCTTGGCTTCTCAAATCCTCAGATTACAAAGGAATCCAATTTAGAATGAATAAGCTACATATGTTTATAAGTAAGAATAAGTTATCGTTTAAAAATCCATGAAGCACCACCATTGTACCTTTTAGTTTCCACACTCAGCTTAATGTTAAATCTCACGGTATTTAACTTTAATCAAAAAATGAATTATTATTATTACAGAGTAAGTGAATAATAAAATAAAAAATAGATTCGGAACAAATCTTCATTACTCAATTCCCTTTGAGATCAGCGGGCATCGAAAACAATCACTAAAGAAAAAATATATAAATTCACCTTAATGACCGATACCGGCATGATTAAAATAAAGCATTTTTTTTTTAAATGTGAAGCTCTTGCTTAAAATCACTTATTTTCAAGTAGAAATTGCTAAATTTTAATCAATCATACCGGCCAATGTTAAATTAGGTACCGATCTCTTCAAAAGTAGTTAGAGCTTTTTGATTTTTTTTTGCAGTCGCGCCTTCAGTTGCCTCGCATATTTTATTTATTGATTTTGGATTGTCATTGTTATTGAGTGAGACTCATTTCTCCCCAACCGCTTCCCAACCCAGATGCACATATGGTCTCCCGCCTAAATCTTTTTCCGTCTCTAACGGAAAGCTACGGAAGCCTCAGATTAACTTCAATTTCTGAAGAGGTGAGGTGTATAATTTTGGTTTGTTTTGATTTGATGATTTTAAAAGTTTTTTGAATTTATTTATTTATCTTAATTGGACAGCTTCAAATTGGGTTTCTTTCAGAAGTTAAAAATATGGTTTGGGTATACACTTGGAGAGTATCGAACTAATTGTTTGATTTTTTTTCAGAAAAAATTTTCTGTTCTGGATTTTTGCATTCTCCACGAATCATAACAATTGAAGATTTTTGGAGAATTTTTAAAACAAAAAAGTTATATTTCTCGAAATAATTTTTGCAAAATGCCCAAAAGTATCATTATTTATGCTATTTTGTTAGTTTGAAAACAACTTAACAACCTAACAAACATCCTCAAATGTCAAGATTCTTGTATAAAAATGCAAACATCCGAAAAAAAAATTTTCAAAAAAAACTTGATTTTTTTTTTCAAATACTGTCTCTTTAAATTGAAAGAAAACACCCCCTAAAATCTATACCCCAACCAAAAATATTGATATTGAATTGTTATTTATTAATCTTGAAGAATTGCTGAATTTTCTATCTGGAAATTATTCTAAAAGTATTTTTCCATAAGGCTATGTAAAAAATAAAATGACTACGGCCGATTCCAACTGCTTCCCTAACCAGAATTTTATTCCCAATTTTCAATTCTTTTGTATTGGTCTGCTTCTCAGAATAAAATAACTTTTCACATACCATGGGAATCTTGAGCAATTTTTACAGTGCCCGACTCTGCATAGTGGTAGGCTTACAATATGAGAAAGTTTTAGTATTTAGGTTGATTATATTTATATGTGAGGTTTGCGAACCAGGGATTGGGAAAAAATNTAGGTTGATTATATTTATATGTGAGGTTTGCGAACCAGGGATTGGGAAAAAATTCGAAAAGCTCTAACTACTTCTGAAGGGATCGGTAACTTGTACTCGCTCGTTAATGTGAATCTTTTAATACTTTATAGAAAGTTACCATGTTAGCGAGACTGCAGCGCTACTTAATGAAAAGAGAATCTTCCCTTATTATCTTATTATTATGCATTCATACTAAGCAATAATTACTCTAGTCTCCTCTTACATCCCTACACAAGCACAAGGCATTCTCTAAAGTGATAAGCATTTGCCAACTACAATATAAGAATCATGTCATTTTTAAAGAGTATATGATCCTTACATCTCTTCGTACGTTTCTTGTACATAATTCTGTATCCACATTCTCTGCATCGGATGGGGTCACGGGTTCGAATCTCATTCTCGCAATGACATTCTGAAATAACATAATATTCACATTTACTATACTAAAAATTTGCTTTCTACTTACACTAAACCAACTTCAACAGGTTATAAATCATATTGCTTGATTTACCTCCACAAACATAAATCATGGGTATTTTGGTTGGGTCCTTGGCAGCGACTGCGGGTTCTTTGACTGTACTACTGGGTCCAGGAGTCTCTCCTCCAGGACGCGGACTCTCCATTATATAATTTATTCCCAANTCTTTGACTGTACTACTGGGTCCAGGAGTCTCTCCTCCAGGACGCGGACTCTCCATTATATAATTTATTCCCAAGAGTGAAATGAACTAAACAATCGAACCGAATCGAATAAAATGTTAAATTTAAAATCAAAAACTTGAATTTGCAATTTAAAATGTTTCATTGGCGCCTTCCAATCTTAATCTGTTCTAAAAATTGAAGGTATTAAAAAAATTAGGGTTAAATGAGATTCTTGTTCATAAATTCAAAAGCGCGAAAAAAAGGACCAATCAGAATTTCAAATTCATTTTTGAAAAGTGTCAGTTGAGAATTTTTACTTCAGGTCCGTCGCCTCAGACTTAACGAACCTTATGTTTTCAAATGAAAACAAGCCTTAAGTCATAAGTAATACTTGTTTCAAACTTATTACTATTTACTATTACCGTATTTCTTGGTTTAAATCCCCTGGGGAATTATTATTTCAAACCGGGCAAAAGGTGGGGAATTATTTCGAGGTGGGGAATTACTAATTGCAAGTGAAAATTTTGCTTTTTTTATAGTTGTTTACTTCTTACAAGAGGTAAAAAAAAGTACAAATAATGGAATTTTCTTATCCATGTCAGGGATATCTGATTCTTTATTGGCTTTTTTGTCGTTTTGATATTTTTGTCACCTTCCAAATGTTTAATTTTCCTCTTTTCAGGTAATTTTATATAAAATTGTTTCTAATTTTGCGCCTGATAAAACTTTTAATAATTCCTCATGAAGATTTATTTCGAGGTGGGGAATTATTATTTCAAACTAGCCAAAAGGTGGGGAATTATTTCGAGGTGGGGAATTAAATCGAGAAATACGATATTTACTTAAATAATTATTAACTTATTAAATAATTATTACTCAAATTACGNATTTTTGAAAAGTGTCAGTTGAGAATTTTTACTTCAGGTCCGTCGCCTCAGACTTAACGAACCTTATGTTTTCATATAAAAACAAGCCTTAAGTCACAAGTAATACTTGTTTCAAACTTATTACTATTTACTATTACCGTATTTCTCGGTTTAAATCCCCTGGGGAATTATTATTTCAAACCGGGCAAAAGGTGGGGAATTATTTCGAGGTGGGGAATTACTAATTGCAAGTGAAAATTTTGCTTTTTTTATAGTTGTTTACTTCTTGCAAGAGGTAAAAAAAAGTACAAATAATGGAATTTTCTTATCCATGTCAGGGGTATCTGATTCTTTATTGGCTTTTTTGTCGTTTTGATATTTTTGTCACCTTCCAAATGTTTAATTTTCCTCTTTNGTATCTGATTCTTTATTGGCTTTTTTGTCGTTTTGATATTTTTGTCACCTTCCAAATGTTTAATTTTCCTCTTTTCAGGTAATTTTATATAAAATTGTTTCTAATTTTGCGCCTGATAAAACTTTTAATAATTCCTCATGAAGATTTATTTCGAGGTGGGGAATTATTATTTCAAACTAGCCAAAAGGTGGGGAATTATTTCGAGGTGGGGAATTACTAATTGCAAGTGAAAATTTTGCTTTTTTTATAGTTGTTTACTTCTTGCAAGAGGTAAAAAAAAGTACAAATAATGGAATTTTCTTATCCATGTCAGGGGTATCTGATTCTTTATTGGCTTTTTTGTCGTTTTGATATTTTTGTCACCTTCCAAATGTTTAATTTTCCTCTTTTCAGGTAATTTTATATAAAATTGTTTCTAATTTTGCGCCTGATAAAACTTTTAATAATTCCTCATGAAGATTTATTTCGAGGTGGGGAATTATTATTTCAAACTAGCCAAAAGGTGGGGAATTATTTCGAGGTGTGGAATTAAATCGAGAAATACGATATTTACTTAAATAATTATTAACTTATTAAATAATTATTACTCAAATTACGNTGGAATTAAATCGAGAAATACGATATTTACTTAAATAATTATTAACTTATTAAATAATTATTACTCAAATTACGTAATTTATAATCTAAAAATAAATTATATCTATCACCAAGTGTTGGAAACTGGAAGGGTAGTTTCCAGTTCAGTTTTTTTTCAGTTCCTGAAGAAAGGTTCTCAATTCAGTTCAATTCAGTAATTTTATATAGAATTTTTTTCCCAGTTCAGTTCAGTTCAGTATTTCCCCTCAAACTTTTTGTTTCCAGTTCAGTTNTTTTATATAGAATTTTTTTCCCAGTTCAGTTCAGTTCAGTATTTCCCCTCAAACTTTTTGTTTCCAGTTCAGTTGAGTTCAGTATTTGTTAATTACAAATCTTTTCCAGTTCAGTTCAGTTCATTCCAAAAAACTGAACTGAACTGGANGAGTTCAGTATTTGTTAATTACAAATCTTTTCCAGTTCAGTTCAGTTCATTCCAAAAAACTGAACTGAACTGGAAAAAACTGAAATATAGTGCAATCCCAACACAGTAGGTTATTGTTAGTCTTGGAAATTGGGAAGGTAAGTTCCAGTTCAGTTCCTGAGAAAATTTGTCCAATTCAGTTCAGTTCAGTAATTTTGTGTAAGATATTTTACCAGTTAAGTTCAGTCCAGTATTTCAATTAAAGCTTTTCTTTTCCAGTTCAGTTNATTTTGTGTAAGATATTTTACCAGTTAAGTTCAGTCCAGTATTTCAATTAAAGCTTTTCTTTTCCAGTTCAGTTCAGTTCAGTACTTTTGCATCTTCAAAAGCCTTCCAGTTGAGTTCAGTTCAGTCCAAAAACTGGAAAGTACNAGTTCAGTTCAGTACTTTTGCATCTTCAAAAGCCTTCCAGTTGAGTTCAGTTCAGTCCAAAAACTGGAAAGTACTGAACTGAACTGAACTGAACTGAATCCCCAACACTACTGTAATCACCATACCACCATCACCATCCTCCAGAATTAGCTTCATAATAAGTTTTTACATTCATCATAAAATTACTATATAGAATATAAGAATNTCACCATCCTCCAGAATTAGCTTCATAATAAGTTTTTACATTCATCATAAAATTACTATATAGAATATAAGAATATAGTTACCTAGAAGTTACCTCAGTTATAGTTACCTCAGTAGTTACCTAGAAACTAGACGAACGAAAGAATCAAAAATGACCTTGAAAATATTAATAAGAATCATTCAGACCATATGTTTCACTTTTTGTTAGGAAAATAATTCAAAAAGTGAAGAAGCATATGGTGCAGTAGAGTAGAGTTGAAGACGTTTACTTCTTAAATTTATTTATTTCATTGAAAAGTAATTAAATTAGCCTCTTTTCTCGTTGACCAGTTCATAATAAAATCTCAATTAATAAACTTGTTTTCAACTTGAGATGTTTTTAGTAAAAAAAACTAAAGTTTTTAAACTTATTATAAAAATCCTGATAAATTCCTATCTGACAAAGTTCCTAGGCGACGGTACTAGACAAAGAGAATTGGCGGTTTGGAGACAAATGAATGAGAAGAGAAAGGGAAAGTGTTAAATTTGTTCTTGAGTCAGTGTGTTGGAGAATGGGCTGGTGGAGGGACATTAGACATTAATAATTAATCAGGGATTTTAATTAAGTTAATTAATTTAAGTACCTAGACTCTAGAACATTTAGGAATTGAGTCCTTGTCTCTATTACAATGCTCACAGAGCTTCCAGTCCTGGTGGTGGATGCTCTCTTGGGTAAGTATGTTTCTCACAATGACCTCAGAGCCATACACCAAGTCTCCAAGGGTTGGAAGCAACTCATCGATCAACGACCTTTAGTTAACGCTATCAGATTAGCACTTGTCAGTCGGATACGTGAACAAAAGGAAAATATTCAGAAATCCACACAGGTAATCCAAATTACATTAAGTTTAAATATTTATTATCATCACATTATTCTCATGTTTGGTATTTTCGTTTCAAGTCCAAAGGGGAACAAGAGCAAGGTGGTATTGATAACATACTCTCAGTAGTGCTTTACATAAAGCCACCACCACCGGTTTTATAAATGTTTATTGATAATGTTTATGAGATTTGATTTATAGATTTTTTCCCCCGTAAATTAATTAATAATTCGTTATGAAGGCTATTAGAAAGAGCATAAAGGATACTCTTGTGGATTGCATTATTTGCGAGAGATTATGAAATCTTCATATACTACTCAACAAAATAGCAAGGACAGAGAGTCATAAATCTTCGTGGATGGAGCCAGTGGCAATGGCGTAAAAATCTATTAATCTCATCTCTACTAATGTAGTAATAAGTTGTCATTGGTGTTTAAGAGCTCAGAAGAGTCGATTTGGAAAATCCTCTTCAAAGATTATGGTCAATAATGTTTGTTTTCCATTCATTTTCATTTATTTACATTAGAAAAAATGCAACGGTCACCACCAGACTTAGGATAATCTCTGTCTGTCGGCTTCTTTAATATTTGACTTGTAATTCACACTTTACCTTTAGAATTAGCCTAGTTTTTAACGGACCAACTCAAAATCCACTTTCAAGGTTTTTATTCTAATGATTATTATTTGTACGGTTTCAGCCATTGGAGCTTCCAGTCTTAGTCACTGCTCCCAAGAGTATAGAAGAGCCAAAAACCAAAGGGAGTGAAGACAAAAAAGCAGATACTGGAAGTGGGAGAGTACTTCGTCCCCTCTCAGGAAACAATGAGATTCTTACACCTGCGCAACGACCAAATTCTCACGGTCGAAGCGGTCTTGGAAGTGGAAATCCACATGTTCCACGTATCTCATCAACACCAAAGACACGATTCCTCCGAAGATACGAAGTGAGTATCTTAACAATAACTTTGTATCATCCACTTTTTATAATTTTTCATAGCCATTGTCGCTTGTTGTAAGCATTTTGATGAAAAGTTAAATGTATTTATGTCATTATTGTTTCGTTTCATAAATTTATATTACGTTTTGTTTAAATTTAATTTTAGGCGGGTTTGAATCTCATAAAAGGTNAGCGTTTTGATGAAAAGTTAAATGTATTTATGTCATTTTTGTTTCGTTTCATAAATTTATATTACGTTTTGTTTAAATTTAATTTTAGGCGGGTTTGAATCTCATAAAAGGTCAAGTTCTTTTCTCTTGTCCTGATTGCAAGAGTCCTGTTCCATCTCCCGTTCCTTCATATTTCAAAGAAGAAAAGAGACGAGGCACTGCACTCATTACAAACAAGAGTAGCGACTCTGGGTTTAGTTTCGGACTTTCTCCCAGCATCGAAGAGAGTCAAATTCCTAAGGAGCGGTACACTCAGGATTCCATAGGATTCGACTCTATCAACATCTCAATGATTGCAACACCCCCATACTCTCCATATTTTGAAAATTCAAAATCTGAGGACATTCACACCTCACAACTCCAACAAACCAGAAGTCCATCTTGTCCCTTCCTCACTTCTACTTCTTCTGTTAGCATCTTCACGACTGGAAGTAGCGATGACTCAGGGGTTAGTAGTAGCCAATGTCAAGACTACAGTAAAGCTCAAAGCTGGTGCTCCTCCCCTACTGAACTACTGAGATTCCATTATGCCAAACAACTCAAACTCAAGTCCTCCTCTTCACCTTCTCTACTTCTATCTAAAGAAGGTTTGCAAAAAAAAGAATTTTTTTTTTGTCAAGTGATAGTTTCACAAAACGCCGAAGGGTGGAATTTCTATAAACTTGTGTAAATGTTTTTGAAGTCTGTAATATTATTGAGGAAGAAGTAGGGAATTTGTTGAATTAATCCAACATTGTCTTTTCTATAGAACACAGCCAAAAATCTAAAATGAACAACAACCAATCACCAGTACTAGCTTCGGAATACGAATCTCTCGCCATTATTGTGGAATGTCCTGATTGTGCCTGCCGTTTCTGCTCAAGATGTGAACTAAGAGAGCATACTGGTAAACCCTGTCATCTCATTGGAGAAATAGAAGATGATGAGACCAAAGAGTATTTGAATTTGAATCTACCACCACCACGACCAACTACCCGTTCACGTCCACGACCAGGCACGACTAGTAAGGCTGCAAAAAAGGCCTCATTACGACGCCTCGCCTATCTCTAAGGATCTCTATTTTTAGCTCAATTCTTGTAAAGATTATTATTATTATTATAATTACTCTAATTATTTTTCTATTTATAATTCGGGTATTATACTTAATTAGAAATTTCACTAGCAAAATTTCAAACTACTATTCTATTCCCCTTTCCCTAAACTACTCAAAATGTGTTCTAAGAAGTACGAATTAAATGCGGGTATTCGTTGTTTACAAAGGTACACCCGCTGTTGGCTATTAGTACTTCTAGTTTTGATGTTAGTTTTAATATTACTAGGACTAATCTTATAATATACCTTTTTTTTTTTGCTCAAAATCAATGCATTTACATACGAGTACAAAATGACGAAAATCAAAGAAAATGACGCCATATCTTCTATACTCAACTTTCTACTTAAGTGCGCATGTGCACGTTTAAGGTTTTTATTCGAATTTATGTTTCTTTTATGAAATTTTTACAAGTAGGTTCATGTTTTATACATTTTGTAAATAGTTGGCTTTGTGCCGTTGTTAATGCTTTTCGCGGCGTGAATCTCGAATGACACCCTATTCTTTGATAAGAACGTCTTTGTGATAATGAAGGCCTTGAGCATTCCCTATATTTAAACAAAAATTACAAATAAATCTTTAAAGATTCATAGATAAATTACTGTAACTCTTTAGTTAATAATTTATTTTTTATGGATTCTGATTCTACGATTCCAGTAAGGGTGTATCTATGGAATTTTGTTGACATTCCGTTGATGATAGGATGATGACATTTCAATCTCTACATCATATAGATGAAAGTAGAGATTCTACACGAGTTTTTGTTGTTTTCAAACAAGTTTCTGAACAAAAATTAGATAGTTAATGACGTCAGGTCAATGACGTCAGGTCAATGACGTCAGGTCAATGACGTCAGGTCAATGACGTCAGGTCAATGACGTCAGGTCAATGACGTCAGGTCAATGACGTCAGGTCAATGACGTCAGGTCAATGACGTCAGGTCAATGACGTCAGGTCAATGACGTCAGGTCAATGACGTCAGGTCAATGACGTCAGGTCAATGACGTCAGGTCAATGACGTCAGGTCAATGACGTCAGGTCAATGACGTCAGGTCAATGACGTCAGGTCAATGACGTCAGGTCAATGACGTCAGGTCAATGACGTCAGGTCAATGACGTCAGGTCAATGACGTCAGGTCAATGACGTCAGGTCAATGACGTCAGGTCAATGACGTCAGGTCAATGACGTCAGGTCAATGACGTCAGGTCAATGACGTCAGGTCAATGACGTCAGGTCAATGACGTCAGGTCAATGACGTCAGGTCAATGACGTCAGGTCAATGACGTCAGGTCAATGACGTCAGGTCAATGACGTCAGGTCAATGACGTCAGGTCAATGACGTCAGGTCAATGACGTCAGGTCAATGACGTCAGGTCAATGACGTCAGGTCAATGACGTCAGGTCAATGACGTCAGGTCAATGACGTCAGGTCAATGACGTCAGGTCAATGACCTTAGGTCATTGACCCTCGTCAACACCCTTATAGTTCTCAGTTCTTATGTTTTGAAATTTTCATCAAGACAAGCCAGCGGATTCAGAGTTTTGGATTATGAACCTCACATAGAATTAATAATAAAAAACGAAATTGAAAATATTAATATAACTAAATCGAAAATTAATTTTAGATTTTGATTGGATGCTAAGAAAAATTNCCTTAGGTCATTGACCCTCGTCAACACCCCTATAGTTCTCAGTTCTTATGTTTTGAAATTTTCATCAAGACAAGCCAGCAGATTCAGAGTTTTGGATTATGAACCTCACATAGAATTAATAATAATAAACGAAATTGAAAATATTAATATAACTAAATCGAAAATTAATTTTAGATTTTGATTGGATGCTAAGAAAAATTATTATTCTAACTTGGGTTTACTGTTGGTGCTTAGTTACCAAATTTTTCTTAATTTAAAAATAAACAAACTTGAATCTAGTACTTTTTTCATTGTTGCTCATAGATTTACTATACATATAACTATTTCTCTCAAAATGGCTCCAGGGACTGAGTTTCATCATCGAAGTTCTGTTGATCAACTTTTGCAGCTTCGTGGATACACTTTGGGAGAATGTATTGGTGAAGGTGCATACGCTAAAGTAAGTAAGTCTCACATTACTTCTGACTGACTGCTGCTGGTGAGAAAACAGGTATACACTAAATGTTTAAGGATCAAATAATTCAGGAAATTTAAAATGAGTTCACATACTGAAACGTTATTAGAAAATAGAAAAATAATGTATTATTCAACTAGATCTAAAAAATTTAACTTAAATTATGCTCTAATTGAATCTTACTAGAGCTCACGCATGCGCATTTAAAAAAAAAATTTTTTTTTTTTGAATAGGTCTATTTGGCAGAATTCTTAGACCGTCGGAGAAATGCAGAAGAAAATCAACGAAAAATGCAACTTGCTTGTAAAATGATAGATGGTAATGCCGCTCCACGTGATTTTATCCAGAAATTTTTCCCACGAGAACTTGAAATCATGAGTCGTATAAACTACAAGTTTTGTCTACGTATCCATTCTGTTGTCCAACGGAAACATCTCTACTTTGTTTTCATGCAGTTTTGTCCCAATGGAGATCTTCTGGACTTTATAAGAGGGAATGGATCGATCAGAGAGACGCAGGCGCGCATCTGGTTTGCACAACTACTCAAAGGTCATTCAACTTTTAAACTTTTAAACTTAATTAGTAATATTTTCAATGGTTTTAGAAGATTTCCAGATTCTTACGAGAATCTGGAAATTATCAAAATGTTAGAACGAAAATCATAATATCTAATCAATATGATTTCTCTAAATTTAAAACTTAGCGCTAAACTACCTGGAGTCAAAATCCATTGCTCATCGTGATCTCAAATGTGAAAATATTTTGCTAACGGCGGCCTATAATATCAAATTGGCTGATTTTGGATTTGCTCGTTCAATGATGTTTGACAAACTCTCAAGAACGTTCTGTGGCTCTATTTCATATGCGGCTCCAGAAATTGTAAGGGGGAAGCCTTACGACCCATTGAAATCAGATATTTGGTATGTGACCCAAATTTGAAAAAAAAAAAAATACACTCTGTTTCAAAAATATTGATGAATAAATCAAATCAAGAAAATTTGTAGACAATTCTGTTAACTACTAAATAATCGTTGTTAACTTGTAGTACTACAAGAATGCTTTGAAACACAATGTTCAACTCTTCTCTATGTGACATTCGAGTATGTTAATTTCTTATAACATAAATTTTATATTGACAGGTCTGCAGGCGTTGTACTCTTTGTCATGCTCAACAAATCTCTACCTTTCGATGACACACATGTGCGGAAACTCTACGACTGTCAGATGAGAAGAGCTTGGAAGTTTCGATCAAAAGTTAGATTTGTGTAAAGAATAATAATTGTTTAGAAACAAGTGTTAGCCTACTTACGTCTCCTCTTCCGCTCTCAGGTGGCTCGTTTTATGTCACGTGATTTGAAAGAATTCATGTTCAAGATTCTTGATCCCGAACCAGGAAGTCGAATGCGTGCTTCTGAACTATGGAAACTTTCTTGGATCCAAGTGATATCAGAGTCAGGTCAAGCAGTAACTCCACCCCCGTCACCTGTCCCTTCTGTTCTTGACAGAAACAAGAAATATTGGGAAGAGCAGGAAACAGTCCTTCTCCTACAACAACATCAAGAACATATTCCAGAAGAGCATGTAGAGATTCAAGTTATGGACAATCAGACAATTATTCCAATCAACAATATGTCAATGGTCAATTTACCAGATCTTATCCCAACCTCATTGTCCCGTCAAGCGCATCAATTCACAACTCAAGACATCAGTGACATGAGCCTACCTAAATAATATTCTACTCGAGGCTTTATCGAAGAAAAAAAAACACATCAAAAACTTACTAAAAGTGGAAAATATTTCAAATTAAAGACAGAATATGTAAGTTTAAACACCTACAGTGCCTCTACGCGCATGCGTAGAGACTTCAATTGAAGTCATCCTTTCAATACTTATTTATTATTATGTTTATCAGTATAATATAATTATATAATGTGATCACCCATTTTTATTTAAATGAAATAATTAGCTGTTATTTAGCAGGAATTTACCATTTGTTTGATTCATTTTGATCAGACAGAGTTATCTTATCTTCTATTAGTAATTNTATATAATGTGATCACCCATTTTTATTTAAATGAAATAATTAGCTCTTATTTAGCAGGAATTTACCATTTGTTTGATTCATTTTGATCAGACAGAGTTATCTTATCTTCTATTAGTAATTTGTGTTTTGTGCTGAGGTGAATTTGATTCCGAATGTCCATTACTAAGACCAGACGATCCTGATGATGAAAGTCTTGTGGTAAGAAGTCTTGATGAATCAGGAATAAATCGTTGGAGTGTAGTTGTTAGTGCATAGAGTGATGTTTCCAATGCCTGAGGATAATTCGTTAATAACCAATTTCGTTGATAATCCTCAATGGCAACTAATAATCTAAAAAAAAAATCAGAACATGTATTTGTAAGCATATAAATTTGAAATATAGGTAGATATACAAATTTGTTTACTTGTTAGCAAGATCAGATCTGACAGTTGGTAATAAGTTAGCAACTCCTAAGTTGACCACAGTAAGGCCCATATTACTTCTAGGATTCATACCAGCGATGAGTAAACTTCTTCCAATTCTACAACAGAGTAACATAAGTTCCATTGTGAGATATAATTCATCATATATTGGGATATTATCCGTTTTCAGTTTTGATTCTGCATAGAGAACATTTTGACATTTCTTGATTGATCTGACACATTTGATGAAGGCATCAGTAGTCAAATGGTCAAGACAGACAGTATCAGGATTTGTAAGAAATCGATAGAGTGTAGTTCCTTCAGAAGGAGGGAGATTACTCATATCTGATACAGATTTAGTATTTTCTGAACGAAGAAGACTCGATTCTGCACATCCTAGTTGAAGAACGATTTGTCCAGCAATTCCAGATGGATCCTTCAAAACATAAGTACTCATCAACTGGGCCAATGAACCTTGTAAATATTCCTAAAGAAATGAAGAGAATGATAAATAAATTATAAAAAATATATATATTTTTAATTAACAACATAGTGAGTCTAACTTACCCAATGTGTTTGATGATTCCATGATAATCCTGCAGCAAGCAAGAATCCAGGCCAAGCGAATAAAAGTGGAGTCAAATTACAAGTTCCTGACCAATTGGCTACTATTATACCAAGACTTGAATTACTAACAGCATTTGAATTCCCATGATACAAATTACATAAAGTAGCTTCAGGACAACCAGATAAACTTTATAAAATAAGAACAAATTCTACATTCATTTATTTTTAGATTACTTATAATTTTAATAACAACTAACCTTCTCCATGCTGATGTCCCAGCCATAACCAATGTACTACATCCAGTTTGAGCCAAAGCTTGTAACGATGGTCCAAAATTATAATCTGCCTAAGATATAGTATAAAAAAAAAATTAGTTGAGATTAGAACCTAATTTCTTTAAAATATATTAAATTTAATAAGAAATGTATGTGGTTCTAGCAGTTTATGATCGGTGGTCTCAGAACACAAACCCTCGTATACACAATAAATTACTTTATGTTCCATTGATGATACACAAACTTAAATTTTTCTTTTGAGTTCATGTAAACAAGAACACATTTCCTATTCCTATCAAGAATTTACTTTGTTAATTAAAAACTTGCCTGAAATCCATATTCAATCAAAATTATATTAGATGGTAGGTTGAGCAGTGCTGTAGGACTCAATGTTCTACTTTTTATCGCATTTGAAATTGCATTATTACAAAGCATCACGATACTTTCTGAAGAGGATACTGGAATGTAGTCCCAAACCACATTAAAACTACTCCAACCACCGTTGTTTTCATTCTCTGGTTGAAATATAAGTGATGTCAGTTGTGGTCCAACATGAATGTAACTAAAATTACGAATCAAAACCTACTTTTAGTAACTTATAAAACTAACTTGGAATACTATAATACTTATATAATAATAATGTGATCAATTATGTTCTTTTCACCTGGTTGACGCAAAGCAAGGCAGTAGATCCGATAGCACAGGCTTTACATGTTGAAAATATTCAGTTATTGTAACACTACAGGGAACATCAATGGCAGGAACTAGAGTAATTCCCACGTCATCACATAACCGGTCAATGGCTACAAGTTCACTAAACGCAAAAAAAAAAAATTTTTTTTTTTCAAACTGACATTTCATTACATTGTATACAGAAATTGAATAAGAAACTATTATAAATATGAACCAAGAAATTATTACCCTTTTGTGTAAGAGAACAAAACTCCAGTTTTATCAATGCGAATGTGAAGATGAATGAAATTAATCTTGAATAAGGACAGTGACCGGATGAGATCAGAAAGGTTAGACTAAAATAACAACAAGTAAGCGCTTAAGTTTAGTCATGAGTTTCAGTTTAGTATATAACTATATAATAAATACATATTTAGTATGACTAATCATAAGTTCTAAAACTGCATTATAATAATAATATTATTAAAATACTCACAATTTTTGGAATCCTTTCCGATGAAACGTCTAGAAAAACAGCACGATGTTTGAGGCTTGGTTGGTCATTTATAACTAACGGAGGAATTGCAGTTGGTTGATTTTCACGAGAATACAATGTGAGCAATTGAAGAAACGTTGAAATCCCATAACGAAGACCAACAAGGTCAGCAGCAGTAATTCGAACCTTTATACAAAATATTTACACACTGTCAGCAGAACTCCTGAGAGTATAAATTTTTTAATTTTAAAATTACCTTTTGACTTGAAATATGTAATTTGTAGGAACTAGGCACCGATAATACTTGAGGATTTATTCCACACTGGACTTGACTGGAGTGGAATGTTGAAGCACTGAGGCTGGACGAAACATTTCCTTCCACTTGTGAGCATGTGGTTCTAAAACCAAGAACTTCAAAAGCCTCTTTATATGAACTGAATGCATCTAAAATTCTGTAAATTTCATAATAATATGTTAGAAATCAATAGCGTAGAGTTTAGGATTGGTGGTACGTGGTATATAATTATAAAATAACCTATGAATAGAAAATGTTGTTGAAGATTTAACAACAGAAACGTGAATAATTTTTTCAGGCCGAAATTGGAGACCTTCTAGACACATCAAATGTTTTGGTTGAGGCCAGAGGTTAGATCTTCAGAGATAAAAAATAAAATAAGATTCTGATTAATTATAAAATTATTCATTTAGACAATGACTGAGGGCTGACCGACGTACAAATGGGAATCGGTGACTATAGGTTGAATAGGCGCCTTTAGTTCTAACCCACGAATCACTCCTTCAAGGCACTAGAATATTAATATTAATTCTACAAGGTTTGAATAAGGATTGTTTATGAAAATTTAAAAAAAAAATACAAATTCAGCCAATCAGATTTGAATCAACATTGAATATTTCAATATGGTTGCCTGAATATGAATTTTTGAATTTTTCTGGTCTATTCATACCAAAAAACCTTTTAGAATTTTTAAAATAAAATTTGACTTTCATACGCATGAAGGTCAAATTTTGAATCTTACCGTGTCAAATCCAGAATGTATAATGTGACTATACTCTCCACTGCATGATACATGTCTTTCCATCCTGTTAGAGCGAAAAGGTTCGGTAACCGAAAATGTCGGGCTTTCTGGACCGTTAATACCAAATGAAATTGAGTCAATGGATGAACTTCGTTTTATTAGTGAGCGAGCTGATTTGAACTGTGATGCCAAGTATTGACTCATGAGAGCAAATATTTCAGGTTTCCGAGAAGCTAAATCCAATGGTGATTGATTTTGAAACTTTCTGGAATCAACAGATTCAATTTGATTAATACAACCCTGATGAATTATCAAAGTTCAAAAATTGAATAAATCATTCTCTTCACCTACCCCTGTTCTGCTTTTATTAATGGAGAAGCATTAGCTTTGAGCAGAGTTTCAATGATTGTAATGTCTCCTCTATCTACGGCATCATGTAATGGTGTTACTGATTCTGTCGTCAAACCATTCACATCACTTCCTTTTTCTACAAGAAACAAAAGATTGATGGACAGTAATCACTAATCAGGAATCTAAATATATAATAGCTTAATCCATTGGAGAAAAAAATTAATTATTAATTTATTTTCTTACCTATTAGGAATGCAACAGTCTCCGGATTTGCAAATGTAACTGCCCAATGAAGTACAGAGTTTCGTTTTTCATTACAATCCCAGGAATTTGGTTCTAAACCAGCTTTAAAAAATTCATCCATTCTTCCCAAACTTGAAAGACATAAAATAATACCAAATATCAAAATCAGTCAACTTAAGATTGAAAGATTTTAATAAACAGAGACACACCTGCAATTAGCAGTAGCACGTAATAATTCACCAATAAAAATTTGTTGCATTCCTTCTGAATGAGACAATTCGTATGCATTTTCTCCTTCTCTGTTTTCAGCAGATGGATCTGCACCAGCATTTAGTAAAGCTCGAACAATATCCTGATGTCCTAAACGAGTTGCTAAATGAAGAAAAGTTCCTTCTGGCAGAAAATTTTCCTTGAGGATTTCATTAGGTTCATGACCATCTAAATACCACAAGCAAAGCATTAACTCACATATCGAGATTATAAGCTCTTAGACCTAACTATCTTAGAAATAACAAAGAATATTGACATTCCATAAATTAACAATTATTATTATTATTGATTAATGTTAAACGTTACATTTGCTACACTCTTGAAGAAGGGCATTGACAATGTCAGTTCTCCCACTTAAGACGGCGTTCTTGATTTGAACGACCGCTTCATCCATTTTGTAAGGCATTTGTAGTAATCTTAGAAATGAATTACCGTCGTTGTAACCTAATCAAATGTTCATATTATAATTACACATCCAGACTAAATAGTATAACATTATTAATAACATATTGCTTTCACTTAACCTGTCACGCANTTATAATTACACATCCAGACTAAATACATGTATAACATTATTAATAACATATTGCTTTCACTTAACCTGTCACGCACTCGTTTCTCCACTCGCAGATGTAAACNTATTATAATTACACATCCAGACTAAATAGTATAACATTATTAATAACATATTGCTTTCACTTAACCTGTCACGCACTCGTTTCTCCACTCGCAGATGTAAACAAACCCCAATGATATTATAAGTTGAGTGTTTGTCAAGTCATTCAGTGGAAAAAGTATACTTGAAGTCTACTGAAACTGAACTAATTGACAAATATTTGAGCAGTGTCTGTGTCACCAGACCACAGTTGCAGAAGTGCGGNACAAACCCCAATGATATTATAAGTTGAGTGTTTGTCAAGTCATTCAGTGGAAAAAGTATACTTGAAGTCTACTGAAACTGAACTAATTGACAAATATTTGAGCAGTGTCTGTGTCACCAGACCACAGTTGCAGAAGTGCGGTTGCGGGCGGCAACCGCAACGTCGAGTACAATATTTCGAGCCGCAACTCCGCACCCGCAACTTTTGAGCTTTGATGCCCGCAACTCCGCAACCCGCACTCTTGTATTTTAATACTTCAACTAGAACGCCGCAACCGCAACTTTAAATTTTTAAATTTTTGCCGCAACGCCGCATTCGCAATTTTGGATTCAAAATTTCCCGCAACCGCAACCAACACGTAACCAGAATTCCCGCAACTTTTCCGCAACTTTTTCGCAACTTTCGACAAAATTATAAAAGAAATGTTCCTATAACATTTAAAGCGAATTTAGAGCATAAAAATAGCCTTTCAATTTTATTTATTCAATTTCAATATGCAAGAGTTAAATACAACAATCCATTAATTCAAATTTTGGTTTGCTTAGTTAAAGCAATTAATTGTAAGTGAGCGTTACACAAACTTAATTTCAGATTTGAAATTGATGTGTCAAGTTTTAACAAAATTTAAATTGAGAACGAAAAGGATTGTTTACATATTAAATAAACCCAATTTTGAAGTTGTGCCTTACGAAAAAAATAAGGAATCCTTATCTTGTCATTGCGGATTTACAGGTCATACTCCACAGGAGCGTTTGAGATTGCAAAGACAGACTCAACGCCACACCGCACATGGGACTTTTCCCCTTGATAAATAATTTGAATTTGAATG
>NIPM01000047.1:1002527-1218548 GCA_002738285.1 Holacanthella duospinosa | reverse complement strand
AGGCTCCTTGTTTAACTTTAAATTAACATTATGGTACTCTATCTTACGAGTGTTGAAATTTTCAGGAATAGTATTTCCAGGTACAGTTGAAGGAGACGCAGTTGATGAAGAAAATAAATTCTTGCTAAAAGTTGAAGGAGACCCAGGTGTTGATGAAAATAATTCGTTACTGAACCCCACTGTTGACTCCTGCGTTGAGAATTGTGGATTAACGCAGTCAGCACATCTCCAGCCCTTTTGTGTTGTAAAAAAATCCCGAGAAGATAATTTGGGAAGACAAGTACGATGGAAAGTCTTGTGACAGTATTGATTAGTGCAAATCCTTTGATGCTGCTTTAGTTTGAATTTTTCTTGGCAAAGATAACATTTTTGTGTATGCTTCTCCATGTTAATATTCTATTATTAAAAATTTCATGTTATTCTTCAGAATATTTAACATTCAGGAACGCTACATACCCCAATCTGTCACTATTACTAAGAAGGCAGTGACAACACCTCCGATTGACAGTTCTGAATTTTTTCTCATTCAGATGAGCCAGCAGCTATCCCCATGTGAAACTATAATTGCGGCAAATTTCTACAATTCAAATATAAGTATATCCAAAGTGAAATATTTGCACAGATCAAAAACTTTCCGAAATCTCAAAAAATCTGAAAAATCAAAAACTCTAAACAACAAACAACACCCCAAACAGGCAAAACAATAGCCAAGGACCAAAATGCCACAGTAGTAAAGTTTCCCAACCACTCTCAGAGGCCAAAATAATCGAAATAAATAGAGCTCTGGTAAACCCTCCCGAGTTCACCCAGAGGTGGGCGGCGGTTCCATAATAAATAAGGAATTTGGGTCTTATAAGGAGAAAATTAATTTTCTCCTTATAAAACCCAAATTCCTTATTTAACGAGTTAGGTTGGGATTTACTGAAAGAAAAGCTCCTTGCCGACTTCACTTTTGCTACCATTCATCCCCTATAAGCCGCTTTTTGTTAAAAATTTATGACTGTAATTAAGTAATTAAAAAAACTCATTTTGATGTGGATTTTTTCCATAAGGTTCACTTCTCAAAATTTGGTCAAGTTCAATGGAAGATAGCTACCTCCTTATATTCTTATAAGACCCAATGGATCTTATATCCATTATAAGACCACTACGCTTATAAGACCAAGATTTACCGTTACAAAACATGTAGTCTTAATTTTCCGTCGACTATTGTATATCTTGATTCCAACTGAATGTTTTCACCATTATTAAAAAATATGTGTAACAATATGTTTAAATTTGAAATTCAGTGGAGCGTTGTATGTTTGGTCTTCAAAGTCAGTGGCGTTTGTATATATTTCACAATAACAGCAAATCATTTACTTTCTGACGCATTAATCCCTTCCTGTTTAAAATTTTAATTAATGGAAGAATAAAAAATCCATTTTCAACGTCCCAACTACTACACACCTGTATGTAAATTTTGTGAAATTAAATATAAACAACATTGTATACGGTTTTCCTAAAAAATTTTTTTTTTCAAATTATCAAACTGGTTCTACACTGAATTATTGAAGTTGATTGAATGTGAATTCAAGCGTATTANACAACATTGTATACGGTTTTCCTAAAAAAATTTTTTTTTCAAATTATCAAACTGGTTCTACACTGAATTATTGAAGTTGATTGAATGTGAATTCAAGCGTATTNATTTTTTTTTCAAATTATCAAACTGGTTCTACACTGAATTATTGAAGTTGATTGAATGTGAATTCAAGCGTATTATACAAATGATTCACAATCACAACTAGAAATTTTTTGTATTTTGATGTACAGTATGTCCCAACAAGACTCATTACCTAATTTTGTAATTTTAGTACAAAACTTCAAAGTGCATGATCAAAGAAGTGTTGATTAACCAATGAGGATTGAAAATATGATAGTTATTTCATGTTAAATTACAAAAATCAGTTTTAGGAAGACTTGAAAATGAATTTAGTTTACTATTGGGACATACTGTAATATATCCATTATTTTTTTATGAAACAATGGATTTTTTTTTACCCAAAGACCAACAAAAAATGAAAAAAACACAACAGAAATGACCTTGTGAAGATGTATCTGGTCATTCTGTTACCCCCTACGTGATAGAAAGAATATACTATAAGCCTCAAGTTTTTTGTGAAGAAAATAAGAATTTCAAAGATTAATGTGTATACCTTTTTCTATCATCAGAATCTTATTGAAGAGATTGAAGAGATAATTTATTTTTTATAAAACTAAACAACCATTTTATAATTTAACTTACCTATTTTTATCTAAAAATTTAAAAAAATACAGTCTGACTCTTCCGTATATTGTTTCAGTTTTTGTTATTTTGTAATTTTTTTTGTTTTCTGTTGGAAACAAAACTGTTCAATTTGGAGAAATCATGAAGATTTATTTCCTATTTGCAACNACAACCATTTTATAATTTAACTTACCTATTTTTATCTAAAAATTTAAAAAAATACAGTCTGACTCTTCTCTATATTGTTTCAGTTTTTGTTATTTTGTAATTTTTTTTTGTTTTCTGTTGGAAACAAAACTGTTCAATTTGGAGAAATCATGAAGATTTATTTCCTATTTGCAACACTCCTATTTCGGTAATTATAAACAAATTAATTTAAAAAAATATACAAATCAATTGAATTTTTTTTTTTTTTTGTTGAGTAAGACTGTATACTCCAAAGTACAATTTTGACTACCCTGATGTACGACGTGATGAAAATCAAGTAGAAGACTACCATGGGACACNATACAAATCAATTGAATTTTTTTTTTGTTGAGTAAGACTGTATACTCCAAAGTACAATTTTGACTACCCTGATGTACGACGTGATGAAAATCAAGTAGAAGACTACCATGGGACACTTGTAAGTAAATAATCTACCGAGTCTTTCAATAATATCTAACCAAAGAAAATTCAACCAATCAGAAATCAAAAAAAAAATTATATTTAAATTTGATTGGTTGAATTTAATTTTTTAAGTAGAATCTTGGATTATCTCAATTGGAAGACCCGGTGTAACAAATTCTAAAAAAAAAATTGAATTTTTTAAAATCATTTTGTAATCCAAATAGGTCAAAGATCCTTACCGTTGGTTAGAAAATTTAGATTCATCTGAAACAAAAAAATTTGTGGCGGCGCAGAATGCACTAACTATGCCATATTTACGAGAATGTCCACATCGTGATGGGATTCGTCAAAGTGTAACGAGTTTAACCAATTACACAAAATTTGGCAGTATGAAGAAAAAAGGCAACAGATACTTCTTCAAACAGAGTAACGGTCTTCAAAATCAAATGTTAGTTAATTTTTATCAAAAATATTCAAATTTTATTCAAAATTTTTATTTTAAACATGCCTGTATTTTTCATTTTTTTTTTCATTTTTTTCATACTTTTAGGAGTCTTTTTATTCAAGAGAGTTTGAACGGTGAGCCGCGACTGTTGCTAGATCCAAATAAGCTCTCACCTGATGGTACCACAACTATTGTGGATTTTAACCCTTCTGAAGATGGAAAACTATTGGCTTACAAACTTTCAGAGAAGGGTTCTGATTGGGTGAGGTTATATTTTATGAATGTAGAGACGGAAGAGAAATTTACGGACAAAATGAACGAAACTAAATTTACTCGTGCTGACTGGACACATGACAATGGAGGTGTATTCTATTCTGTAAGTTTTATTAATTCAATAATTAAAATATAAATTATTTTTAATAATATATAGTATAATTTCAACAGAATTTTATTATTTTCAGAAATATTTTATTATAAAGAAGAATACAGAGAATCTAACTGATACAGAGTCAGAAGAAACATGGAAGCAACAATTGTACTACCATCGTTTAGGAACCAATCAGGATGAAGATATTCTTGTGGTTGAATTCCCAGATAATCCAAAATGGTCTTGGTATGTTTTCTATTTATCAATTTATAATACTTAAATTAGTCTAATTAATATGATTTTTTTAATTTTTTTTGTTAATCAGTAATGGTGAAGTATCACACGATGGGAAGTATTTGATGGTCTATGCAGAGGATGAATTAGGTCCAGTACTAATTCATTACATTAATTTAGTAGAATTTTTAAAAATACTTCAACCTATGCCAACTATGATACCAATTGTTGAGAATTTTGAGGCTGAGTACTATGTAAGGAATGATTTTAAATCATAATTTTTTAAATAATTTTTAATTTTTACTAATTTTTAACATCAATTTTGAGTAGTATGTAACAAATGATGACAAGTTTTTTCTCTACTTAACAAACAAAGATGCTCCTAATTGGAAAATTGTTGGAATAAATTTTGATAACCCACAAGATCTATTTTGGGAAGAAGTTATACCTGAAGATCCAAAATTTGTTCTTGAATGGGCTGTCCCGGTCAATCAGTAAGTGATTAATTCACTCTTATATAACCTTAATGGAGTTTTTTTCTTCTAATTATATTGATTTTTTAAGAAATTATGTTGATTTTTTAGTAATAAGTTAGTCTTGAGCTACTTAAAAGATGTCAAAAGTACTATACAAATCCGATCACTAGATGGAAAAGATACTTTTGCAACATATCCAATGGATCCGGGAACTACTTATGGATTATACAGAAAGAGAGATGATACTGAATTTTTTTTTGCTTATGAATCTGTCCTGACACCAAAACGAGTATATAGGCTTGATTTTACAGAACATGAAAAATCACCTTCTGTAAGTTATCATTAAAAAAATTTTTAACCGCGAGTAGCGAGGTTGAAGCGGTTTATACAATTCACGCGACTGTCTGTTGAACATGCGCGATTTCAATCTTTGCCACTTTGGNAATTCACGCGACTGTCTGTTGAACATGCGCGATTTCAATCTTTGCCACTTTGGAACTATTTTTTGTGTGTGTAGTTATGATTTATGAATGAAAAGTAACATTTTTTTCCCTAATAGCCTTCATATATTCATATTATATACTATTATCGAACCAACTAAACTTTACGTTGCGTGTGCGTAAATTTTCACGGACTGACTAAAACACTTACCGGTAAGGCTGACCGAACTCCTTACCACAACTAAAACATTAAACTTCTTCTTCAGACGTTGAAATGTCTGTTTCTGAATCACAATGTCCGTTCTTTCCAAGTAAACCGGTTTTTTGAATACTTTTTTATATTTGAAACCACATTTTCGAGTAAGACATTTTCTAAATGTCTCACGACCCATCTTCGGAAACTTGTCATCGGCTGCACAAGTCCGTAATATTTTGGAAACTGTGGGATATTCTTTCCGCGCGTAAAAACGGTGACAGACTCGACGAACCTTAATTAAAAATAAGTTAAACACAAACGATAAAAAGTTCATAATAAATTTGGTGCGATTCAAGCATTAAATATGTCGTACTAATGCTGTCAGGAAACTGTCCCATTCATGTCCCTTCCTTCCTCTTACAACCTTCAGCCGCTTTTCATTTTCTTCTGTATCTGTATGTGTTGCTTTCTCCACTTTGGACTTGCTTACACAGCATAGTTCAGCCACCAATTGGTTAATACTTTTGATTTTAACTGGGAAATCACTTTGGTTGATATTTAACTGGGTACAGAATTCCTCGCTCCTATTCTTAAGTTCCGTCAAAAACTTTTTTACATTTTCAATTATCTGATTTATGTTCTTGTTACTAGTTTGGTTTTTGCGTTTTGGAGTTTGACTAGCCATTTTTCAAAAACAAATTAATAATTTAAAACAATTAACAAACAATAAATAAAGTTGAAATACAAACAAACTCAAGTTTAAACTAAAAACCTCCTATCCGACATGGGCAACCCACCCTACCCTGGTAAGTTTTTTAGTCAGTCCGTGAAAATTTACGCACACGCAACGTAAAGTTTAGTTGGTTCGATAATATGTATTAATTTTTTTTTGTAATTATTGTTCTATTTTTAGCTACAATTATATCGAGAATCGGTGATTCCCGGTTTCAACTCATCGGATTACGTCTTAACTCAAAAATTTTACATTAGTAAAGATGGAACAAAAGTTCCTATGTTTTTGTCACATAAAAAAAAAGCTGTTTTAGGGAAGAAAACACCATGTCTTCTGTATGGTTATGGTGGTTTCAATAGTATCGCTCTTCCATCTTTTAGTCCAGATCAAGCTATGTTCATGAAAAATTTTAACGGTGTCTATGCCATTGCTAATATTCGAGGTGGAGGGTAAGAATTTAGTACTCAACTATTGAATTTAGGAAGTATGAGGTAGCAGCTATTGATAAGAAATTTTTAATATTTTTTTCTTTTATTTAGTGAATATGGACTCAATTGGTACAATAGTGGACGACTTTTGAAGAAACAGAACACATTTGATGACTTCCATGCAGCTGCAAAATATTTGATAGACAATAACTACACTTCTTCAGAGAAATTATCTATCCATGGGAGTTCAAATGGAGGTCTTCTGGTAGCCGCATGTCTCAATCAGCGACCTGACCTCTATGGTGCAGCTATTGGACATGTCGGGTTAGTAATTTACAACTCTAGTGCTCACTTATCATGCTAAAAAGCTATCAATTTTACTTTTTGAACTATNGTCGGGTTAGTAATTTACAACTCTAGTGCTCACTTATCATGCTAAAAAGCTATCAATTTTACTTTTTGAACTATATTTATGGTCTCAGAAGAATGATTTTTTTTATAATTTAGTGTAATGGATGTCGTTCGATTCAACCATTTCCCTGCGGCTGAAAGCTGGACATCTGACTACGGGAGTCCTCAGAATGTTACACAGTTTGAATACTTACTCAAATACTCACCGNGTCGGGTTAGTAATTTACAACTCTAGTGCTCACTTATCATGCTAAAAAGCTATCAATTTTACTTTTTGAACTATTTTTATGGTCTTAGAAGAATGATTTTTTTATAATTTAGTGTAATGGATGTCGTTCGATTCAACCATTTCCCTGCGGGNTCTTAGAAGAATGATTTTTTTATAATTTAGTGTAATGGATGTCGTTCGATTCAACCATTTCCCTGCGGGTGAAAGCTGGACATCTGACTACGGGAGTCCTCAGAATGTTACACAGTTTGAATACTTACTCAAATACTCCCCGCTCCATAATGTCCGCTTCCCTGAGAGTGACAACACGACACAGTATCCTGCAACATTACTTTTTACGGCAGATCACGACGATCGAGTTGTTCCTAGTCACTCGTACAAACTCATCGCTGAGATGCAGCACACACTAGGTAGAGACAAAAGACAGGTAAGGGATACTAATTAACATATTAATTAATTTAATTTACAAGGATATTAATTGATTATTACACAATTCGTTTCATTCAATGGCTCTTTTCCATTTGATAGAGAAATCCTTTGTTGCTATTGGTCCAAGCTGATGCTGGGCATGGTGCTGGGAAACCTACATCGAAAAGGGTAAATGTATTATTCTTAAACAATTATAATTTCGTGTTAAATTTACTTAATTGAAAACTAACCAGATTGAAGAGTACACGGATATGTATTCGTTCATCTGTAAGTCTCTGGATTTGGATTTCGAAGAATAAATAATGGCATAAATTTGGAAATTCCATAAAAAAACATGAAAGCACACTGCCAGCGAAGTGACCAATTCCATCCTTAAATATATCTTATTAATAATAATAGTAGAAGGTTAATTGATTGATTAGTAAACAAAAATAAGTAAAAACTAGTAAAAAAAATGTCAATCCCAAGTTTAAAAGTTCACAATGGTTACAAAATTTCGTATAATTACGAGGTTTTCAATGAGAACGACATAAGAAAATTTTTTAAATATTCAATAATTATTATCAACCAATCAAATTCAAATAAAGTTGATTATTCGAATCTTATTCAATAATAAGTTAGAATTTTCAAACTTTTTCAAAGCCATCATCCTTTCTGAGAGATTCGGCATAACAATGGAGGATTTATATTGTCGTTATATCTCGATTGTTACAACTTTTTTGACTTATTAAGAAATATGTGATTCGTTGCGTAGTTTTAAACGACAGTAGAATTTTTCAGGCATGTTTGTAAGTCCACTTACAAATGACTCAACATTGAGTTCTGGGTAGTTCGGTGACAATTCTACAGTATATCGCTGAAGAATTGTGGTAAAAAATCCAAAAACACTAGATTTTGCCATTTGTTTTCCTATACAAATCCGTTTTCCTTAAAAATTATTAACAAAATCAATTAATTTTTAAATAACTGCATCTGCGCATGCGTCTTTTAAATTAACTTTACCTCCACCAAATGCAAGTAATTTTGTATCCTTCATGATATTGTTGTTTCCATCAAGAAAACGATCTGGACAAAATTCAGTAGGATTTTCCCAAATTTTAGGATCTTTATGAATTTGAACAAAATTCATAAGAGCAAAAGTGTTCTAAAATGAAGAAATCAAGAAATATATATTAAAATTATGATCACATCAAGTATCAAGTAGTCATCTTTCAAAAGTAATTCAAATTAAAAACCTTTGGTACAAAAGAACCACAAATTTCTGTGTCACGGATGGAAGTTCGAATATCAACTGGAGCAATATTAGAATGTCGTAAAACCTCCATAATTGTAGCCTGTGTATATGGCATTCTGTGTGAGAAAGATTATATCGACATTGTTATCGACATCATTATATCATTATATCGACATTTGTATTGACAGTCAACATAACAAAATGTCTTACCTATATTTATCATCGAGACATGGACGACGTGTTGGACCAATCACCGTGTCAATTTCTCTCTGTACTATTTTCTGGACTTCAGGGTACTTGAGCATGTACAGCATAGAAAACTCTAGTGCATTTGCACTTGTGTCTGATCCAGCTAGAACCAAATCTGTACAACTTTGAATCAACTGATCATCTAAAAAATAAGAAAATCAGAAATGTATTTATGATCAAACTGATTTGGTACAGCACATGCGCAATGGTACCTGTATAAATATCTGAGGAAATGTTTGAGTCATTACATTCATCAATTTTCTTTATAAATTTGTCCACAAAATCCATTTGGACTTGCAAATAATTTCCAGATTGTCTTCTTTTCTGTATCAATTCCTGTAAATACCATATTAATTGATAGTAAATTTAAATTTTAGAGTTATTATTATTTTTTTTTTGTAATGTTGGACTATACTTACTCTAAATATACCTTGAACCTTCTCAAACATGTCTACAAGTTGTTTCTGATTGGTCATTCCTGGAATATACCGGAGGAAAGGAAAAGCATAGATTGGTTGAGTTCCAATTGATGTAGATGCAATAGCAGCTTCAATGATGGGTACCAATCTTTTCATTTCTTCATCGTCACAAGATAACCGACTACCACACATTATCCTCCAGAGAATATTTAGCACTGATAGATTGAAAAATTGATGAAAAGAGACATCCTGATTCGTTGAGTCAGATACAACCTTGTCCAATCGTTCCACAAAGTCATCCAATTCATCTCGAAGTACTACCTCCATGTTTTGAGTTTCACCGAAACCNTTGTCCAATCGTTCCACAAAGTCATCCAATTCATCTCGAAGTACTACCTCCATGTTTTGAGTTTCACCGAAACCGAATTCGATGAGTGATCGAATAGCAAATCGACGAACTTTCCTCCACGATTCCCCACGGCTGAACAGTATTCCTTGAAAAAAAAAATAAATTCTAATGAAACTTTTAACAAATTATGAGTTTAAATTCGGTATAAGTAGGTACTAGAAGTATAAATTATTATAACTAAACAATTAACGATTAATTTCAAGCTTTTTTTTTTAACTTTAGTCTTACCCAAATTCTTATTCATTGTTAATTCCAAATACAATGGGTGATTGGGGTAACGCCCACTCCAGTCGTCGGAAGTGAGTAGATCTTTCGCCGTTTGGTAATCTTCTACAAAAACTATAATTCGATTGAACAAAATGGCACCATTTAGTTAGTGTCAAGGTAAAGTACATTTTCTGGGTAACATTGAGGGTTTTATGATTNTGAACAAAATGGCACCATTTAGTTAGTGTCAAGGTAAAGTACATTTTCTGGGTAACATTGAGGGTTTTATGATTTAAGTCAAGGGAAAACTCAAAATTGAAATCTTTCATTTAAAAAAAATTTTATTAATTCGAATAATTTAGAGTATTTAGCTACTAAGGTAACTTCATCGCTTCAATATTTTGGAGGCATCTATCAGCTACTTCAATAGGAAAAGAGATGATCCAAGAAAATTGAAATTTCGCTCATATGTGTAACTTCACTGAAACCAAAATCGATTATTCGATTTAGTTTCGATTTTTTAATGGATTTCGAGGTTTCGATATGAAAATCTGGGATCAGGATTAGGTTTCGATTTGGACTATATTGCTTCGGTTGTGTCAAATATTAATTGTTTAAAGAAGTGAAATATTGTCTAGATTTAATCAAATGGCGCGCATTTAAGAAGATGTTAAAATTTCTTTAGGTTTTTTCAAAGGTTTTCTGTTGGTTTTTTTTAGGTTTTCTTTAGGTTTTCTTTAGGCTATCTTTAGGTTTTCTTTGGTTTTTTTTTTTACGTTTTCTTCTTCCTTTTATCTCTAGGATATATTCAGATTTTTTTTTTTTTTTTAGATTTTTTTCTGCTTTCTTTAGAATTTTTAGATCTTTGTTTTCGTTAGGTTTTTTTTTTAGGTTTTTTAGACCTTTCTTAGGCTTTTTTAGATTTTCTTTAGGTTTTCTGTAGACCATTTTTAGGTTTCTGCAATTGATCTTTAGTTTTTCTTTAGATAGGCATGGGCAGTAGGCATGAGACGGTTTACTGGGCGGTAGGTACCACCTAATCAAGAACTGCCGCCTTATTTCAACCCTAAGTTACATGTATGATTCCGCCAATCAGATTAAGAGATCCTCATTGGCTGAATTTGAATTTTCTTTAGATAACTTGTTGAAAGACACTCTATGTGTACTAAAGATAACCTACTGTATAGACTGTTTACTAGGTTAGGTTATCACTGATGAGGACTTATCAGTAAATTTTGAGGAAGCCATACCAAAATTTTGTACACCAGCTTTGAAACCCATCACAGATCCATACTTTTGACAAAGCTTGTGCATCAACTGAAAATTTTTGGTGTTTATAGACTCTATTCCTATTTGTATTGCACTTCCAATTAGCGGGAAACTGTAAGGACCTGTAAGTAAAACCATAAATCTGACATAAGCATATAGTAAGTTCCACTTTAAAGTTTACTAAAGCCTTAACTCCAAAATTGACTTAAAAAATAACCAATCAACGAGCCAATAAATACTCAAAAGCGATTAACCCTTCTTCGCCTNCTCCAAAATTGACTTAAAAAATAACCAATCAACGAGCCAATAAATACTCAAAAGCGATTAACCCTTCTTCGCCTTTAGTCAAACTTCGTAACTTTTGTCTAGGTTCGATATTCGAGTTTAGGTTGTGTAATCTTTAATGTGGAAAATNTTTAGTCAAACTTCGTAACTTTTGTCTAGGTTCGATATTCGAGTTTAGGTTGTGTAATCTTTAATGTGGAAAATACTGTACTAACCGAATCGAAATCAAACGGTATGAAGGAATATGTTACCAGGGAGTTTCTTTTGTTCCCGTCTCTTCCTAAAGGCAGTAGAAGTTATAAACCATAGAAAAATGGAGATAAAAACGTAGAGCAAAATTTGAAAAGGATCCGGGAGTAAAGTCATCGCTCGAGACGAATTTCACTAAGGTTTCAAATATTTGATCCAACTGTCCTATCCAACTTCTCCAATCTCACTAACATAAGTTCAAATGATGAGAATTCAGAAATACTTCTAAGGCTATCGAAAAAAGGAGAAATCATATATGACCTTCCTCAATTTCCTTCATTTTCTTTCCAGTACCCCTCTCCTTTTTTTTTATTTTAACCTAAATTTTAACCTAAATCAAGCCCTTTTATAACAAAAACCAAAGGACGATGATGCTTCGACTTTGAGTGGAGAAAGTGAAAGTTTTACTTCATCAGATCCATGAGAAATTTTCATTTTGTCAATTTCAGTNTCGACTTTGAGTGGAGAAAGTGAAAGTTTTACTTCATCAGATCCATGAGAAATTTTCATTTTGTCAATTTCAGTTATATTTTACCTTGAAAATACAGAAAGCAAGAGTTGTTCATCGTTAGACATACCCCCTAACTTTAATCGCTCCAAGCTACTACTACTTATGTTCAACAATAACAGTAGAACATGTTTATAAAAGTTGAGCGGTCAGGGTATCTTGTTAGATAAACCAATAATTTAATATTTTGTCAAAAATTTCATATATTTGTTTGCTTTTGGCATGCTGAGTTTTTGAGAGGCTCTACGGTAGAGGATTTGGACTCCATTTCACTAGAGTCAAAATACCCGACTTTACACCTATCCCTATCCATAGAATAGCCCGAGCACTTGTAAACATTTGGAAACTTTTACTTAAAAACCTGAACTGAAACAATCAAACTACATAATAAAAAGTTTTCTTACCTAAGTAAGGAAAATTGTAAAAAAANTCGACTTTGAGTGGAGAAAGTGAAAGTTTTACTTCATCAGATCCATGAGAAATTTTCATTTTGTCAATTTCAGTATATTTTACCTTGAAAATACAGAAAGCAAGAGTTGTTGATCGTTAGACATACCCCCTAACTTTAATCGCTCCAAGCTACTACTACTTATGTTCAACAATAACAGTAAAACATGTTTATAAAAGTTGAGCGGTCAGGGTATCTTGTTAGATAAACCAAAAATTTAATATTTTGTCAAAAATTTCATATGTTTGTTTGCTTTTGGCATGCTGAGTTTTTGAGAGGCTCTACGGTAGAGCATTTGGACTCCATTTCACTAGAGTCAAAATACCCGACTTTACACCCATCCCTATCCATAGAATAGCCCGAGCACTTGTAAACATTTGGAAACTTTTACTTGAAAACCTGAACTGAAACAATCAAACTACATAATAAAAAGTTTTCTTACCTAAGTAAGGAAAATTGTAAAAAAAAAAAAAAACGATCGCACCGATGAACAATTGGTAGAAGGTGGTTTGGTTAAAACCAAATGGTTTTAACCAATGCAATGGTTTAAAAAAAAACCCATTAGTTATTAAAACCAAGATTAAGATCGGGATCAATTGTGATGTTGGGACTGAAATCGATCTCGAGATCGGCAGATTTTTAGTCGTTGATCTAGAGATCGAGATCGATATTCATAGATTTGNGAACTGAAACAATCAAACTACATAATAAAAAGTTTTCTTACCTAAGTAAGGAAAATTGTAAAAAAAAAAAAAAAAACGATCGCACCGATGAACAATTGGTAGAAGGTGGTTTGGTTAAAACCAAATGGTTTTAACCAATGCAATGGTTTAAAAAAAACCCATTAGTTATTAAAACCAAGATTAAGATCGGGATCAATTGTGATGTTGGTNTTAGTTATTAAAACCAAGATTAAGATCGGGATCAATTGTGATGTTGGGACTGAAATCGATCTCGAGATCGGCAGATTTTTAGTCGTTGATCTAGAGATCGAGATCGATATTCATAGATTTGTCGGTCAGAATATTAAAATCGAGATTTGCTGCCGTCAATCTTTTTGCAAAGTGATCGACATGAGTCGACATTTGAATCAAAGTATCGAAATCCACATCGCACTATGTATGTTAAACTTTTGAGATTTCGTCAAATGTGTCAAATTTAAAGAAGAATTCAATTTTAACCAAAATGTTGGTTTTAACCAAAAAAAACTCAGTTTTAACCAAAAAATCCGGTTTTTTAGGGTTTAAAAATAAAAAATAAAAAATACCCATTACCCTGGAAGGTGGAGGTTTTGTATGAAAAAGTTTTCTGATTGGTCGAACTATTCAATGCTATTGAATGGGTGTAGAGTCGGGTATTTTGACTGCGGTAATTGTTTCTCGGTATTTGAGAAGTTGTGTGTTTCACTGAAAAGTTTTGAATTTTGATTTTAATATCTTCGCCTGTCTTACTTCGNAAAATAAAAAATACCCATTACCCTGGAAGGTGGAGGTTTTGTATGAAAAAGTTTTCTGATTGGTCGAACTATTCGATGCTAGTGAATGGGTGTAGAGTCGGGTATTTTGACTGTGGTAATTGTTTCTCTGTATTTGAGAAGTTGTGTGTTTCACTGAAAAGTTTTGAATTTTGATTTTAATATCTTCGCCTGTCTTACTTCGTTACTACACAATCCAAACAAAATTATTGTATTGTAATTGTATTCTTTGAATTATTCAACTCCTGTCATTCTGTACTTAAGTACAGAGATACTCTATGTAATGAAACTAATTATTACATTTTTGTTGTATAGATGCAGAAATGATGACAGCTGATAAGTGCAGTAGGAGTAAGGACTCTACAATTCTAGGTGTAGGAACATGTGCTTTATGTATGGAGAACCTTGACCCCTTGGCACCTCGTCTACATCAAAGGAACGAATACGGAAAGTGTATCTCTCGACTACTCAATTACGATTCACAGTCAAGAGTTGTGAATTTCTTCCAAACTGTTGAGTACTGTGAACGATGTCATGTCTTTCTGAAGGACGTTTATGAGATGATTAGTAATTTGGATATTCTGCAGGAAGAATTACAGAAAGCTCGTGAGTACTTCAATGAAATTATTCAAGCTAATTACAAAGATCTTCTTACACTTGAACCAAATCCTATCGACAGGAGGTCTCGAAAATTAGAAACAAAGTTTGTTAATAGTAGAAATAAAAATATTAGTCGTGCTATTCCTAGTCTCATTCAAATCACTTCTACGCCTAAAGGTAAGGGATAGAATACAACAATAATTGAATTAATACCATTTTAGTCTAAATCAAAGTTATTTTTTATATTATTTTATCTTCAGTGAGAGAAACCGTAGAAGTACTACTGGGATCTGTTGGAGATGATACAGGACTTAGTAACAAATTTCAAATTGAAAAAGAAATTGATATAAAACAAGAAATTGATATGAATGAGGCAAAAGTTGATATAAAAGAGGAAGAAATTGAAGAATTGGTTATTAGTAGTACTCTTGATGAGTTACCACCATGCTTAAAAGTTGAGAACTCCCAAACTCAGGATTCTGACTTTCATGAATCTGATCAATTTGATAGTTCCAACGATTTCGATGGAAATACAAGTAAAGTTGTCGATGGAGCAACTAGAACCACTACTACTAGGTCAAGGTTGAGGTCGAAGAAACTAGAACTTGTAGAAGAATTAAAACTTTTTCATTGCATGGTGCCAAATTGCGGACGAACATATAAAGAAAAGGGAGGGAGGGATAGACACTTTCGACGTGATCATCAAGAATGGGGTCAAGCTGGTGATCCACGATCATTCAACTGTGACGAATGCGATACCAAAAAATGTACTCATCCTCAACACATTGCTAATGCTCTAGAATGCCCTTACTGTAAATCTTTATACAGGTAAATAATCTAAAAATTATTACTAACTTTATTAATTCTAATTTTAATTTTATTCCTCATATAGTAAAACTCAACGACTCATTCTGTTGGATCACATTTTTAGAAAGCATCCAGAAGCTACCAAATTTCATTGTAATTTCTGCACAAAAATTCAGTAAGTCTTCGGATTCAATTCCTAGCGCTAGGAGTCTATCTTTTTTTTATATATATTTATATAATATATTTAATTGAATAGTTATTTCCAAGAGGACTGTGAGAGTCACGAAGTCTTGCATACAGAGGAAGCTGGATTTACATGCATCATGCCACCTTGCTCAGAACAGAACGTAGATCTTGAAAGGTTGAGGAATCATGTTTCAATCAAGCATGATGGAGAAAAGTTCCTAAGATACCAATGTGAAGCTTGTGAGTAAGCCAAGACCAACTACCAACTCTTTGTTTCTCACAGTATTTCTCTGGACTGTTAATTTTCATTACAGGTTCTCAAAAACTTCGGAATATCCACGATTATCTAGTTCATATTCGAATACACACTAAAGAACGTCCTTTTTCATGTCGCATAGATGGATGCGATAAAAAATTTTTTACTTCTGTACTACGACGTCGTCATGAGAAAAATTTAACCAGTCATATTCCACGGAGTCCAGCACAAATGAAAAGACTTGAAAGTCGAAGGAAACGTACATTTAAGTGTACTTATTGCCCTGTTGCTTACAGTACTGCTGAAGAGTTGGATATACATCAATTACGACGTCATGAAGGTGTAGAGAAACCATTTCTTTGTCATTTCCCAGGGTGTAAGCAATCCTTCAAGAGACGAACAGGACTGAAAAGTCATGCGCAGAAACTTCATGTTGAGATTAATGTTGCAGAGGATCCAAGAAAGTTCAAGTACAGGTGTAAATTTGATGGGTGTCGTTATACAGGTAAGTTTTTAGTTTTTAATCATCTAGCTCCACATCTCTTTGAAATAAAATTATTAATCTTCTTGATTGATTTAGGAAGTTCAGAGCAGGGTGTTGAATTTCATAATAGGAAAATTCATCAAGGACAAAGCAAGCCATTTTTTTGTGATATCTGTGAGAAATCTTATACAGGACTACTCACTCTGTTGAATCATCGACAAATTGAACACGAGGGTTGTGATTTGCTTTGCAACTACTGTGGAGATTCTTATAGTAAATTCCAAAAGTACAAATTAGAATTTCATATTCATTTTAAACATTCAGATGCAGAGAAATTCATTTGTTCTACTTGCACCAAAATTTTCTACCTTTATGAAAATTTTGAACTTCATCAAAAACTTCACAAATCATTCTCAACACCCTTCACCTGTGTCATGTTCAATTGTAAAGAAACTTTTGACAGATTGGAAGATTTACAGAGTCATGTCCAGGAGCAGCATAATAAGTTTCAAAAGTATAGTGAAATTGACTGTCATCCTGTATTATGTGAAACATGTGGGAAATCCTGTAGCTCAAAAAGAGCTCTAAGCAAACACAAACGGACGGTACATGTGCAGTCTAGGAGATACAAATGCAAGTTTTGTGAAAAAGCTTACGTTTCTACGTAAGTTTTTTTTTTCAAAACTTTTTTCAGTTTAATGTTATTGTTTTTGCGAAATGATTTCATAAGTTTAATGTTCTTGGGGTTTGCTGTTGCAGAGACCAGCGTAATCACCATGAAGAAGCCGGTCACTTGAGTAAGGACGAAAACACAAAGAAAGATTATCCCTGTTTGGATTGTGGTAGAATTTTCCATGCAAAAATCTACCTGTACAAACACCGAAGTCGTCGTCATCGTCAACATCGTGCTACAATAACATCTGATACAACAATGGGAAACAAAAGTTTGATTGTAAATACCAGAAAGAGTGTCAATAGTACACAAATGTCACAAGGTTCTACTTTAGATCATACTAAAGATCGGCAAGAGACAGAATTTAGTAATCGGCAAATTAGCTCGAACTTGTCATTGCTAGCTAATGAAGGAATTCTTGATCCTCTTCTTGGAACGAGTATGTCTCAGCACCAACATTTAGACTTGTTTCCTTATCATTCACAACGTCTGGAGCATGCGCAACATTCTTTTCCAGAGTTTCTCATAACTCAGGGTATTATTTCAGGAAAAGTCAATGCGCTTGGAAATGTTTTCCTTAATTATTAGCAAAATATATAATATAAATTATAAATTATAAAGTGAAAAGGAAAGTTTATAAGTTTACACAAAGCCTGACTCATTTTAAGCAAAAAAAAAAGACATTTTGTTTTTTTTATGTTTTGTTTTGTTTCAAATTTATACACTAATTGTAATTTAAGTCTTGGGCTTGAATTTCTTAAAAACTTAAGAACTTAAGCCCTTTATAATAATAAATTTGCTTTTGCTTTAGAGGATCAATAATGTAACGATGATAGTGATAAGTCAAGTTAGATTTAGGGAGACTAATATTGCTTTCGTGTTATGCAAGTACACACGTAAGGTCATCTCATGAGTTTATCTAAATTTGAACTCACTACACTACTCTGTGGATACTTAATAATTATTTATCTAGGAATTGATNCTGTGGATACTTAATAATTATTTATCTAGGAATTGATTTGAGTTGTGGAAAATCTACAATTCTTTCAATACACTTGGCGACATTAAGTAATTTTGGTTCACTAAACATAGGTCCAATTAATTGAAGGCTTAGTGGAAGTCCTTTTGAATTCAATTTGATTGGCAAACTTAGTGCTGGGATACCTAAAATGACAAAAATTTGAATGATTTTGGGGTAAACGTAAAAGGTTTTATAATTAGATAGTAGTTACCCGCCATGTTGGCAGATTGAGTGCAATAATCCTGGACAGATGTCTGAGTCCTATTGTCCAATTGNTAGTAGTTACCCGCCATGTTGGCAGATTGAGTGCAATAATCCTGGACAGATGTCTGAGTCCTATTGTCCAATTGGATAAAGTCTGAGTAAGTAGGTGCTGCTGAGAGTGTGACTGGAGTGAACAGTAGGTCAAATCCAGAGTGCCAAACTTTTTCAAAATCCATAGAAATGAGACGTCGGATTTTTAGTGCTTGCATGAAATATTTATCATAATTCCTTTGATGAGTAAAAATATGAATATTTGTAAAAAGTATTGATTTGTATTTGGTTTTGGATAAAATGAACTTACTCTTTGAGTAGAAAATAGTTTCCTGCGAGTATTCTTCCTCGGACGACATGATTAAATCCTTCATGCCGCGTCTGCGCATAGAGACCTTGAGTTGAGTTGAGTTTTGGATGAGGAGTTCTGTGCCCATATCGAAGTCCGTCATACCGAGCCATGTTACTAGCTACTTCACAAGGATTCAAGACCCCATAACATGCAATTGAGTACTTTGTATGTGGTAAACTCATCTGTGCCACATAAAAATAATGAATTAAGAATTAAAAAAATCATTTTAATTATAATACATACTGGTGAAACACAAGCTCCACTCTTTTCCAAAATGTCACTTGTATCTTTCCAACATTGAATGACCTCAGGGTCCATCCCAGGGCAAGAGAATTCATCTGGAATCCCGATTCGAACTCCTTTTAACGAAAAATGAGGGGAAATTTGAACAGGTGGGAGATTCCCTTCGAAACTTGTTGAATCATTTTCATCGAAACCTTTCACCACATCTATACAAATTTAAATATTTAGAGAATTTTTAGACAAATTTCATAAACTGGAGCCATTGCCGGGTACTAACTGAGTATAGTTGCGCAGTCATCTACTGTCCTTGTAAGTATACCAGGGACATCCATTGAGTTGACCAATGGAATGAGTCCATGTCTTGATAACAAACCATAAGTTGGTTTTAGACCTATGAGACCGCAGTAGGAAGCTGGATTTCTTGTAGATCCTCCGGTATCGGACCCAAGAGCACTGGACGTTGTATTATAATCCAGAATAAATAAATTATTAATTATTTCTTAAACTATTTATTATTTATTACGCAAAGCAAATCCCAGACGCAACTGCAACGGCACTTCCACCGGAACTACCACCAGGAATCCGCCAATCAGAGAAGGAACTCAACTCTCCGCCTCCTATACGATATTCCTCCAATCCCCAAACATTTTTTGTAGGTCCGAAGATACTCTCCAGTGTTCCGCAACTAAAAACAAAATGAAAATAGCTAACTCTACCAATCAATTGATACTAAAAAAAATAATAAATCAAAGTTCCCAAACCCCATGCCGAATTCATCCATGTTAGTCTTCCCAAAAACTATTGCGCCTGCGCCAATGAGTTTTTCAACAACTGTGGCTGTGTAAGGAGGAATAAAATTCTGTAGCATCTTTGAACCACAAGTAGTTGGGAGCCCTTGAACACAAAAGTTATCTTTGATAGCTACAGGAATTCCATGTAGCGGTTGTTGAGTTGACTCATTTATTTGACTAGCTTGATATTTGAGATGATTTAGTGGAGAAACAAAGGTAAAAGCATTAAGGTAGGAGGAGTTATGAAAGGTTTCATATGATGCCTCTAGAACTTGTATCGGGGAGCTAGTCTTCTGACAAAAACTCTGTAGCACCTGAAATAAAAATTATTATTACTAATAATTTACTAAAGTGGTGTGGAAATTTTAACAGAAAGGTGATCTGCAGAAAGCAAAAAATCTTAGAGCTAAAAAGAAAAGCTTTCACAACGTTAGTATCAAAACATGACTCTAAAGCAGCAGCCCAATCCCATTTTGATTCATTATTCTCTTTCAGAAATTCAATATAGGTGGTACGGATGTAGGTCAAAATTCACTTGTGCCAACATCATCAGTCTTGATATGTTTGTTGGATACGGATGATGGTTCCTCAACATTTCTAAAAAAAAGTTCAAAAATAAAAGAAGGTCGACGATTATCAGTAATTTGAACTTGCAAATTCATGTTTTCCATCTCATCTACAGTAGATACGGAATTAGAGATGTCCTCAAAAATTGAATTTGACTTTAGTTGAAGAGGATCGCAAGTTTCTGATATACAAGCTTCCGAAGTTATATCTTCTCAACAATCCGCTTCAATCAATTCATTCCTTTCCAGAACTTAAACCAACACAAACATTTTATGATGAATGAAATTAAAAATAAGAAAAATAATGACTCTGGCGTGGTCGACGCGCTCTTACTAGTTTCATGTACTTGACGATTGTCAACAATATCTGAGACAACCACGGTAGACTGAATCTTGAAATTNCTCTTACTAGTTTCATGTACTTGACGATTGTCAACAATATCTGAGACAACCACGGTAGACTGAATCTTGAAATTTCTTTCTCAACAACATCTTCCAAGTGCAGTCACATAAGACAAGAATCAAAATAAATGTATTTTAATGATATTGTGGAATAATTCTCATTTCATCTATCTCCTACNCACATAAGACAAGAATCAAAATAAATGTATTTTAATGATATTGTGGAATAATTCTCATTTCATCTATCTCCTACCTTTTTCCATTTTCATATTCAAACTTTCTTCGTAAGTAGCGTTGCAATCGCGAATGGTCCCATTTTCCAAATCCTCTAATCCACATTTTGGAACTTCCGATGAATCAGAAACTCGAGTATCGAATCGAGAAAATCCTTTTCGCAATGTTTTCCATAATTTACCAAATTGATTCAACTGGTTGTTGGGGATGAAGTTGTTGGTAGTAGACTCTGTCATTTCAATTTTAGTAATGGCAATGTTGAGGTGGTCCAGAAGTTCCTTGGATGTTGGATTAGGACTCAATTTATGAACGATTTCTGTCATAAAGACTTCTTCCATATCATAAACTCCGTCATNAGGACTCAATTTATGAACGATTTCTGTCATAAAGACTTCTTCCATATCATAAACTCCGTCATAAAAAGCCATTTCTTGTCAATCGTCAGTGACTACTCGTCACAACACAAGAAAGTTTTAAAAGTTTGCGCATGCGCAAAATTCAAACATAAAAATGGAAATGATGACCATTTACTTTCCAAAATTACCCATTTTTGAAGCAAATAAGCAAATTTGAGGCAAATAAGCAAACTTAATTACTTTGAACCGTTGTTGCCAACACAAAACGCAACACAATTGAGCAATAATAAATGATTATTGTGTTAAAATATTGTACCTCCGCAATCGTCTGGAGTCGGGGCATCGTGAGAGTCTCACAGTGAGACTCAAAATACAAAATTAATTTACGACACGTGACTTTTGTTGTCAGTTGTAGTGATTGTAAAAATTGAGAGAGTTTTGGACTAATTTTTTTCAGTTATTGCCATAAAGGGTCACTTTTCAATTATTGCTGACGAGTAAATTGTTACATAGGTGGAGAGAAGGTGTTAAATTTTTTGTTAATTAGTGTGAAATTAACCACAGTTTTCAAATTTCAACAATTCGCAGAGGAAATCGAAAATTTAAGTCAAGATATTTCTCCTGATGAAAATAAAAAATAACAACAACCTAACAACGTAATAACACTAACCCTAACAACTAACTAACTCATAATGGTTTACGAAGCAGTCCTTCGTCTTATTACAAATTACAAAACAAAATCAACCGTTTTTTATTGGCCGCAACATAACACTTCCATCACTTTACAGAAAACTGAGGAGAAAGATTAACAAGGGTAGTAAACGTCATCGCAGTGAAACTTATACAAACTTCAAAACATCGATGGTGTGGAAAGGATTCTGTATCGCCCGATGGTTAGATGTGAAGAGACTCGTACTCTCACAGTAGCCAAGGTAGTAGCGAGGCTTTAACAGGCNTATCGCCCGATGGTTAGATGTGAAGAGACTCGTACTCTCACAGTAGCCAAGGTAGTAGCGAGGCTTTAACAGGCTAAGTAGCAAGGGTTTACTCCCCAGAGACAATAAGTATGAGTTAAACTCTCCTGTGAGATAAGGAAACCCAGGGTCCAGTGTAGAAATACACCGGCTACTCTACTTTTCTGTCTCACAATGGAAACAAAATCTTTATTGGAATCTTTCAATATTCTTACGATACATGANGCTACTCTACTTTTCTGTCTCACAATGGAAACAAAATCTTTATTGGAATCTTTCAATATTCTTACGATACATGAGAGAGCTGAATGGAGAAGAGTGAAAAATGCCTTCAAGTTGCTGCACTCATCAATAGGACAATTGAAGACATTTTACAATTTATCGTGAAACAAGATATCCTCTAGAAAAATGACGCTGCTACTGACGGAACAACACAACTCTACAGCGTTCAAACGATTGGTCAAATTCTGGAACAGTCAACCGAAGGATTGGAATTTAGAAGATATGAAACATCACAATTCAAATTAAATGTTTATAATTATTTAGTAAAAAGTAGAAAATCTCTCCTGGTTAAAATTTTTTAAATTAATTAGTTTATTATAAATCTTATGATGGGGAGAACAGTGTGATTTCTTAATCTTAATACTGACATCAAAACTGACTCTCAAATAAACTGTNATCTTATGATGGGGAGAACAGTGTGATTTCTTAATCTTAATACTGACATCAAAACTGACTCTCAAATAAACTGTGTTTCAAATCAAATCAAAGTCTCATCAAACCAGGTAACGAGGTAACTGTGTCAGTTGCTATTTGGTCTGTTGNGTGTTTCAAATCAAATCAAAGTCTCATCAAACCAGGTAACGAGGTAACTGTGTCAGTTGCTATTTGGTCTGTTGATATATTCTTATTCTTCTCTTCTAGTCAGACAAGGTGATTTTGGCAGTGTCAAAAGTTGGTTAGATTTACAAGTGTAAACCAATTGAATGGCTCATCTTGAGCCATGAACTTCGTCAGAATGGAATCGATGGAGAGAAAACCATAATACAAAATCCAAATGAGGCCCAAAGGAAAGAGTATGAAAAAGTCACTTTTGAGATGCATGAGATCCACGGTGTGGACGTTTTCATCTCTACAGGAGAAGGACAAGTAAGATTGAAGACTAAAAATATAAAACAAAAGAAAAACTTAAATATTCTCTCAACAATTTACAGGGCAAAGAAATGGAAACACTTGTGTCTGTGTAGAAGAGAACTTTCGACCAGTACATGCTCCAGCTAAGACTTCCAGGGTCCTATGCCACAATCAAATGACATATTGACATATTGACATACACAGGTATTTGTCAACAATTTACACAAAATATCACGCCACAAAGATGGTAGTGACATATGACAGTGACAGATGAATTTCGACATTCGACAGGGAGAATTTGACATTTTACAAGTAAATGTCATTGACTTTTTTTTCGTCAGTACGACATTGACTTATATTTGTCAAAAATGTCATAAATATTTGACAGAGGGATTTACGTCTGTCCGTTTTGGAAAAGTAAATCTTTTGTATAAAAATTGTTGACTTATGGCTACGTTTAATGTCAGCGACTCTAGTAGTAGCGACAGTGAGGATATTGACGTAGTGCTTCTTCCACTAAAAAAATAATACAAACTAAGACAGAATTTTATACCATCCACTGATTTTGGTGTCAAGGAAAAATTTAAAATAAATCGAATATAATTTACTATATTTGACATAAAAATGTCAGAAAATTTTGACAAGTGTCAAAAATCCTTGAATATGACATTTTTTTCGTGGCGCGTTATTTTAGCATTTCTGTCAATGTCAACTGTCGATATGTCAATATGTCACCGTCAAAATGTCAGTGATTGTGGCATAGGACCCAGGACCTTTTTCTCTAAAGTAGATACTTATAAGTTCCTTCCTTATTCCTTGTCCATTGACATAATTTTAAACTTTTCATTATTTTTAGGTCCAGAATAAACATGGACTGATGATCTTCAATTTGCGAAGCTACGAGGACGAGAAAAATGCCAAAATTCATGTAAATGAATGTATCACACACAAAATCATCGAACCTTACAATCAGAGTTGCTGTATTTTTTGGTTTATTCCATAAAAACCAAAGAAAAACTTAGTTTATTGGTTTCAAGAACACCAAATAAGTCAAGAATCAGGAAAGCATTTAATTTAAAATATTTTAGGGGATTTTTTTTTGTAATAAAGTTTGTTTGCTCATTCTCATCGACATACCCCCGTTTGTATTTCTTCAATAAAATTAAAATTTGACTCAAGTTCCTTCAAAATAAAAAAAATAACATTTATAATTCGGGGTTNCATTTCTTCAATAAAATTAAAATTTGACTCAAGTTCCTTCAAAATAAAAAAAATAACATTTATAATTCGGGGTTTATCACCTGGACTTGGTTTAAAAAAAAAGCCAACGAAAAATCTTGTTCCTTCTGCTATTTTGAGTTGCTAAGGAACCTATATTTGGAGAAGATAAAATTGAAACAAAACTTCCTCACACTGAAATTGAGTAAAATAAGATTGAATTGTGTGAGAGGACTAATAATCGATTGACCTGTGAAACTAAAAAATAATGGATTGTTGGAGTGATTGTCCATATTCTCTAGAGCGCCATTCGAGCAGTCTGCGAGGAAGCGGTTGTTGGTCCACTTCTTCTGAAGTCTTCTCGATTCCTCCATCCAGAGATGGAAATATACCCAAAANGAAGTCTTCTCGATTCCTCCATCCAGAGATGGAAATATACCCAAAATCACTAACCTTGTCCTTGGAGAACAGAAACCGAAGGAAGACATTGTTGTCAAGGTTAGCAGTAGTTTTACGTAATATTCTAAAAAAAAAACCAGTCTTATTTCAGCTTTGACCTAATTTTTAAGCGTTTGAGCACTATCCAACCCGCCGATTTTGAAAAACAATTCGGATGGAAGTACTGGCAATGGCCTCCTCCAACACGTAACAGTATTGACGATTTTTGTTCAATTCCTTCGGATACAGCACTCCTTCACAAGTAAAATTATTAACATTTTTATGTCTCCTAAAAGGCTAGCAATTTCTCTGTTCTTACAGTGTCGATCGACTCTGTGTAGGAATCGATAACTTACAAAACTACGCGGCGTGTTCAAAAGTAACGTCAGCTCAACTCCGACCTTCAAAAACGTTCATGGTGAGCCCAACTAGCTTGAGATTTAGTAGAAACGTTGAAAGTGGCCAATGGGAAGAGTTTCTATGGCTCAAAGTTCAGAACAAAGGGAATATGACACGACGACTTAACCTTGTCCCTCCTAAGGTTTATTTTAACAAAATATTTATGGTTGACATGCGCAGTGCTAAACTTTAATCAAAATTTCAAAATACGTTGTCTAGCACCCAGCTTTCACTGTAGTATGGGCAGCTGCACTGAATGAGAAAACGAGCGTCCCACCTGGACTCTACTTGAGAATTTTGATCCAATGTGTACCAACAACTCAAGAACCAATCAACGACTCTCTTTTCATTCGAGTAGAGAACGATGGAGAAATACGTGTCCCTTTGGAAGCAATTATACAAGATCCTCCAATCCTAGAACTTGAAGATTTTTCTTGTGGTTGTTGTCTGCTAAACCTCAAGGTTACAAAAACTTTTATAATCAAAAACTTTGGTGGTAAGGGTAGATTCTGGTTGCTTTCTGAAGCGGAGTTTACAAATGAGGTAACAATGTAACTATTAATTTTGCAAATTTCATAAAGTAAAGTTCAATAATTAATATTTAAGTGCAATGAGGTAGCTCCACCTGTTGAACAAAAATCGAATTCGTCTAGTATCGAAGAGTTGGGAGAAGAAGAAGCCAATGAAGAAGCAGAATCTGATACATCGATTGTTGAAATTGAAGATGTTTCTGGAATTACTGAAATATCTGATCTTCCCTTTTCTACTGTACCACCAAACTCCCCAACAATTGGAAAAAATTCAGAAATCGATGAAACACTATTAGAAATTGAAAAGATTCCAATTTTAAAACCTATTGAAAAACAAGATGAAGTCATCGATGAAAAGAAAATTCTATGGGATCGATCTGAAGTTTTGGGGGAGTATTACGTTGCCGGAGAAGATGAAACTGAAGATTCAAAACCCCCGCCCAATTCTCCTGCGGAACCTAAGCGCCAATTGGATAAACTCTTGATACCACCGTTTCGATTAAGACCAACTTCTTTCGCACTAGAGAGAAAACAAGAGATCAAAGTCAAGGTCTCTTTTCAACCATCTCATCCTAAAATCTACCACGAGAAGGTAGCTGTTCTTTGTGACAATGGCGAAGTTCGATGGATAATTTTGAAGGGACTGGGAATTGAACCAAAGACACAGAAAATCTATACACTGCATGTAAAAAAAAAAAAAAAACTAGCCATTTTTTTTTCAAAAAATATCAATAATTTTAGGGTATTACTAATTTGCGCACCCTCTGCGCCCCTGCGCACCCTCATACAACAACCTGAACTAAATTTTTTTTAACCTAAAATAATTTAGTTCAACCACTTAACATTAGAGTTTAGTTTAAAAAATGCGAGATTTATGAGAGTGCGCAGGGGTGCGAAAGGTGTGCAAAAGTGCGCAATTTAGTAATACCCATAATTTTGTCATTTAATTTTTCTAGATGGATAACCATGTTTTGGACGGTGAAAGAAAATCCATCGACCTTGGAAGGTTATGTAGTGAAGAGAGTGTGATTAAAACTCTGCGCCTGCGCAATGGATTTTCACTTCCTGTTTTCTTTTTCTGGGAAATTGGGACTGGTATGTACTCACCAGGAGATATTTTCAAACGTAAAACTTGTGCAAATAACATGAACGAGGATTTTAAGATTTACTCCGAAGATGATGGAGAAATTGAAACAAGATTTCCTTTTGTTGATGTTCCATTGACAATAAGTCCTGCGCAAGGTCTTTTACGAGGATGCGCAGAGGTTGTGTGTGAATTGAATCTCACTTGTCCTGATGCTCTTGGATATTTTGAGAATTCTCTTAGTCTTCGGTTTCAACAATTGAGCGAAGAATCGATGAGAGCAGTTGTAATCATGACAGAGAAGGAATTAGAGAGGGAAATTCAAATTCAAATTCAACATGAAACACCGCCTTATCAGAAACCAAACCTTTTCAGTGTGGAAAGTAATTTTTTAATTTTAATTTTAACTTTTTAGATTTCTATAGTATTACTTTATTCAAATTTTTTTTTGTTTCTATTCCCGCTTTGTTTTTGCAGCTTATATGAATTTACCAAAATTTCGAATTCCACCGATTCCTTCCGAACCAACCCATGAGCTACAGATTTGGTTTGAAAGTGTCCCTATTCCATGTTGGTTCGAACCGTCGATTCTGATTGGTTCTGGGATTGCCTTTACACAAAAGCGCCAAAAAATTAAATTTTTCAACAATTCAAAATACCAAGTAGTCGTTTCACTCAAGGATCTTCAATCTCAATACTGCAATGTCACTATTTCTCCAACAATTTTGAAAGTATCGGAAAAATCACATGCCTGTTTTAGGCTCACTTTACGATTTCAGAGTATTGGAAAAGTAACAAAAAATAATTTATATAAAAAAAAAAGTTTATATAACTTTCTTATAAACTGCGTGAAATGATCCAAAAAAAATATTCTGTCATTTTATAGGTAGAATGTGGAGTAATGGGAGTGATTGAACTCCCTTTCAAGAAGGTAGATGTCGTTCTACCACTTAGAATTCATTCCGTGATGCCTATCATTTGTAATGAACCAATCACTGACTGTCAGGAGAAGAAAGGGGAGGAGCTTCAAATTCAAAGAGAGGAGGTAGCACAGGTAATAATGATTAATATGGAAGATGAAAACAATGAAAATGAAAATGGTGAATGCGATAAACATAACATACTTTGATAACCTGACAAATTTGACAGAATTGAAGTAATTGAAGAAATCTAAAAGACAAGTATTTATCTTTACTAAAGCCATGAATTCAAAAATAAATTAAATGTAACTAATATAACAATATAAATGATATAAGATAACTTCAAGTATCTAGTTGAAAAAAAAAGTTTCAGTTAATTATGAAAATCAAATCACTGTGCGCATGCGCTTGCGCAGTAGCGATCCATAAAAAGCTTCTTAAAGGTTTACTGACTCAAAAATTCAAAAAGTACTGTCTGAGTAAGTGAGTAATAACTTTTATGACTTTTAGTCATTGTCATTACTAAAGTGATTGTTGTTTTTTAGTCATTTAATCATCCTGACAAGTGAGAATTTCGTATGGAGAACATTCAAATGATTTCCCACCAAATGAGACGAGCATGTTGTTGAGTCCAACTAATGCTGATCCAGGTATGATTGTAGAGGTGTGATNCTGTGTTCTTCATTGGTTTAGGCATATTCATCTCACAACGCCCAATATACAATGGAATCTGTCCCAAAGTTCTACCACCAATCACACCTGTTGGTGGGAAATACATATTTTTTGGTAAAATCCAATTAATTGTGACATTTTGTGTATTAGTAAGAAGTTGAAAATTTTTTCGATAAAGGTACTCTCTTTGACCCTCTGCTCCCCAACAAATGTTCTCATGTGGAGTAATCTTGGATTTCCCAATTAGAATTGTACCCTGGTGGTACATTCGACAAATGTAGAGTGGAACATCGTCGATGTCATGTCCAGCTGTAATTAGCATCTGTGTGTTCAAATGTTGACGATCGTCAGCAACCTTACTCAATGGACGAAAACGAAGGGACTGACAACCTAATTTGTGTAATGATAAGTATTGTTATATACTCAAAATTTTTTGTATTTCCATACTTATTTTTTTTTCATAGTAAGTTCAATGACCTGAGCAATTGTAGAGTGAATTGAATTTTTCAATGTCCAATACACTAAAAATCCCAAACTCTTCGTTCCAACTTGATCCAAAAGGTATCTCGACTTAAAAAAAANCAATGTCCAATACACTAAAAATCCCAAACTCTTCGTTCCAACTTGATCCAAAAGGTATCTCGACTTAAAAAAAACTCATGATAACTTCATAATTTATCAATTTTGAAATTTAAATATAAAATTTAAGTATATCGATCATNCAATGTCCAATACACTAAAAATCCCAAACTCTTCGTTCCAACTTGATCCAAAAGGTATCTCGACTTAAAAAAAAACTCATGATAACTTCATAATTTATCAATTTTGAAATTTAAATATAAAATTTAAGTATATCGATCATANAAAAAAAACTCATGATAACTTCATAATTTATCAATTTTGAAATTTAAATATAAAATTTAAGTATATCGATCATAAATGGCGCCATTTTTAAAAACTTTTTATACCTGTAGGAGCACTTGGAAAGGAAATTCCAACTCCACTAACTAAACTATTCGGTTCAACTTGTTGAAAACATTGAGTTTGTAGAAACATATGACTGGCATAGTCAAAAGGAAGGTCAAGAACAGCTGAATTATGAAGACCTGATAACCTATCAAATTCATCATTCACTTCATCCTCTGTTTTTGAACAATTCCCTTTCTTTTGAGTATACTTGATAAATCTATTTCTATCTGGACGAGTTTCTTCAAATCCAATTCCAAGAAGGAGTGCTAGGATTCGTCGGAGTTGACCAATCGATAAACAATCTACACTCAGTCGGACTTCTTCTGAACCTAACTTCTTAGACATACCTATTTCTTCGGGATACGCACAACTCGTATCATCTCGAACAAATGAAATCCAATTCTTTTCCATTGAATTTGGTAATTTCTTTAAAAAACGAATACATGTTAGGTCTTCAATTGATTTCATTGCTTCTTCAATTTTACTACCAAAATCTACCAAATCTTGATCAATTGTGTATGGAACTCGTCCATTGGGCCATAGTTTGACACTATCAGTATCAATTTTTAATAGTTGAGTAGTAGTAGTAGTAGTAGTCTCTAACAATGCACTACCTCTGGTGACATTAGTATTATTTTCACTCTTATGACCAATTCCTTTAATTATCAAAATAACTCCAAGTATCAATACTGGAACAATTGAGACTAGGACTAATTTTGAAAATAATTGTGAAATTTTGTTACAATTCATTTTTTATAAGAAAAAAATTTTAGATTTAAAATCTAAAATGTTATGTGGGATCACTTATAACTTTGTAACAGAAACTCCCACAGATTCATGTCAATTTAATATACTTTTTACCAAATTTCTGTGTAACTTCTCTGAGTCATTCATATGACTCAGAATTCTGTGTAACTTCTGTATTAAGGACATAAAGTTGGAATCTTAAAAATTTTTTAAAGATTCAATCCATGTCAACATATAGGATTTACCAACTGTCATCATTAACTATAATTTCTTTCTTTCTAGACTTTATTATCGAGTGTGTCAAGAGGCTAAAATATTGGTTCAAATTGTATATATTCATATTTTAGATTAGNTTTACTACCAAAATCTACCAAATCTTGATCAATTGTGTATGGAACTCGTCCATTGGGCCATAGTTTGACACTATTAGTATCAATTTTTAATAGTTGAGTAGTAGTAGTAGTATCTAGTAGTCTCTAACAATGCACTACCTCTGGTGACATTAGTATTATTTTCACTCTTATGACCAATTCCTTTAATTACCAAAATAACTCCAAATATCAATACTGGAACAATTGAGACTAGGACTAATTTTGAAAATAATTTTGAAATTTTGTTACAATTCATTTTTTATAGAAAAAAATTTTAGGTTTAAAATCTAAAATGTTATGTGGGATCACTTATAACTTTCTAACAGAAACTCACACAGATTCATGTCAATTTAATATACTTTTTACCAAATTTCTGTGTAACTTCTCTGAGTCATTCATATGACTCAGAATTCTGTGTAACTTCTGTATTAAGGACATAAAGTTGGAATCTTAAAAATTTTTTTAAAGATTCAATCCATGTCAACATATAGGATTTACCAACTGTCATCATTAACTATAATTTCTTTCTTTCTAGACTTTATTATCGAGTGTGTCAAGAGGCTAAAATATTGGTTCAAATTGTATATATTCATATTTTAGATTAGAAAAACTCTTGCGGATTGTTATGATTGGACTAAAATCATTCCATTTGATTATGATTTTTTAAACTTTTTGAGAAGTCGGTATAATTTAGTAGTTCATATCAATCACTGTTAAATATTTATATTTATTTATTTATGGAAGTAAATTTAAATAATGATAGCCTATAGCTTCATAGGTCACCTAGATAGATGATAAGATGCAAAGAGATGTCATACTATTGGAAACATTGAGATTCAGTATAATTAAATAGTATTGACATAAATTTACATTTTTCATTCCAAAGGCCACCGAGTAGTTGGTACTTGTGAAATTTTTATGGTGGTTTTGTACGATCAGTAGACATGATTTTTAGTCTAACAAAGTCGTTAGAAATTCATCAAGTCTTCTCATTGGTTTAGAGAGCTTCTCTAGCCCGCCCACTTTGTCGTTCTCTTACAGTTGGTATTCTTCTCATAGGTGTCGCAGATTCATTCCGTCGTGTCGGACTATTACTGTGAAATTATTAAAAAAAAAAAAAAAACATTCATCAGTGAGTTTTACCACAAATGATATTAAAAAATTGGTAAAAAATGTACCTTTGACCTAATTTCCATTCTGGGTAATAAAAATGTACTGATGGTACTTGTACTTACTAGATATAAGTGTTAGAAATTGACAATCTTACCACATAACATATACACTCGCAAGGACAAAAAGGACAAATGCACAACCAACAAATATCATCCCGTACATCCAAATATTGAACTCATTGTCAGCTAGTAGTATGTAAAAAATAGATCAAAATTTTTTTTAATTTTAGCCAATTAATATAGTCTTAAGTCTTAATTGATTCTGATTGGCTTACGTGGATTGTATTGGATGTTTGAAGGTTCCGCTTCTAAGGCTCCAACTACTGGAGATGAGTCCTTGGTCATACTTATACTTCAACTCTATTGATATCTACAAAAAAAAAAAAACTTTTAGAAAATTGCAATATTTTTTTTTTTTGCAAATGCAAAATTCGTAAAGTTGTGTAGTAGTAAGTATATTTTGCAGATCGATACGTAATATAAATCCTGTATATAAGGTATCTCTATATGTACATATACTTGGTGTCTCTAGGAGTTGAAGCAGTTTCATATTTTGTCCTTAAGAGTACGAAGTACGACATATTTACGGTATATTTTCAACGAGATACCTAGAGTGTAAAAATCTACTCTAATTGTATAGATTTTTATAATNGTGTCTCTAGGAGTTGAAGCAGTTTCATATTTTGTCCTTAAGAGTACGAAGTACGACATATTTACGGTATATTTTCAACGAGATACCTAGAGTGTAAAAATCTACTCTAATTGTATAGATTTTTATAATTCAATTATACATATTATTAAGTATACGCCCTTATCCATAGCTCCTAGCACCTAGTATAATATTTTTTTTTTTTACTCTATTTCTACTTACTTTTGAACAACTTTGTACAAAAATTATATAATTTTTAGTATTTTTTTTTTAAATTAATTTTTTTTTATAAATTTTTATAAATTATCAAATTTATAAAATTATAAGGACTTTGTATAACTAATCCTAATAAGTTTCTGGTAATATTTCGTGTACCATATGCTATTGCAAGTATACCTAAATAACAAAAGTATTAACCAATGTAAATATACCGTAAGTGTGCCAATAAGCCCCGGGGCTATATGCATTATGACATTGAAATAATGTGATTTAACAATAATTTTATAATATAAAAAAAAAATTTTTTTTTATAATTCTCATTTTATCAACAGGTTTATATATTTTTATAACTTATATAATATTATAAGACTATATAAACCTCTCATATATCCATTTATATTAGCTATAAAAAAAAATTTAGTTCAAGTTAGAATAAATTATATAGCAAACTGACTTAACTTGTTTGATATTATTTTTCAACCTCTTCTCTAAAGTAGAATCAAACGGCTACTAACCAATCCAAAGAGAGGGATTGAGATTAGTAGACTTATTAGTGACATATATACATACACATATATATTCATACCCTAATTCATATATATATTCAATATCCTTACTTATATCCATCATCCATATGGTTTATACGGACAGTATGGATTCAATTTTGGTCAATTACTAGTTAATTATGAGTCAATTAGAAACCCCAAATCTCAGTTCTCAATTCCTTACGGAAAGAACTAGATCATAAATATCTAAATTATGAACTGAAATTTTAATTTTTCTGTGTAATAAGTTGTTTTGACACCATGATGGATCAAGTTATGTGATAGTAAAGTATAGGACAAAATAGGAAGAAAGTGATGGCCCACTCATTGAAAAACGGTGACATTTGAAACTACTCATACCGTCGTCGCATACCTAAAGAATAGGAATGAGGTCCCCTTGGATGATGATGGTAAGTATATTTTTTTACTTTTTCAGAATGAGGTAATGAGGGAGATGATGAAGATACGAAGTTGGTGACCTGAGTAACGGAAGTTGACCTGTTGAGTCCTACTTTGAAAACCAGTTTTTAGGATCCATGAGAAGATAGATTTCAAAAAGACAATGTCAAGTTCAGTCCTTTGGTAGAAGTGGACCTCAGAACACCTCTCCAGTTACTTCTCTGAAGAATTTTAAACAAAAAAAAATGGCCTTTTCTATGGCCATATTATTTCAAATCCTTTGCGCAGTCGTACTTACTACAGCTCAATCACCTCATATTATAGAGTACGCAGGTCCAAGGAATGATTCCGTTCAGACGTTACCTTTAGAAACAATTACACCTCCGGTTGTATCCAATGGTACCTCACGAGCGGAAAAGCGTAAGTTTTCATAATTAATCATATAAGTATTTAAGTGGAGTTATGAACTTCTGACATACTGTATATCCAAAATGATATGTATATATAGTATTATATAAAAAATAGCTTATCAGCTAACATTTATAAAATACAGTCATATAAATAAAATTTGTTATAAATAATTTGAAATTTTGAAATTGCGAAAATTACTAGTTATAACGAGCGGTGTTGTTATATTCGATATTTATAACTTGGGTTTATATGTTCCTCGTAAAAAATACAGCACAAAAAAATTTGTGTTGTTATAATAGAATTGTTGCTGAATTGTTGCTAAATCTTATACTTATTATAACGAGATTTTGCTAATGTAATATTATTAGCTAATATTTAAAGTGATTTGTTTTAATAGATATAAATACATTTACAAAAATGTATTATACCTTTCATCACTTTCTGTTTTTATCTCAGCTACAAGTCAATCAATTAATGTTCCTCCTGATAAAACTTATATTCACTAGTGAAATATAAAAATTTTGGGTAAATTTTTGTGTAACAAATTTTCTGTGGCCGGATTTGACCTAGAATTATATAATGTATGAATTCAGGTTTAAGGAATCATTCTGTGCCAATTCCCGTAATCCAACACACCTGTGTAAAGGTGATAAAGTTGCAAAACAGGAATAAAATGGGATTATACCGTTATAATCTTCTACCCACCTAAAATCATAATTTTCAATCTCAATGATAAAAATGATAATATAAACAATAATAATTATTACTATTGAAAATGAACCTAATACGAACATTTCCAACATGAACATATTTATGTAACCTTATGTTCATGTTTTAGTGCTCAATATTTTTACAATTGTAAAATTTCCAAATGATGCTTGTTGGACTGGAGATGCTCTTCGTGCTGGAGTTTGTTACACTTCTAGAGAATGTAGAGAACGAGGAGGAACGCCATCTGGCGCATGTGCCACAGGATTCGGAGTTTGTTGTGTCTGTAAGTACGTTCTGTAATAATAATAATGTTAACAACATAAATAATTTCTTGAAAAAAAAAANGTTTGTTGTGTCTGTAAGTACGTTCTGTAATAATAATAATGTTAACAACATAAATAATTTCTTGAAAAAAAAAAAAGTTCTACTAGATAGTACTTGAAAAACTTGAAAAATATATAATAAATTACATCACTAACCTTCTTATTATGCTAATAGTTGATTTAGATGATATTTTATATTATTTCCAGTCGCTCGAACATGTGGACAGAGTACAAAAGAGAACTGTACATACTTCACTAGTCCTAGAGAGGCACGTGGGTATGTCCAACATACAGGTCCTGTTATGAACTGTCAACTCCAAGTGTACAAAGGTGGCTATGATGTCTGTCAACTCAGACTTGACTTTCTTCACTTTGACCTTGGTCCTCCTGACCCTCATTCAGGTCAATGTAATAAAGATGCCTTCTTAGTTACCGGATCTGCATATTCACCTCCTGTCATCTGTGGAAAGAATACTGGCCAACATAGTACGCGCAGAATCTAAAACCTTATAGAATCTGTTTTTGTTTTGATAATATTGCTTCTCTTTTTAGTGTACATTGACCTTGGTGGACACAACTATGGACCTATAACACTCACAGTGACGACTTCAGGCTACCACAAAGATCCTGGGTGGGATGTGAAGGTAGGAGACCAAACATTCTATATATCAAAAAAAAANACTTCAGGCTACCACAAAGATCCTGGGTGGGATGTGAAGGTAGGAGACCAAACATTCTATATATCAAAAAAAAATTAACCAATCAGGTTATTTGTTATTATATTTACTAATAAATACATCTTTAATGTATTGTAGATTANAAAAAAAAATTAACCAATCAGGTTATTTGTTATTATATTTACTAATAAATACATCTTTAATGTATTGTAGATTACACAAGTGCGTTGCTGCGACAGAGCACCAGATGGGTGTTTACAGTACCACTATGGCGTCTCAGGNTTGTAGATTACACAAGTGCGTTGCTGCGACAGAGCACCAGATGGGTGTTTACAGTACCACTATGGCGTCTCAGGAGTACTAAAGTCCTTCAACTTTGATGGATGGGATCAACATTTAGCCAATCAGTGGTATACAATTTGTGTTCGAATGGAAGCAGGTAACTAAAAAAAAAATATAACAAATTTATCAAAGTTACATTATAATTTATTAATTTATGATTTCTTACATTGTTGATTANTTGTAGATTACACAAGTGCGTTGCTGCGACAGAGCACCAGATGGGTGTTTACAGTACCACTATGGCGTCTCAGGGGTACTAAAGTCCTTCAACTTTGATGGATGGGATCAACATTTAGCCAATCAGTGGTATACAATTTGTGTTCGAATGGAAGCAGGTAACTAAAAAAAAATATAACAAATTTATCAAAGTTACATTATAATTTATTAATTTATGATTTCTTACATTGTTGATTATAGGGTTCTGTGCTATAAAGTATGAAGAGTGTGACCCCGNATAGGGTTCTGTGCTATAAAGTATGAAGAGTGTGACCCCGAGAAAGGGACATTCAGAATATCTAGAGATGATAGTAAGGAACTAGTAGAAAAAAAAATTTTTTTTTAGTTATAGTTTCTAAATATCACTTTCTGATTGGCTGTTATAGAAAAAGCTCAAACTGATGGAGATTGTTTGAATCCAAAGAAGGCAGGGTCATCGGATCATGTTCTTATCCCTTGTGGAACAACAGATGGAAATAAGGTAACTAATTGTTAACTGTAAAACCAGTCATGTGCTAATGGGTATGGTGCCTATGATGCGACCCCGGTTGAAATTTGGGCCGATTTATTATTCCCGGTAAAATTCTTGACCTGCTGAGAAAAAAAAANTGATGCGACCCCGGTTGAAATTTGGGCCGATTTATTATTCCCGGTAAAATTCTTGACCTGCTGAGAAAAAAAAATTTTATTTGGTCACTTTAAGGCATGCCATGTGATATGAAAATTGGAGTTGTCAAATTATGGTAANGAAAAAAAAATTTTATTTGGTCACTTTAAGGCATGCCATGTGATATGAAAATTGGAGTTGTCAAATTATGGTAACATGTTTCGCCAATCATACGGTTTGTTCCCACTAATTTAAACCTTTAATTTCTATCTACTTAAAACTAAAAAAATTTCCTGTAAATTTAAGTGATAGAGAAGTTCAAAAAATGACACTTTCTGTGGTCAAGTTTACTCCGGGAAAAATCATCCCAATTCGGGAATCCGTACCCCGGTTTGATTTTGGGCATTAGCACATCTCTGTGTAAAACCTAAAAAAAAAGAAGAGATTATAACATCTTCTAATTAAACAATTTTCTGCAATAATTTAAGAAATTGTACTAAAAAGTTGTTTTTTAACCAATTTTTAACTTACGTATAGATCCAAGCGGGTAAGAAGAAAGGTGTTCCTTGTGCAAATCGATTCTGTGGAACGATATTCTGTTCATTGGACAAAAAGGCGAAGGCACCTTGTCCAGTAGAAAGTCACACAAAACCGTTCACAATTCGTGTCTGTTTCGATGATGACGAATACTCGAAAAAAGAGACAGAACAAGTCGGGTTTTGTCTCAGATACACACAACTCCCATGTTCATCACATTAGACAAATTATCAAGAAAGACTAAAAAATTTTTTGTCTGTCCTGAATGGGAAAAGGTTTTGAGTCTATGGGGTGTATGTCTGAGTAAATTATTTTTTGCCTGACTGTTATTTTAACTTAAGAAATAGGAAAACAAAGTTTCCTATCCCAAGTGAATAGAAGTGTCATAATATGATTATTGTTGTAATAAATTGTAATATAAATAAATTTATATATTTTGTAGCAAAAGTAAACTTGAATTTAAGGAATTTCAAAACTTTAGCAGTCTTCTTGTTGCGACTCAGATCGACCGTATGGGGTCCATCTGCTAATAACCGTTTCACGAATTTCCATATCAAAAATACAACGTGGTGTAGAATTAGATACCACAAACCCTTCAGGTGGAGTGACTTCACAAAGGAGCACATGCTAATATATATATAAAAACAAAAAAAATATCAAATTATTCACAAAAAAATTAAGAAATTCATTGAATTTTGATTCATTGAAAAATGAAAATTTATATCTTTGCATACTTTGTTGACTGAAACAGCTACTCTCTCAAGTGCATGTAGTTCCAACCAAGTGAGCCTAGGACGAGAAGGAAGACCAAGAATATGAACCACATATGTTGAGTGATAAAATTCAGGACCAACTTGATACAAAACTGTAAAGTATTTATAAAAAAGTATAAAAAAGAACTTTGTATTTCATTTAGACAATTTTAAAATAAATTTTCTACCATAATCTCCACCATATTGGTGTCCTGCCTTTGGTACCCAATTCTTAGAACGAAAGAAGTGGTAGACTGCATAGAAATAAGGAAATTCTTCATTTTCTTGTACAAGTGATTTCCAGACTTCTTCATAGGTCATCTGATCTAGGCTCACTGACTTTTGAATTGAAAGACACCCAACACCAAAACTCAAAAAAATTACTTCTTCTGGAAGGAGAATTAACTTTTCTTCTACTTCATCAACTCCATTTCTTTTATCCGGAGTTACAAAGTCAACAGATTTAGAATTTTCATCTCTTAACTCTGATTTGTCATCTATTCCCAATCTTCTCTTCAAATCAGAACTTTCACGTACATCTTCTGTCGCTCTTCGACTTTTGTACTTTTGGAAGTAGCGAGATGTCTCGTGAGATCCTTCCAGAAGACTCGTGGGTCCTCGAAGAGTTACATTACTGTAACCAAAACTACCCTAAAACAGAAAATCAAACAGAAAATCAGGAACAACTTATTCACTACCGCAAAATGTCAAATCAATAGTAGTAAGAAAAAGATTTTTGTTAGACACTAGAGGGGTCGAAGTAAAGCACCGTCTGCTGATTGTATCAACCCATTGAATACTAACAAATCAACCTAACTCTAACAACCTAACCAAAAAATTTAACACCAGTGTAATGGGCTGATAAGGGTTGATACATAGGGGTGATACATTAGGCTGATTACAATCAACGGTCGGTGCTTTACTCCTACCCACTGGAGGAATCAAAAAAATGAAAAGTTACGTCTCGGTATAGAGTTGGTATGTCTTGTTGATGAGTGACATAAAAGTTGTAACCTTCCATGAAACAACGACAGAGAAGGGGAAGTTGGTCTCGTCGAATACCAAAATTAGGATATGGAAGGCCTATTTTGTATTGGTTCCGGTAGAACCCCTTCTTCCTCATTGCCTTCGGATGGGACATTTTTATAATAATAAAGGCAAATCTGAAATATAAATCAAATACAAAATAAATCAAATACCCAATCACTCCACCAGATATTTTTATCCAACCTTCTTTACGTAGCGATCTTCAGCATTAATAAACATTAATNACCTTCTTTACGTAGCGATCTTCAGCATTAATAAACATTAATTCTTCAAAAAATCAATTACTTTTTGTTTCCAAATTTACCAGACTCCAAATATCCGACTTTCCACCCATCCCAGGCCATAGAATAGCCAAGCACCCGGAAACACTAAAACTTTTACTAAAATTCTAAAATTCAAACCAAAAAAATTAAACAATCTAAGAAAAAAATACAATATGTTGCCTTAAAACCACTCGAAGTAGAACTTACTTTTGTTCCGTGCTGTTTGCTGGAAAAATTTTATGAATTAGAACTTACTTTTGTTCCGGGCTGTTTTCTGATGAAAGTAGTTTGATAAGTTTTTCATAAACTGCTTTCGGTGCTAAGTGTTTTGAAACCACTTATACAGTCCAACCATAAATTATGTTGCATAGAGAAGAGACTATTGGCCCATGCCCTTTTTGCCGGAGAAAGCATTTATTTTTTTTTTGTTGTAGATAAAGTTTTAGTTAAAAAAATTTTTTCAGGTAAAGTGGTGCCAATTTTGGATAAAGCTTTAAGCTGAAACTAGAGTTGCCTTTCCCTCATCGTGCTCCGAGGAAAGTGCGGTGCAATTCAAAACATTCAGTACCTATTTGAATAGTTGCCTTGGGAAAAAGTGATTGTGTCATTGAAATTTTCTAATCACACCGAATTTTCTCCGTGAGCATGGTCGGGGAAAAGCAACTATAGATCCAGCTTTAGAAAGTAGGATAGGAAGTAGGAAAAATCAAGTCTCTAGGATCAGTAGAACAAAAGTTATAATTTTTTGAAAATTGAAATTTTTGGATGTTCTTTTGAAACGATATTAGAGATGAGCGTTTCAAAAAAATTTCCAAAAAATTATAACTTTTGTTCTACTGATGCTAGAGACTTGATTTTTTCTACTGCATATCCTACTTTATAAAGCTTTATCCGAAACCGGCATCACTTTACCTGAAAAAAAAATTTTTAACTAAAACTTTCTCTACAACAAAAAAAAATTGAATCCTTTCTCCTTTAAAAAGGCTNACGATATTAGAGATGAGCGTTTCAAAAAAATTTCCAAAAAATTATAACTTTTGTTCTACTGATGCTAGAGACTTGATTTTTGCTACTGCCTATCCTACTTTATAAAGCTTTATCCGAAACCGGCATCACTTTACCTGAAAAAAAATTTTTAACTAAAATTTTCTCTACAACAAAAAAAAATTGAATCCTTTCTCCTTTAAAAAGGCTTAGGCCAATAGTCTCTTACCTATGAAACATAATTTATGGTTGGACTGTAGTGTTCTAACAGTGAAAAGTAGTGAAAGATGTTTGAAAAGTCTTAATTTTTAGTCCATTTATTCAAAAGTGACAGCTGTTTGAAATTTTCAGTTTAAAAAAAAATTCTGCCAAAATACATAAAGTGTCTCAGAATTTCCTTCCGAAACTCAAATTTTCAAATAGATCTAATTAGTAACCCTAAAAAAATTGTTTTTACATAATTTAACTTCTTTTTTAATTTCTAGCTGTAAGGGAGTTGTTTTGTTTCAAGGTAAAAAACATATAGGGTTGTTGAACCAACTTATCAACCTACTATTCTACTTTTTTAAGCAAAAAGCATAAGAAAAAGTTAAATATGTTTTGTGCAACAAATTGTACAACCACTCGCTTTTATGTGTGTAAAGATACCCAATTTGGTTTCAGTAGTAATTTAGTTAGTGAATTTCCCAATTCTTGGGTTATTATATGTAAAGTTGGGTGAAAAGTCAATTATATTGACTTTTGTTGTAAAGTTTACTGTCAAATTAAATACAATTCAAATTTAAAAGTTTCCCACTCATTTTTTATGTTTTACATCAGAAGACCTTAGATTTTAAGAATCCAGGAGCGTCTTCATTACAAAATGAGGTCATTCAACGGTAAGCACCATTTTTAGAAATTTAATAATCATCATTTTTTAATAAGTATCATTCTTCTAAAGAGTTTAGTCTATTTTTAATACTAAATACGATCACTCGTATTACTTAATATTTCAGCATGCGGTGACATCATTTTTATTATTTTTTACCCATAAAAAGTCATTTTCAAGTGTACTTTCACGTGTTAGCTCTCCAATTCCAACATATTTTTATCCAAGAATAATATAAAAGTAACTTATTTTGACTTTATTGTTATCTAACTATCATCGGTAAAGCACTGGTCAACACGTGTTGGGTACAAAAGTAAAATTATCCCAAAGAGTAATAATTATTATTAAATTTGTATTTAAATAAATCATAAAACATGTTTTCTCTGACTTACTCTGTGGGTTTTGTGGCGATATTGTTCACTTCTATTATTCTTGGAATGAGTTCACCAATGAAAATTAGAGGTGGTGACGACGATTTCTTGTATGATGTATTTCCAGAAGATTTTGAATGGGGACTTGCTACATCTGCTTATCAAATTGAAGGTGCTTGGGATACGGATGGTAAGGAAAATTTTGTAAAGTAATTGGAAAAGAATAATAAAAACTAAAACAATTATTACCATTGTTAATCATATATTGTTAATCATAATAGGTAAAGGGATCTCAGCATGGGATGAATGGAGTCACGAAAACAATGGGTCAAATATTGAGAAAGGTCATAATGGTGATGTAGCTTGTGACTCCTACCATAAGTTTGAAGATGACTCAAAACTTCTTAAAAATTTGGGAGTAAGTTTAAAAGTTAACTTATAATTCTGATTAATAAGTTGATCAGCTGTCCTCTCATAAGTTTACTTTTGTGTATTTTCAAGGCAAATTTTTATAAGTTATCTCTATCATGGCCAAGACTCGTTCCTACTGGACATGTTAGTGATGGTATCAACCAAGCGGGTATCGACTATTACAACAAAGTCATCAACAGTTTACTATCAAATGGTATATCTCCAATGATCACACTCCACCAATGGGACTTACCTTATCCATTGGTCCAAGAAGGAAGTTGGTTAAATGACTCCATTGTCAACCATTTTGGAGATTTTTCAAGGATTGCTTTCAAAGAATTTGGTGATCGGGTCACACAATGGATTACACTTCATGAACCATTCATTTCTGTCCAAGCAGATCCTACTTATGGAGAACATAATGCAACTGAACAACCTCCAGAAAAACCCTACATTGGTGCTCACAATGTTCTCAAAGCTCATGCAACAGCTTATAGGATCTACAAAGATGAACTTAAGCTCCAAGGTCAAGTTGGTCTAACTGTGAATTCAGAATGGGCTGTACCAAAGGATTCAACTAATCAAACCCACATAGAGGCTGCAGATAGGCTCCTTGCTTCTCGATTAGGATGGTTTTTAGATCCAATTTTTGGTTCAGATTATCCATTATCTATGAGAGAACTGATTGATCGAAAGAGTAAGGAAGAAGGCAGAGCTACTTCTAGACTGCCTAGTTTTGACAAAGAATGGCAAGATAAATTGAGAGGTAAAACAAAATTAACTTTGCTAGAATATCGGTTCCGAGGTTGCATTTGCATCCGATGTTATGTATTGAATTGATTACCGCGAATAATTTACTTTTAATGATTTATATAAATTTTTCAATCCGTCTGCTGATAATTGAAACTTTCCAGTTTCTAATGATATTTCTTATGAATCTGACTAGGTTCCATTGATTTTGTTGGATTGAATTACTTCTTTTCTGTTCTTGTTGAACCCAAGTATGGATCAACTGTTGGTATCGATGGTGATTCCGACATTGCTACAGAATTTGATCCTTCAAAGAATCGTACTGGTGGTGGCTTACCTATTACTCCATTTGGAATGAGAAAAATCCTTTCATATGTCAAAAGTAAATATGGATCAGATCTCCCAATTTATATGATCAACGGTTGTGGAGAAGTTGAAGAAAAAGATACTCTTGATGATCAGTTCCGAGTTGATTTTTTCAAGATTCATATTAATGAAGTTTTGAAGGCTGTTCTGTTAGATGGAGCAAATGTACGTGGATTTACAGCTTGGAGTCTAATGGATAACTTTGAATGGACTAGTGGATATACGTAAGTGGAAAATAGTACAAAAACTTGAAATGTGAAAATAATTATTGTTTAGGATCCTTATCTTATATGAACAATTGATAATGTCCAGGGTTAAGTATGGTGTTCATGCAGTGGATTTCTCACATCCAGATCTGACAAGGACGCCTAAAGAATCTGCAAAATTTTTGAAATCTGTTATCACTGATAATGGATTTCCTCCTAAAAAATAAAAATTTTTGATTTACAGTTCGACCATAATTAAAGTTTCCACTACCTAAATTCGAATTATTTCCGCTTAGCTATGGAATCAAAATTCTACCGAAACAGAAATAAAGCAATTATTTAAGAATAAACTTGTGTGCAAAATTTCGAATTAAAAAAGTAAAAGTTACAATAAATACAGTCAAAAACTAAAGTGAAAGCAAAGAAAGTGGCCATAATTAAAGTTTTCAGTGGTTTTAATTTTAATATTTCTAGATTGTTACTAGGAATCTTTAAATTTTTTCAACACATTATAATTAACTAGTAATAAATCGATAATATTTGAAATAAAAGTGATGGCAGTTTTGTCTCTAGCGACAATGGCAGTCTGTGAAATTGATATAGAGAAAATTGTAGTTCTTCATTAATTCGGTGACTCAATTTGACAGATTGCTAGTTTACTAGCAAAAAACACCTCTACATCAATAATTTTTTAAAGAAAAGCGAAAACCCGAGACCCAAATTGAAACCAGGCCCTAAAGAAAAACTTTCACCACGGGACAAGTGTCGGATATTTATCTCTGGTGGAAAAAAATGGACTTCTTTAAAAAAGATCAAGTCACCTTTGAACCTCTCTGTATGTCCGAAACCGTTCATAAACTGTTCGAAAGTTGCTGGAGAAATCCAAATGCACTAATTTGCAAAACCTCAAGAAGCCGCCACTTTCTCCAGCCCACATGGAACGTCGATTAGTTTCGGCCAAGGAAAAAATTTCTTGGAACAAAAATTGGCATCCTATCATTTGAGGCGACAAAAAGAAGTTCAACCTTGACGGTCCTGACAGGTTTACCTTTTATTAGCATGACTTGCGCAAGGAGAAACTTCTATTTTTCAAAGGGTACGCAGGAGAAAGTTTGGTATTGATTTGGGGGGCGTTCAGGTTCCATGGCTAATCACCTTTGGCTTTTCTACTCGCCGCCAAAATACTGTCGAGTATCAAAACCATACGTTGCTTAAACTGACCCCTCGTTTTGGACGCTTTTGGCAAGGTAATGGCGTCTTGATGCAAGAAAATGCCAGTTGCCACACGATGAATTTCNTTAAACTGACCCCTCGTTTTGGACGCTTTTGGCAAGGTAATGGCGTCTTGATGCAAGAAAATGCCAGTTGCCACACGACGAATTTCAAAAAAAAAACTTTCTCCAAGCAAGTGAAATTCCAGTGGCGCTTCGCTCTGTACTTCCTCCAAGATTTGAATCTGATCGAGAACCTAAGGGGCGACCTCATGAGAGAGATATACATATAATAAAGGGAAGCTGTTCTGTTTGGTAGGAGACTTAAAAATGTCGAGTGAAACTGCTTGGATGGAGATTCCAAATTCAAGACTAAGAAAATTGGTTGAATGAATCCAAAAACGTGTTTATGAAGTTATTCGTGCAACTAGTGGATCAACTAAATATTAATCTATTAAATTTTGTCAAAATTTTCCGCTAAAATAGAATGTATACCTAAGAAACATTCACTGAAAACTTTAATTATGGCCATTTTCTTTGCTTTCACTTTAGTTTTTTGGCTGTATTTATTGTAACCTTTAGTTTCAAATTCGAAATTTTGCAAACAAGTTTATTCTTAAATAACTGCTCTATTTCTGTTTCGGTAGAATTTTGATTCCATAGCTAAGCGGAAATAATTCGAAANTTTGCTTTCACTTTAGTTTTTTGGCTGTATTTATTGTAACCTTTAGTTTCAAATTCGAAATTTTGCAAACAAGTTCATTCTTAAATAACTGCTCTATTTCTGTTTCGGTAGAATTTTGATTCCATAGCTAAGCGGAAATAATTCGAATTTAGGTAGTGGAAACTTTTATTATGATCGAACTGTATAATAAAACTTTTAACAGCAAAAATAATTGAATCCAAAATTTAACTTTCTTTCATTTGACATCTTCGACAAATTTACAATTAGTTTTCTGTCAAAGTTGTCATTCCATCTAAAACATAATTTTCTCAAAAACTTCTGTTCCTTGTCAAATTATTACTTCAAGGAAAAAATTAACTGTAGCTATTGAACACCCATAGACGAAAACATAACTTGGATAAATAAGGTTAAATCGTAGTTTACCGACAATGGAGGTACCAAGAATAACAAAAACACCGTGTATGCCAATATCTAATAGCCAATGAGAGATGAGATTTTTGTGGTTATGAAAACGTAATAGTAACAAAAGGTATTATAACCATTGGTAACCATAATATGATAACTTGGATTTAAAAAATATACCTAGCATTTAACCTAATTTTCTACACTAATGAAAATTATCGGTTTCAATTGATTCCCTAAAACTGGTTTGATAATCAGAAACAACCTTATTACTAAAAACAATCCATATCAAAATTCGAATGACTCATCTTTTACGATCATATCACTTATCATCACTTTTTCGAGATTGAGTTGGCATTGTAAAATATAAAAATTAGACCAATCATGACGCTCTAACACCTCTATCAACTGACACTAAGATTAGAAAGACTTAGAAAATCAATTATTTCTGTCTATCTAGGTACTACTAGGCCAGGTGGCATCATGTCCAATTTTAGTTAGTGTAAAAAATGATGTAATAATTTAGTGATTCCTAACTAAACGCTTGAAATGACCAGTTGGATAAGGGCTTATCTTCAAAAATCAGTCATATTNCTTTTTCGAGATTGAGTTGGCATTGTAAAATATAAAAATTAGACCAATCATGACGCTCTAACACCTCTATCAACCGACACTAAGATTAGAAAGACTTAGATAATCAATTATTTCTGTCTATCTAGGTACTACTAGGCCAGATGGCATCATGTCCAATTTTAGTTGTCTAACGTGATAGTTTGTAAAAAAATGATGTAATATTTAGTGATTCCTAACTAAACGCTTGAAATGACCAGTTGGATAAGGGCTTATCTTCAAAAATCAGTCATATTGGTCAATAAAACTAGGACTCAATTCCTACTTATGAATCAGTTTTTAGAAAAAAAAATTTATAGAAATGAAGTTTTTACTATTGGTCGCTGCAGTAGTCACTTTGGGTGTGACTGTACAGAGTGAGAAGATAACTTTTGACGACGGGAAGTATAACCTGAATTGGGTATTGGCTAAGGACAACAAGTCTTTAGAAATCACCGTTGACGCAGAAGCAGCAGGATGGATTGGTGTCGGTTTTTCCAACTATGGAAACATGACAGGAGCTGATTTGATAATTGCTCAAGTCGTAGCTGACTCTAATACTCTTAAAGTTACAGTAAGGAATCCATCTCCAAATTAGTATTTTTTTAATCATTTTTTTAACAATTTTTAGAAATTTTTTTAATTTTTAGGATAATTATAGTGAAAAGAATGGTAGACCGACTTTAGATACCCAACAGAACTTAGCAACAGATATGGTTGCAACGAGGGAAGACAAGAAGGTACATTTGAAATTCACGAGACCATTGGACACCGGAGACAAGACTCAAGATATCGTAATTCCCTTGGTACGTCACTTTCAATAGACTAAAATATAAAGAATTTCAATCATAAATTGTGTGATTTATTTGGATAAAATGCAAGGGTAGACAATAATTGGAGTTATTGGAGTCTTGGTATTCCTGTGTACTGAATTTACTTGTTTTTCTAGGATGGAATCTATATTCTTTGGGCTGTGTCAGATACGCTTGGGACAGAATTGGAAAAACATGCACGAAAAGGTCACACCAAAGCACCCGTCAGGTTTGACTCTGTAAAAGCCGGAGTTTCATCATTAACTGCTACTGTGTCACTTATTTCTGCTATTCTCGTGTTTGTCAATATTTTGTAAATAATTGTTCTTATTTTTTTTTTTTTCCCAAATTACCATCATGGATTAAAATATTTAGAACAGAAATTTAAATTTTTCAATGTTCAAATTTAAAAATTATTGGTTTTTAAAGTTGTGATGCATAAAGAGACAGCACAACTCTACTTACTATTATGTCGTAGCCAAAGAATTTTCAACATGATATAGTGTTTTTTTAGAGTTTAATTCTGTAGTTGAGAGATAATTAAATCACTACTCACTTGAACATTTTTTAATTCGATGGTGGATGTTACACAAGAGGTATTTTGATAAAGCAGTTGAATCTTTTTAAGTTGAACTTCGGTAAACACGAATACCNTAGAACAGAAATTTAAATTTTTCAATGTTCAAATTTAAAAATTATTGGTTTTTAAAGTTGTGATGCATAAAGAGGCAGCACAACTCTACTTACTCTTATGTCGTAGCCAAAGAATTTTCAAAATGATATAGTGTTTTTTTAGAGTTTAATTCTGTAGTTGAGAGATAATTAAATCACTACTCACTTGAACATTTTTTAATTCGATGGCGGATGTTACACAAGAGGTATTTTGATAAAGCAGTTGAATCTTTTTAAGTTGAACTTCGGTAAACACGAATACCCTTCATGATTATTGGAGTATGATGATATTTGACTAAAATGATATTTGATATGATGATATTGAATAATGAATTCAATCACGGGATCACGATGGATATACAGGGTCATCTGAAAGTAGCTCCGGGCTTTTGAAAATTTCTACCTTTTTATTGAATTGACATACAGTTATCGTTTTGGACTCGTTGGAAAGCTGAATGTCAAGAAGGAATATTGGACACAATCGTAAAGTTCAAGGGGCACCATTATTAGGAGTAATTCATGATCAAACGGAAAATTTTTAATTTAGCATTACGATTGGCATGGAAAAGTTTTAGAAACAAATCTTGAATTATTTCATCAACATCATCGGTTTGGTTGCTATAAAAAGTGCTGAGACGGATTGTTTGAATTTGCGACAATAAAAGCCGCCATGGTAATCCTACTGCTAAATTAAAATTTTTTAATTTAATCATGAATTGACCTTAGTAATACTGGTTCCTATCCCTTTTGATTGTGACCAATATTTCTTCTTGACATTCAGCTTTCCAATGAGTCATAAACGAGACTCCTGTGTCAACTCAATAAAGAGATACAAATTTTCAAAAGCCCGGAGCTACTTTCAAATGACCCTGTATATACTTATGAAAATCAAAGGTATTTTATTATAAATATCTCGTGATTTCGTGATTAATATTTTGCATCTAAATCTATTGATTTATCAAACATAATGATCATATTAGAAAAAATAAATAAAATATTTAATATTGTTTAACCTTAAAGCGTACGGGGAAAGTAGACTCATTATGTTACCTATTAAATTTTAGGTTATTGCAAAAAATTCCTGATTTCTAGAAAATTTGGTCAACTGAATGCAAGTACGAAAGACATTTGTATGAAAAAAATCAACGAAAAAATCATGTTACTAACTTGATTGATCCAAATTTGATCACGAAAATGACATGATTGGAAAGTCGACCGACATTGAATACCATATATTTGACAATAATTAATAAATTTAATTTAACACACAATGCATATTTAACCTAAAATAAAACACAAGTGATACATCTACCCTGTTTAAGAAAAGGTGTTCTTTTTAATTGAGAGTTCATGATCATACTATAACAATCCTTATTTTAATTACTATAATTATTTCATTTAATATATATTCAATTCTTGTTAGTAAAAGTATTAATAAAACTATGATTGAGTCACACTTGACTTATTTTGAACTATTACACCAACGTTTATTTTAATCTTTATTGGTATCCCATCAATTCGTCTGCTAATTCTCTGGTTTATCAGTATCAAGCAATTAATTCGACAGAATTATTTATCTCTCTTACCTTGATTATCACTATAAACGTTTGGTACATTAGGTTAATTATTAAATAACAACCTTGGTGGTATAATTCCAGTTGTAATCATTTTTATCTTCATTACTGTTAGATTTTCTTTTAAATTCATTCCAAAAATTCCAAAAAAATAAAAATATTTATCAGTTTAGGAAAACCTAATAAAATTAATCCGGCTATGACCTTATGTCTACAAATCAAAGTTATCACAAACGTACTTGAAAAATTGACCTCGGCTAAACTCGAACTTTGGTTAAGACGAACACTTTTTTGTGACCGCGGTACACAAAAAGATGAGTTTTACCTTGGTATAACCGAAACCTCTACTACGACATACCACATTTAATTCTTTGGAATTTGACTTTGTCGAGGTTTACTGTATACTCAGGAGAAATGATAAATAGAAGTATTTTGATGTTGTCGAAATGAATTGCAACCGGTAAGCGAGGTATAGCGATGAAGATTGAAATGAACGATTGAGAAACCATTCTTAAGTAACTAACCAATAAGAAACGCCGATTTCTGAAATTTGTGTCTGATATAAGAAATCAAGGCATATAAACATGGTGAGACAGACATGAAGGTCGTATAAACAATTCGAAGTTTGACTTTTCGTGGTTAATAATGCCATAATTCAAATAATTGAACAAATTGTATGATTCAATCCCAAGCATTCTACAATCATTGTCTTCTGGAATTTCCATTCTTATTTACGTAAAACACTTGAATTTAACCTAAATCAAATAATACGATTATTATTCAGACAAATGTTTCACATTCTGGAACTGTGTCAATTTATATTTGAAAACACTTATTTAGATGTGAAATATTAGCTGGTTGCACCAATTATTACTAAATCTCGAATTTGACACTTTATATCAAATAATCAAAATTTTCTTGAGGTCAGAAAATCCACTCATTCAGAACAATCAAAATCTTGCTGATACTCTTTGTTAAGATTTAGTTTTTTTTTGAGTTATAAATTTCATATAAATATGTTTGAAAAACACAATTATTATACAAACATATTTCATGTTTTCTTTAACCCCAAATTTTTGCAAACATGCTGAAATTGTCGTTGATACTCTGTGTGGTTGTGGCTGTCCAAGTATTTGAAGCCGCTGCTACAATTTCTCCTAATATTCTAAACTCATTGAATAGTGAAGGAACAGTTGATGTTTTGGTAACGGTAGCTGCTCCTATTAGGCAAGTTTTATCCACAGTGAAAACACGTTCATTTGCTACCAGAGGTCAACGACTTACGTACATCGAAAATGGACTCAAGTCCCACGCAGCCGCAACTCAGGGACCAATTCTTGAATTCCTTTCCAAATTTGTACCTGCATCAGCTGAAATCAAAGCTTTCTGGATTACCAACAAAATTTTCATTAAAAATGCTGATGCCTGAGTCATCCGAGCTTTGGCAGCTAGATCAGACGTATCTGCCATTACTGAAAACAGGAAGTTAGAATTGATCGAACCAGTTGAGACGAAGCTCGCGAAATCTCATATTCAGAACGAGCTTGAATGGGGGCTCTTAATGATTGAAGTTCAGAAGGTCTGGGATGCAGGGTTTAACGGTAAAACGACGTTTCATAATTTTTCGATTTACTTGGAAATGAAGCTTTTAAATCGATATAAAATTAATTATGTTTTAATTTAGGTACTGGTACACGTGTTGGAGCTATCGATACTGGTAAAATTTGCAATTTATCTTCAAATTGAAACCATATTCATAAAAAGTATTGTGACAAATTATATTTTTTCTTGAAAATTAATATCATAGGCGTTCGTCACACTCGTGAAAGCCTTGTGAATATCTTTGCCCCAGACTACAACTGGTTTGACGCCGCTGAAGGATTCAAAATTCCAATTGATCCAAACGGTCATGGAACTCATACCACTGGAACAATTGTCGGAAGAGGAGGAATTGGAGTTGCACCAGGTATAAAACACCAAAAAAAAAATTTTTTTTTTTGTCCTATTTTTAAGCAATCTTCTGTTTTGAATTTAGGCGCTGAGTGGGTTCATTGCAAAGTTGTGGCAGAGGTCGGTGTTGTAAGTGAAACTTGGTTTCTGGCATGTGGTATGGAAAAAATTCTTTCATTGACAAATAATTGGTGAATTTATAATAACTTTTTTCAATCTAGGTGAATGGATTGCTTGCCCAACTTTGCCTGATGGCTCAGAACCAAACTGTGAAAAGGTACTAGTTGTTGTGTCCAACAGCTGGTAAGTTTGTAAATACTAATGACAATATGTCGATTTATGATCAAGCATGCATTTTACAGGGGATACTACGGAGTTGGGCAAAATTGTATGGATGATGTTATTGAAACTTGGATAGCTGGAAATATTGTACCCGTCTTTGCTAATGGCAACGATGGACCAAGGTGTCAATCTTTGGCTTATTCCGCTTACAGTAGACTGCCTGTTGTTGCAGTTGGGGCTACTCTATCGACGAGGAAATCTCATACTTCAGTTCCTTTGGACCATCATATCTGGGTCAGATTAAACCAAGTATTCAAAAATTATAATCTATTCTTATTTAACTAGTATTCAAGTAGTTTGACACTCTTTTTTGTTATTTTTTTTAAGATATTGCTGCTCCTGGATCTGATGTCCGATCAGCTAGCAACTCTGCCGATGACGCCTACCCAACTTACAGTGGTGCGAGCATGGCAACCCCACATGTCGCTGGAGTCGTCTCACTCCTAGTCAGCTCTAATCCAGATTACACTTATGAGGAAATCACGCAGCGACTTTACTCCGGAGCAACTCATACTGTATGAAAGTCAACAAAGATTACCATTGTCGGGTTAATTAGAACAAAAAGTTTTTGTTTTTTTTAGATTCCTTCATCTGGACGCAAATGCGGTGGTATTCCAGATGACACGTATCCAAACAATCATGTCGGACATGGTCGTCTCTCAGCTTCGGCTTCAGTCTTAGGATAAATATTTATTGTGTCTTCACATCAAATTTCAGTAATAAATGCATAAGCAATGAACGAATTTCTAGAACCCAATATGCGTTGATCTTTTCTAGTTAGATAAGGATGGCAAATTTCTGCATAATAAATGACCCATTTACATTTTCTTTTAAAAATAGTCCCTCGGTTTTGGATGGCGCTCCAGAGCTGGTTTTAAAATGCCCACTTAGGCTTCATGGGATTCATTTCAAACTGGTGCTTTGACTCTTATCAAAATTCTTTCTCAGGTCGTTTTGAAATTACTCCCGTTGGTTCTGTTCAGATTTAAGCTCGAAAATGTTGCAATGTTCGGCCAGTTTTAAGGTATTCGCAGAAGAGCCTCACCTCAGAGGCGAAAGAGAAAGGAGCACAAGCCGCCGAGCTTTCGTAGAAACCGTTGTACCTTTTATTAACACAGCTTGGCAGCCTCTGCATTAGATTGACTGGTTGAAAAGAGTGCATAGTACAGTGAAGGCAAATTATGACAAAGTTGCAACACACTAGATGTATTCTGTTTGAGCAGCGCCGCTAATTTTTCTAGTTAAAAAGTAGTGGTAGCAGTAAATTTTTTCCACCATGTAGCGATAGTGATATCAGTAGCACAGCGGGGGTTGGTAGTAGTGATTGGTATTGGGAGGTCGAATTGGGCTTGGGGGTGGTCGAAAAACTCCAAAGTTTTCTTTGAAAACTTTTGTTTCTGGACTTTTGCTTTTCTCTAAAAGAATAAATACGTTTGACGACGTTTGTTTGGTTGTGCTCAACTATACAACATAGTTTTCGCAATTTTGAAAAAATTAAAACGAAATTATTTGAAAAATTGTCTAGAACATTTTTTAATATCTTCATGCTTAAAAATAAACAGAAATTTTTTGTTCTTTTTTCTAACTGAAATTTTTTGACCAGCCCAAAGGTTTACCGCAACTGTCTACAATTTAGATATAATATGTGGCTTTAGCTACTATAAAGTTTTGTACAGCTGAATTCAGTAATTGTGAGTTAATTACTACTCACCTAGCATTTCTAACTCCATGGCCACGCACAAGGAATGGAATTGAGAAGCCCGATGAGTCATTCAAGCATAAATTGCCTTAACTTACGAATAAATGACTAACTTAACGTTAAAAATATTTTGTCAAATCAGTACAAATCTGTATTGCAACATCAGACGAATCATTGACATATAATCTTTCTAAATAAAAGTATTTTTATATACAGAACATTATTTAAGAAATGGTAATCGAGATGCTCATAAGAAAGGTGACGCTAAGTTGCAAATACTGAGAAAAGGATCAACCGGATAACCGATGGATCGGAATATTTGGTTCGGCTTCACCAAGGTTAAGACGCATACTTTTCTGTGTTCTTGGTATACAAATCATGTGAGTTTTACATCGGTTACGCCGAAACCTCGACTATGACATAACAAATATTTAATTCCTTGGCATTCGACTTCATCGAGGTTTACTGTATACTCAGGAGAAATGATACATTGAAGTATTTTGATGTTATTGAAAGGAATGGCAACCGGTAAGAGAGAGGTATAGCGATGAGGATTGAAGCTAAGAACGATTGAGGAACGGCTCTTAGATAATTAATCAATAAGAAACGCCGATTTCTAAAATTGCGTCTGATATAAGAAATCAAGGCATATAAAAATGGTGGGACAGACATGACGATCGTATAAACAAATAATTAAATTCGCTTTTCGTGGTTTATAATACCATAATTCAAATAATTGAATAAATCGTATTATTCCAAACGCAAGCATACAATCGTTGTCTTCTGGAATTTCCATTATTTTTAAGTAAAAAAATTGAATTTAAACTTATCAAATAAAACGGTTATTATTTACCCAGTTGTTCCACATTCTGGAATTTTGTCAATCTATCTTTGAAAACACTTATTTAGATGTCAAATATTAGCTTGTAGCACCAATTATTACTAAAGTCTTGAATATGACATTTATATCAAATAATCAAAAGTTTCGTGATGTCACAGAATACAATCATTCAGCAAAATTAAAACCTTGCTGATACACTTTGTTAAGATTTAATTTATATTTGAGTTGTAAATTTCATATAAATATGTTTAAAAAAACAATTAACTTTAGAAACACATTTCACTTTCTGTATAACCTCACATTTTTGCAAACATGCTGAAATTGTCGTTGATACTCTCTGTGGTTGTGACTGTCCAAGTATTTGGACCCCATGCTACAATTTCTCCTAATATTATAAACTCACTGAATAGTGAAGGAACCGTTGATGTTTTCGTAACTGTAGCTTCACCTATTAGGCAAGTTTTGTCCACAGTAAAAACACGTTCATTTGCCACAAGAGGTCAATGACTTACGTACATCGCCAACGCACTCAAGACACACGCAGCTGCTACTCAGGAACCAATCCTCGGATTACTTTCCAAAGTTGTACCTGCATCAGCTGAAATCAAAACTTTCTGGATTACCACCAAATTTTCATTAAGAATGCTGATTCTGGAGTATTCCAAACTTTGGCAGCTAGATCTGACGTATCTGCTATCACTGAAAACAGGAAGTACGGATTGATTCAACCAGTTGATGCGAAGCCTGCCCAATCTCACATACAGTACGAGCTTGAATGGTTACTCATAATGATTGAAGCAGAAAAGGTCTGGAATGCAGATGGTAAACAGACTAAAGTTTTTAAATCGGTATAAAATAATTAATTTTTTAATTTAGGTACTGGAACACGTATCGGAAGTCTTGATACTGGTAAAATTTGGAATTTTCATCAAAACACATCAAATTCATTCGAAATATTGTGACTAATTATAATTTGTTTGTACATTAATCTCATAGGCGTTCGTCACACTCATGAAAGCCTTGTGAATAACTTCGCACCAGACTACAACTGGTTTGACGCCGCTGAAGGATTATAAACTCCAACTGATCGAAACGGTTATGAAACTCATGTTACTGGAACAATTGCGGGAACGGGAGGTATTGGCGTTGCACCAGGTATAAAAAGACACTTAATAAAAGAAATTTTTTTTTTCTTAGTTTTAGGCAATTTTCTGATTTGAATTTTGGTGCTGAGTGGGTACATTGCAGAGGCATGAATGCCTTAGGTTTTGGGACTGAAGACTGAAGTTTGATTTCTGGAATGTGGTATAGAAATTAAATTTTAGAAGATTCTGTCATTGACAAATATTTGTTGAATGCTTGCTTAGAAACAATTTTTAAAATATAGGGGAATGGTTTGCTTGCCCAACGTTACCTGATGGCTCAGAACCAAACTGTGAAAAGGCACCAATTATTTTGTCCAATAGCTGGTAAGTTTGAATCTACTGATGACAATAATCTCGATTAATGATCAAACATATTTTACAGTGGATACTATATAGGTGGGAAAGATTTCATGGCTGATGTTATTGAAACTTGGGTAACTGGAAATATTGTGCCCGTCTTTGCTAATGGCAACGAAGGACCAAGTTGTGGATCTTTGCGTTCTCCAGCTGACAGTAGACTGCCTCTTGTTGCAGTTGGGGCTACTACTATCGACGACAAAATCTCATCCTTTAGTTCTTTTGGACCATCGATTCTGGGTCAGATTAAACCAAGTATGCAAAATATTACAGTTAATTTGTATGTAACTAGTATTCAAGTAATTTGACAATAGTTTTTGTTATTTTTTGAAGACATTGCTGCTCCTGGATCTGATGTCCGATCAGCTAGCAACATAGCCGATGACGTCTACGAGAATAAGAGTGGTACGAGCATGGCAACACCGCATGTCGCTGGAGTGGTCGCACTCCTAGTCAGTTCTAATCCAGATTACACTTATGAGGAAATCACGCAGAGAGTATACTCCGGAGCAACTCATACTGTATGAAAGTTAACAAAAATTACTATTGTCGAGTTAATTTGAACAAAATATTTTTTTAGATTGCTTCTACTGGAGGCAACTGCGGTGGTGTTCCAGAAGGCACTTATCCAAACAATCATGTGGGACATGGTCGTCTCTCAGCTTCAGCTTCAGTTTTAGGATAACTGCCTATTGTATCTTGACATCAAATTTCAGTAATAAATGCAAAAGCAATGAATGAATTTCAAGAAATATAATATGCGTTGGTCTTCTCTAGTTAGAAAAGGATTGGGAAATTGTTGCACAATGTATTTACATTTTATTTCAAAAATGGTCCGTTGATATCGAATGACGCTCGAGGTTTTTTGAAAATCTCCACTTAGACTCTTTGGATTCTTTTCACAGAAAATGTTCCCTCGGGCAAAATTTTTTTTTCAACTGAAACTTTTTGACTAACCCCAAGCATATACTTCAACTGCCTACAGCTTAATTCAGCTATGGAGAGATTAGTTCAATTATTATTACTCACCTGGCCAATTTATAACTCCAAAGTCGATGTCAAACAGGAAGCATTTGTTATCAGGCCGATGAATCATTTAATCATAAATTGTGCTAACTTAGGAATATTTTGTCAAATCAGTACAATTCAGTATTGTTATCAAAAACCGGCTTATTGAGATATTGTGACGATGGGTTACTCTGTCCTGTCTCCTAAGAGGACAACTGAACAGAGACAGAGTACACCACAGAATCCTCACTTCCCTATGACCAATAAGTCTGATGTCCTTGCCCAAGGGACAGTCAGACGACTACAATATAACTCTAAAACCCGAATATTCGAACTGACCTGACTTGACTGGACTCCTGACCTCTGACTTCTGGACTGGACACACGACGGACAACAAGACAAGACAAGACAAGACACACTGACAAAAAGGACTTTAATCAAAAAAAACTTGGACCAACCTATGGTCCCTGCTTCGACAAAAGACAAAAACTGACTGACTGACGAAATGACCAAGAGACGGATGAGGATTCAGAACTGGAGGAAAGAAAATTGTCACTAAAAACTCCTCATGCAGTTCCCTAAGGAACTGCATGAGGAGTTTGAACCAATCAAAATCCTCCACTTCCGTCCTCATCCTCTCTTCTTCACAAACCATACCGGTAATTTACATAAAATTAACAAAGTCCAATAATTTTAACAAAAATCTTTAATAATTTTAACAAAAAATCTTTCTAATAATTATAATTTAATTACGGTGACGCCTGTCCCCGTCTCANTTGACTGGACTATGTGTCTCGTCAACATATTTACAATTACCTATGACAAACTATACACTGCAGCAATGCTTAAGCATATCTTACTCCAATGGTCGGTATACAAATATTATTTGTGAATAATCTCATTACAAGCTGGTATTTGAATATTTGTTTTAATTTTTTTTAGGAAAACGAAAGTTGTCCACCATAAAAGCCTCAATAATTGGAAACGTTATTTATTCTTCCGAAATCTACAATTGAGTCATGCTATTTCTTGCATTAACATTTTTTTCGTGGAGCGTTATTTTAGCATTCCTGTCAATGTCAATTGTCGATATGTCAATATCTCACTGTCAAAATGTCAGTGATTGTGGCACAGGACCCTTCATTATTCATCTTTTAAACGTTTGCTTGACAAGGNATACACAACAGCAAGGCACTCCTGCTCACTTGCTGTGTAGCGTGTCTCCACGTCAGTCATTGATCTACTCGCGTGGGCAATGACGCGTGGTTTTCCCTCTTGTACTTGTACAAGTGTGGCTCCTAAGCCATGACCACTGCTGTCGCAGTGAATCTCAGTTATGGCGTTTCCATAGGATAAGCTAAAATAGGGCTTGTAACTAATGCGAGCTTTAGCTTGTCGAACGCCATCTGCTGAGACTCACCCCATACGAATGGTTGGTCTTTTCTCAACAGCAAATTGAGAGGCATGGCAATCTTGCCAAAATCCTTTACAAATCGTCTGTAATAACCACAAAGGTTAACAAACGACCGTATGTGAGTCTGAGTTTTCGGTAGAGGGAACTTTGTCACCGCTGTGACTTTCCCTTGGTCTACCTCAACTCCCGAACTAGAGATTACATGCCCAAGATACTCAATCTTGTCTGCTCCAAAACGACACTTACTCGTTTTTAGAGTCAATGATGCATTTTTGAGACATTGCAACACGGCTCTAAGCCTATGCTGATGTTCCTCAAAAGATTTAGCAAATACTATTAGGTCGTCGAGGTATACCAATACCATGGTCCACTTAAGACCCGACAACACCGCATCCATCAAGTACTGATAACTAGACGGAGCGTTACATAGACCCATAGCCAGTCTACGAAACTGGTATAGCCCATTCGGCGTAACAAATGCCGTCTTTTCTTGATCTTTCTCATCGATTTCTATCTGATAGAAGCCTGAGATCAAGTCTAGCACAGTGAAGTACCTAGCTCCACCTAGACGATCGAGAGCGTCTTCCATTCTTGGAAGGGGATACGCGTTCTTCTTGGTAACCGAATTAAGCTTACGGTAATCGATACATAATCGAAAACCCCCGCTCTTCTTCGGCACCAGAACAACTGGCGCAGCCCATGGAGAAATCGACTCCTCGATTATCCCCGCCTCCAAGAGTTCATCTACCTTCTCCTTTATCCTACCACGCTCAACAAATGAGGCGCGGTAAGGATGGAGCCTTATCGGTGGATTTACTCCCGTGTCTATGGCATGTTTAAACAGGTTGTTCTTACCAACCTTAGACTCTTTGTTCACGAACACATCCGAGAACTGGTCTATAACTTTGAGAATTTCTATCTGCTCACGTAGAGTCAGATTTTCTACAAGTTTTACCCCTAGCTTTTCCTTGGCCTTTTCCACAGAATTACACAAATTCTGCTGGGGGGTCAAGTTACTCTCGCTAAAAAGCAAAACTTCAGCCCCATCGGAACATAAATCCGCTGTGGCTATGGTCATATTTTTGGCTAGTGTAACTGGTACACGACCAAAATTTGTGACCCAGACATCAGTCTCATGATTTGTAATCACAGCGTAGACATACGGCTGTATTACATTATCTGATATCTGTAATTCACGGTTAGGACACAAAATCACTGAACCGGCGGAGATGTCTGGTAACTTAACCTTGACTCTCCTTGCAGACCTCGAAGGAATGCGCACAGTGTCAACTAATGAGCACTTGTAAATTTTTGTCTCTAGACGGTCGTTTACATAATCGACCGAGACAATCTCATTTGAATCACATAGATTCTCGAGGTTTGGGATTTCTTCGCTTTGGCCGTTACGTAAACTAAGTCTTAGCGTGTCCTCCACCCCCTCTCCAGGCACGTAGCCATTTTCATCCAGACAAATGGATGGACGCTTAGTCCAATCCGTTCCCATCAAAAGGGGTTCTGGAAGCAAGGGCATTACATAAAAGTCCCATATAGACTTCCTTTTGCTATATGTGAACACTAGTTCCACATAACACGACAAGGTAGTCCTGCCAGACGCAGTTCTCACATGCAGCGGGGTTACTGTGTACTCTTTATGTACACAACCCCTCACTGTATGTAAAAGCTCGGGACTAATAACAGATATATTAGACCCCTCGTCTATTCTAACAGCATACGAGAGATTCCCAAACACAAGGTTAGTCATAACCTTTGGGCCTATGCGTCTCTGCCGAAACGAAACCGGCAGACGCTCTCCCTCTATGCTGGTGTGGTCTTCTTCATGACCACGAGGCTTCGGGTACATAACCCTATGCCCCTTAGGCTTAGGCGTATAGCTCATCGTACTAGAGTTTAGTACAGAGCACATAGCCTCTCCTTTCCTAGTAACTTTTATACTAGGTAATTCACTTAGAATTACTTTGGGGGTTGTCCTGGGTGATCCCCCTGCCCAAGCTATTCGTTTTTTGAAAACGAAGCTGGCTGGGTGGAGTCCACAGAAACGCCATACACTTTGGAAGAGCGTGGCTCCTCCTTTACTGTATTTTTAGGGCAGTCCCTAATCATGTGCCCAAANACGCCATACACTTTGGAAGAGCGTGGCTCCTCCTTTACTGTATTTTTAGGGCAGTCCCTAATCATGTGCCCAAACTCACGGCACATGTAGCACTTTCCACTAAACGGACGCGCCCCTTGTGTCGGTCTCCGTCCCGAGTCACTGCTGCACGGCGTGGTCTTGCCACGTGGAGGTCCAGATTGGGCCTGGCTTTCCCCCTGCGGCCTACCATAAGCCTTCCTAGGGGGCTCTAGCCTCTCCTGCCTCTCTGGCTTCTCCATTCTCCGCAACTTATGCAAAAACTCATTTGCATTTTGCGGATCCGAACAATACATAATGTTACGGAGACTAATTGGTAGACCTTTAATTAATTTGTCTACCTGCTTGGCGTCAGACATGGATGGCTCCATGACGCCAAAGAAACTCATTTTCTTGGAGACATATTCTCCAGCAGATAAGCAGTCAACAAATCTGACTGCACTGGCGGCTTTCTTAGCCTCCTTCTTGACCGATTCAGGGTCATAGAAGGCACGTAGAGCAACTTTTAGCTCTGTCCACTTGGTGGCCTTAGTCGCAGGCTTTAAGTCCATAATGAACTTTGCCTGGTTGAATTTCCACCAGTCAGAGACCTCATTCTCTATCAACTGATGAAAATTAAGGATAAGCCAACCACAGTCGGCTGACATGGCCACCAAGACCGCGTCACAACGGGCGCAGAACAAATCTACGTCCGTTTTCCCGTCAAATTTCGGGATTGACCTTAAGACGGACTTAAGGTCTGTCTGCGACACAGCAGACTCAACAACGGCACCTATGGCCGGCACTGATGCAGGCCTTCCGGTGGCCATTATGCTAATTATGGAACAAATCCACAACAATACTCAACAATGGAACAAATCCAGTCACTTTAGCAGAACAAATCTGCCAAATTTTGACTTTCTGTGGAACAAATCCACCAGAAATGGTTCTATTGGAACAAATCCAATAGAATCGGCAACAAATCCGATGAAATTGGTGGAACAAATCCACCAAATTCTTAAAAATTACTATTTTCGGAACAAATCCGATATACTTTGTGGAACAAATCCACAATTTTAGAACAATAGGTATTATTTGGAACAAATCCGAACGAATTGGCGGAACAAATCCACCAAATTCAAGAAACTAACAGTTTGCGGAACAAATCCGAAGAGTTAATTGGAACAAATCCGAAGAGTTAATTGGAACAAATCCAAAACTTCTGGAACAAATCCAGGAAATTTACACTTTTTCAGAACAAATCTGAACGATTTAGCGGTACAAAACCGCAAAATCAGCTTCCAACGGAACAAATCCGTAAGAAGTACTGGAACCTATCCAATATTTCCTGGAACCTATCCAGAAAATTGGTTTCCAACGGAACAAATCCAGGAAACTCGGAACAAATCCGATTTTCTGAAACCTATTCAGAAAATTATTGTTTCCAATGGAACCTATTCACAGGAAATTCAGAACCAATCTGATAAATCCGAAACCTATTCGGATTTTTATTCTCGAGGAACTAATCCTCTAGAGAATAAATTCCAAGAAGCAACTAATTTCTCGGACAATAGCGCAGAAGAGCGCTAATCGACAATAATCTCCACCACTTGTGACGATGGGTTACTCTGTCCTGTCTCCTGACAGGACAACTGAACAGAGACAGAGTACACCACAGAATCCTCACTTCCCTATGACCAATAAGTCTGATGTCCTTGCCCAAGGGACAGTCAGACGACTACAATATAACTCTAAAACCCGAATATTCGAACTGACCTGACTTGACTGGACTCCTGACCTCTGACTCCTGGACTGGACACACGACGGACAACAAGACAAGACACACTGACAAAAAGGACTTTAATCAAAAAAACTTGGACCAACCTATGGTGCCTGCTTCGACAAAAGACAAAAACTGACTGACAGACGAAATGACCAAGAGACGGATGAGGATTCAGAACTGGAGGAAAGAAAATTGTCACTAAAAACTCCTCATGCAGTTCCCTAAGGAACTGCATGAGGAGTTTGAACCAATCAAAATCCTCCACTTCCGTCCTCATCCTCTCTTCTTCACAAACCATACCGGTAATTTACATAAGATTAACAAAGTCCAATAATTTTAACAAAAATCTTTAATAATTTTAACAAAAAATCTTTCTAATAATTATAATTTAATTACGGCGACGCCTGTCCCCGTCTCAATATAAAAATCTTTACAACTGAAAGCATTTCTTTATGTAATAGAATTTCATTTACGAAATGGTAATCGATATCATCATAAAAAAAAGATGCTAAGTAATGGGGCAGACAACCGATGGACCGGAATATTGGTTCGGCTTTACCGAGTTACAACACGTGATACCGGGACCGCAGAAAGTCGTTCGGTATACCCGCAACTGATTTAGGCGAGGTTTACTGTACTTGGATTTGATTGGTGTAACCAATCTGAAACGCCAGAGGAATCTATTGTTCCCACGCTAATAAATCTACTGGGTCAAAGTCAGATTTATGCCAAATTCCACTACTTTTCTAACCTCTCCACGGTGATCCTGAATGTGGAAGAGAATAAACCACACTATAGGACATGAAATTGGAAATTGGTTAAATCTTTAGCCTATCAGCAATAAGTACAATTAAATCGACAGAATTACTCATCTACCTTACCTTGCCTATCACGATATACATTTGGTACATTAGTTTAACAATTAAATAATCAACCTTGGTGATATAATTCCAGCCGTAATCATTTTTATCTTCATTACTGTTAGTATTTTTTAATTAATTCCTAAAATTCCAAACAAATAAAAATACTTATCAGTTGGGAAAACCTAATAAAATGGATCCCATTGACGTTACGTTTACAAATCAAACAAAGGAAAAACGTACTTGAAAAATAGACAAGGTTAAATTGAGTATAAACTTAGGCTAAAGTCAAACCTCGATTAAGCCGAAACCTCGGCTACTGACATACCAAATAATTAATTCCTTGGAATTCGACTTCATCGAGGTTTACTGTATACTCTGGAGAAATGATAAATTGAAGTGTTTTGATGTTATCGAAACGAATAGCAACCGGTAAAAGAGATATATAGCGACGAGGATTGAAGCTACGAACGAATGAGATACGGTTCATCATAAGTAACCAATAAGAAACGCTGATTTTTAAAATTTGTGTTTCATATAAGATATCAAGGCATATAATCATGGTGAGACAAACATGACGATCGTATAAACAATTTGTAGTTTAACTTTTCCTGGTTAATAATGCAATAATTCAAATAAATTGACCAAATCGTATGATTCCAATCGCAAGCATACAATCGTTGTCTTCTGGAATTTCCATTATTTTTAGGTAAAACACTTGAATTTAAACTTATCAAATAATACGATTATTATGCACCCAATTGTTTCACATCATGGAATTGTGTCAATCTATCTTTCAAAACACTCATTTAGATGTGAAATAGTAGTTTGTTGCAACAATTATTACTAAATTATTGAATTTGACATTTATATCAAATAATCAAAAGCTTGGTGAGGTCAGAAAATCCACTTATTCAGCACAATTAAAATCTTACTGATACGCTTTGTTAAGGTTGAATTTTTATCTGTGAGTTGTAAATTTCATATAAATATGTTTGAAAAAGCAATTATCTTTAGAACCAAATTTCACTTTTTAACTGAAAATTTTTGCAAACATGCTGAAATTGTCGTTGATACTCTGTGTGGTTGTGGCTATCCAAGTATTTGGGGCTCCTGCTACAATTTCTCCTAATATTCTAAAGTCATTGAATAGTGAAGGAACCGTTGATGTTTTAGTAACTGTAGCTTCACCTATTAGGCAAGTTTTATCCACAGTGAAAACACGTTCATTTGCCACCAGAGGTCAACGACTTACGTACATCGCCAATGCACTCAAGGCCCACGCAGCCGCAACTCAGGAACCAATCCTTGAATTCCTTTCCAAAGTTGTACCTGCATCAGCTGAAATCAAAACTTTCTGGATTACCAACAAAATTTTCATTAAGAATGCTGATGCTGGACTCATCCAAGCTTTGGCTGCTAGAGCTGACGTATCAGCTGTCACTGAAAACAGGAAGTACGAATTGATTCAACCAGTTGAGGCGAAGCCCGCGAAATCTAATATTCAGAACGAGCTTGAATGGGGGCTCTTATTGATTGAAGTGCAGAAGGTGTGGGATGCAGGGTTTAATGGTAAAACGATTTTTCTATAGGTTTTGCATTTAATTGTAGTTCAATTTTTTATAATATTCTAAAATTTATTCATTTTTTAATTTAGGTAATGGAACACGTGTTGGAGGTCTCGATACTGGTAAAATTTACAATTTATCTTCAAATTGAGATCATATTCATTGAAAATATTGTAACTAATTATAATTTTTTTGAAAATTAATATCATAGGCGTTCGTCACACTCATGAAAGCCTTGTGAATAACTTTGCACCAGACTACAACTGGTTTGATGCCGTTGGGGGATTAAAAACTCCATCTGATCCAAACGGTCATGGAACTCATATTACTGGAACAATTGTCGGAGCAGGAGGAATTGGAGTTGCACCAGGTATAAAAACTACTTAGTTTAAAAACAAAGTATTTTTGTCCAAATTTTAGACAATTTTCTGATTTGAATTTAGGTGCTGAGTGGGTTCATTGCAGAGGCATGAATGCCGGAGGCTCTGGAACTGAAGCTCAGTTTCTGGCATGTGGTATGGAATTGAAACTTAAACAATTCTGTCATGGACAATTACTTGTATAAAATATAAGACCTATTTTTTAACTTTAGGTGAATGGTTTGCTTGCCCAACTCTGCCTGATGGTTCGGAACCAAACTGTGAAAAGGCACCAATTCTTGTGTCCAACAGCTGGTATGTTTGAAAGTACTAATATGGAAATATGTCGATTTATGATCAAGTATGTATTACACAGGGGATACTACGGAGGCGGGAAAGATTTCATGGATGATGTTATTGAAACTTGGGTAGCTGGAAATATTGTACCCGTCTTTGCTAATGGGAACGAAGGACCAACGTGTGGATTTTTGCGTTATCCCGCTGACAGTGGAGTGGCTCTTGTTGCAGTTGGAGCTATTACTATCGACGAGGAAATCTCATACTTCAGTTCCTTTGGACCATCATATCTGGGTCAGATTAAACCAAGTATGCAAAAAATTATAATTAATTCTTATTTAACTAGTATTCAAGTAGTTTGACATTCTTTTTTGTTATTTTTTTAAGATATTGCTGCTCCTGGATCTGAAGTCCGATCAGCTAGCAGCAGTGCCGATGACGCTTACGCAACTTACAGTGGTACGAGTATGGCAGCACCACATGTCGCTGGAGTCGTCTCACTCCTAGTCAGTTCTAATCCAGATTACACTTATGAAGAAATCACGAAGCGACTATACTCCGGAGCAACTCATACTGTATGAAAGTCAACAAAAATTAATATTGTCGAGTTAATTAGACCACACAAAAAAATTATTTTTTCAGATTCCTTCCACTGGACGTAACTGCGGTGGTATTTCTGAAGAGACTTATCCAAACAATCATGTCGGACATGGTCGTCTCTCAGCTTCGGCTTCAGTCTTAGGATAAATGGTTATTGTATCTTCAATTCAAATTTCAGTAATAAATGCAAAAGCAATGAATGAATTTCAAGAACTCAATATGTGTTTTTCTTCTTTAGTTAGAAAAGGATGCGAAATTGCTGCACAATGAATGACAAATTTACATTTCCTTTCAAAAATGGTCCGTTGATATCGTATTACGCTCGATGTTGTTTGAAAATTCCCACTTTAGACTTCATGGGATTCATTGTAAACTGGTGCTTGGACTCCTATGAAAATGCTCCCTCTGGTTGTTTTGAAATTACACCCTTTGGTTCTGCTGGGATTCTATCGAAAATGTTGCAATGCTCTGGCAGTTTTTACGTATTCGCAGAAGAACCCCACCTGAAAAGCGAGAGAGAGGAGAATAAGCCGCCGAGCTTTCGTAGAAACCGTTTTTCCTTTCATTAATACCGGTTGCCTAGCTCTGCATTGGACTGAGTGGATGAAAATAGTTTTTTGTACAGTGAAGGCAAATTATGACATATTTGTCACAAATACAAGATGTATTCTCTTTGAGTAGCGCCGCTAATTTTCCGAGTTGAAATGTAGCGGTAACGGAAAATTTTTTCCACCATGTATCGATAGTGATATCGATAGCACAGCGGGGGTTTGGTAGCGAAGGGTCGAATTGGGTTGGGGTATAACGTTGGGGGTGGTCGAAAAATTCCAAAGTTTTCTGTGAAATCTTTTTTTTCTGGACTTTTGCTTTTCGCCACGAATCAATATATTTGAGGAAGTCTGTTATTTCGTGCACAACCTGTTATAACAATAATCTTAGTTAGACTGCAAACCTATGCTTAATCTGAATTAGTTTTTACACATTCGTTAAGTAGGTCACCTAAACCAAAAGAAATCAATTATCAGAACTTCAACAGCTTTGTCCTAATTTTATTCCACTAACATTGCTTTCTTTGAGTTTAGTAAGGACAAAGGAGTGAGAAACTAGGAGTCAGAGAGAAAGCATGTACCTAGAATACACCTGTTAATTATCCACTTAAAAGCAAATAAATTCTAATAATTTACTTAGCTCTAAACTTTAATTCAGTGGCCCAGCACACCTAAGTCCATTGTTTCACACAACCTACCAACATATTTTTCGGAATTTTGTAAAAATTTAAAGGAAATTTGTGATATATAATTTGATTCCATTAAAATAAAATTCCAAAGTAATCAAAACTTGTATTCATATTTGCACAGATTATAATTACTGATTACAGATTACTAATATATGATTATGATTACTCCAAAATGTAATCATAATCATGATTAAGTAATCGATTACTCATTTTTGACTGTAATAATGTAATCAGTAATCTGATGACATTTTTTTCTGTAATCAAACCTGCTCTGATTACGATAAACATTTGGTACATTAGTTTAATTATTAAATAATAAAACTCGGTTGTCTTATTCTAGCTGTAATCATTTTTTCTTTTTTACTGTTAGTTTTTTTAATTGATTCCAAAAGTTTCAAAAACAAAAATATTTATCAGTTGGAAAAATCTAATAAAATTAATCCCTATGACCTTACGTTTATCAATCAAAGTTAGCACAAACGTACTTAAAAAATAGACAAGGCTCAATTTCAGTAAAAACCTCAACTGAAGCCTAACTTCGGTTAACACGAACACTTTTTAGTGGTCCTGGTACACAAATCATTCGAGTTTTACCTCGGTTAAGCCGAAACCTCGGCTACGACATACCAAATATTTAATTCCTTGGAACTCGACTTCATCGAGGTTTACTATGTACACAGGTGAAACAATAAATTGTAGTGTTTTTATGTTATCGAAATGAATAGCAACGCATTGCAATCGGCANGTGTACACAGGTGAAACAATAAATTGTAGTGTTTTTATGTTATCGAAATGAATAGCAACGCATTGCAATCGGCAAAAGAGGTATAGCGATGAAAATTGAAGCTAAGAACGATTCAAAAACGGTCCTTAAGTAACTAACCAATAAGAAACGTCTATTTCTAAAATTTGTGTCTCATATAGGAAATAAAGACATATAAATAAGGTGGAACAGACATGATGATCGTATAAACAATTCGTAGTTTCACTTTTCTTTGTTAATAATGCAATAATTCAAATAATTGAACAAATCGTATGATCCCTAATCGCAAGCATACAATCATTGTTTTCTAGAATTTCCATCATATTTACGTAAAACACTTGAATTTAAATTTACCAAATAATACGATTATTATTCACACAAATGTATCACACCTTGGAATTGTGTCAATCTAGTTTTGAATACACTCATTTAGATGCACAATAGTAGTTTGATGCAACAATTATTACTAAATTTTTCAACTTGACATTTATATTAAATAATCAACATTTCCATATGACGTCAGAGAATCCACTCATTCAGAAAAATTAAATCAAGCTTTTACTCTTTGTTAAGGTTTAATTGTTATCTGAGTTGCAAATTTTGTATAAATATGTTTGAAAAATACAATTCTTTTACAAATAAATTTCTCTTTTAGTTTAATCTCAAATTTTTGCAAACATGCTGAAATTGTAGTTGATACTCACTGTGGCTGTAGCTGCCCAAGCATTTGGGGCCCCTGCAACAATTTCCCTTAATATTCTAAAATCATTGAATAGCGAAGGAACCGTTGATGTTTTAGTAACTGTTGCTGCTCCTATTAGGCAAGTTTTATCCACAGTGAAAGCACATTCATTTGCCACCAGAGGTCAACGACTTACGTACATCGCCAATGCACTCAAGTCCCACGCAGCCGCAACTCAGGAACCAATCCTTGAATTCCTCTCCAAAGTTGTACCTGCATCAGCTGAAATCAAAACTTTCTGGATTACCAACAAAATTTTCATTAAGAATGCTGATGCTGGTGTCATTCAAGGTTTGGCAGTTAGACCTGACGTATCTGCCATCACTGAAAACAGGAAGTTCGAATGGATTGAACCAGTTGAAAAGAAGCCTGCGAAATCTCATATTCAGAACGAGCTTGAATGGGGGCTCTTAATGATTGAAGTGCAGAAGGTCTGGGATGCAGGGTTTAATGGTAAAACGATGCTTTATTGTTTTTGGATTTACTTAGAGGTGAAGTTTTTAAATCGATATAAAATTAATTTTATTTTAATTTAGGTACTGGAACACGTGTTGGAGCTATCGATACTGGTAAAATTTGCAATTTATCTTCAAATTGAGACAATATTTATTGCGAATATTGTGACTAATGATATTTTTTTGAAAATTAATATCATAGGCGTTCGTCACACTCATGAAAGCCTTGTGAATAACTTTGCCCCAGACTACAACTGGTTTGACGCCGCCGAAGGATTCAAAACTCCTTTTGATCATTATGGTCATGGAACTCATATCACTGGAACAATTGTCGGAAGAGGAGGAATTGGAGTTGCACCAGGTATAGAAAGGCACTCAAATAAAAAAAAAATTTTTGACCTATTTTTAAGCAATCTCCTGATTTGAATTTAGGGGCTGAGTGGGTTCATTGCAAAGCCTTAGATCAGGCTGGTCGTGCAACTGAAATTTGGTTTCTGGCATGTGGTATGGAAATGAATCTTAGAAAATTCTTTTTTTTGATAAATAATTGATGAATTGTTTTTTAATCTAGGTGAATGGATTGCTTGCCCAACTTTGCCTGATGGCTCTGAACCCAACTGTGAAAAGGCACCAGTTGTTGTGTCCAACAGCTGGTGAGTTTGTAAATAGTAATAACAATATGTCGNTAAATAGTAATTACAATATGTCGATTTATGATGAAGCATGTATTTTACAGGGGATACTACGATGGGAATGATTTCATGGATGATATTATTGAAACTTGGATAGCTGGAAATATTGTGCCCGTCTTTGCTACTGGCAACGCAGGACCAAGATGTGGATCTTTGGTTTATCCCGCTGACAGTAGCCTGCCTCTTGTTGCAGTAGGGGCTACTACTATCGACCACACTCTTGAATCCTTCAGTTCCGTTGGACCATCAATTCTGGGTCAGCTTAAACCAAGTATGCAAAATATTAGTTAATTCGTATGTAACTAGTATTCAAGTAATTTGACAATATTTTTTGTTATTTTTTAAAGACATTGTTGCTCCTGGATCTGAAATCCGATCAACTAGCAACCGAGCCGATGACGCTTACGATATTTTGAGTGGTACGAGTATGGCAACACCGCACGTGGCTGGAGTCGCCGCACTCTTAAGGTACATTTATAGTCTACGGAAACTGGAACCGTTACGGAAAGCTAGGCTTTCCGTAAAAGTTTCCGTTCAGTGTGGTGCATTTATAGTTCACGGATATAACTCCGTCCCGTTTTCTCTCCACCACGGAACGGAAAAAAAGGCTTACGGAAAAATAGAACTGAGTTCTATTATTCCGTGTGACGATCCGTCAAATCTCATTTTGACAGTAAACATTCATACAAGAGTTTGGCGGGAATACTTCAATTTTAAATTTTACAATAAGTGTCTGTTTCTCTTTTCAATCCAAACTTTTGATTACTTAATCACGTGACTTTTTTTCGAAATGAGAGTATAAATTAATCCACGTTTTTGAATCCGTTTAATTTCCGTAGACTCCATCCTGAAATCAATCCGTGAAATTTTCCGGCAGCTTTTCCGGGACGGATCTTATTTCCGTAGACTATAAATGTACCTTTAGTCAGTTCTAATCCAGATTATACTTATGAGGAAATCACGCAGCGACTATACTATGGAGCAACTCATACTGTATGAAAATCAAGAAAAATTACTATTGAGTTAATTAGAACAAAATATTTTTTTTAGATTCCCTCCACTGGTCCCAACTGCGGTGGTATTCCAGAAGACACTTATCCAAACAATCATGTCGGACATGGTCGTCTCTCAGCTTCATCTTCAGTCTTAGGATAAATGATTTTTGTATCTTCATATCAAATTTCTGTAATAAATACAAAAGCAATGAACAAATTTCAAGAAACCCAAAATGTGTCGGTCTTCTCTAGTTAGATAAGGATGGCACAGTGAATGAACCTTTCACATTCTCTCAGAAGAATGGTCGCTTGGTCTCGGATGACCCTTCAGCTAGCTGGAGCTTAAGTTCCAGAAGCTTAAATTCCCACTTAAGCTTCATGGGATTCATTTCAAACTGGTGCTTGGACTCTTATCAAGATGCTCCCTCGGGTTGTTTTGAAATTACACCCTTTGGTTCTGCTGGGATTCTATCGAAAGTGTTGCAATGCTCGGGCGGTTTTAAGGTGTTCACAAACGAGCCCCACGTCAGAAGCGATAGAGCGGAGTATAAGCTGCCGAGCTTTCGAAGAAACCGTTATTTCTTAATCCCGATTGCTTACCTTCGCACTGTGAGTGGACGAAAAGAGTGTATTGTACAGCAAAGGCAAATTATAACATATTTGCAACACACAAGATGTATTCTCTTTGAGTAGCGCCGCTAATTTTCCTATGTGAAAAGTAGCGGTGGCGGAAAATTTTTTCCACCATGTAGCGATAGTGATATTGGTAGCACAGTGGGAGCTTGGAAGCGGAGGGTCGGATTGGGTTGGGGTAACCCTCTTGGGGGTGTTCGAAAAATTTCAAAGTTTTCGTTAAATTTTTTTTTCTGAACTTTTGCTTTCTCCACGAATCAATACATTTGACGACGTTGTTAGGTTGTGCTCAACCTAACAACATAATTTCTCGGAATTTTGAAAAAATTAAAAAGAAATTTTTAGAAAATATGATGATTTGAGGAGAAATCCTAAAAAAACTGAAAAAAAAAANTGAAAAAATTAAAAAGAAATTTTTAGAAAATATGATGATTTGAGGAGAAATCCTAAAAAAACTGAAAAAAAAAAATATTTTTTTTCAAACTCAAATTTTTCGACCAGCTAAAGGGTTTACTTTAACTGTCTATAAATAGGTATAATATGTGACTTAGCTTTACAATTTTGTACAATTTATTTTAGTAATCGAGAGATGATTACTACTAACTTCATGGCAACACACAAGAAATTTTGAGAAAGCCGATGAATCCTTCAAGAATAAATTGTGTTAACTTACGAATATATGACTACACTTAATGTTAGGAATATTTTGTCAAATCAGTAAAAATCTCCATTGTAACAACAAACGAATCATTAAGATATAATCTTTCTAACAAAAGTATTTTTATGTACAGAACTTTATTTACGAAATGGTAATCGAGATGCTCATAACGAAGGTGACGCTAAGTTGCAAATACTGAGAAAAGGAGCAACCGGACAACCGATGGACCGGAATATTTGATTTGGCTTCACCAAGTTAAAACATGTGATATTTACCGGTACTGCAAAAAAATAAGTTCGGCTTAACCGAAATCGACGGTGGCGAGGTTTAGTGTACTTGGATTTGATTGGTGTAACCAATTTGAAAAGCGAGAGGAATCAATTGTTCCCACGCTAATAAATCTACTGGGTTAGCTCAGATTTATGCCAAATTTCCCTATTTTTCTAACCCCTCCACGGTGATTTTGAATGTTGAAGAGAATGAACCAGTATAGGACATGAAATTGGGAATTGGCTAATTCTTTGGGCCAATCAGCAGCAAGTGCAATTAAATCATCAGAATTACTTACCTCTCTTACCTTGCCTATCACGATATACATTTGGTACATTAGTTTAATTATTAAATAATCAACTTTGGTGGTTTAATTCCAGCTGTAATCATTTTTATCTTCATTACTGTTAATATTTTTTAATTGATTCCAAAAACTTCAAACAAAAATATTTATCAGTTGGGAAAACCTCTTAAAATTGATCCCATTGACATTACGTTTACAAATCAAAGTTAAAAGAAATGTACTTGAAAAATAGACAAGGTTCAAATTGAGTAAAACCCTAGGCTAAAGTTAAACCTCGGTTAAGACGAACACTTTTCTGTGTTCCTGTTAAATCATTTGAGTTTTACCTCGGTTACCGCATACAAATTATGTCGGTCTCTTTGAATTCGAATTCTTCGAGGTTTACTGTATACTAAGGGGACACGATAAATTAAAGAGTTTTTATGTTATCGAAACGAATAGCAACCCATAGCAAGCGGTAAGAGAGATATAGCGATGAAAATTGAAGCTAAGAACGATTGAGAAACGCTTCTTAACTAACTAACCAATAAGAAACGTCTATTTCTAAAATTTGTGTCTGATATAAGAAATCAAGACATATGAATATAGTGGGACAGACATGAAGATCGTATAAACAATTCGTAGTCTCACTTTTCGTTGTTAATAATACAATCATTCAAATTGAACAACTCGTATGATTATAATCGTAAGCATACAATCATTGTCTTCCATAATTTATATTATTTTTATGAAATACACTTGAATTTACNTCTTCATTACTGTTAATATTTTTTAATTGATTCCAAAAACTTCAAACAAAAATATTTATCAGTTGGGAAAACCTATTAAAATTGATCCCATTGACATTACGTTTACAAATCAAAGTTAGAAGAAATGTACTTGAAAAATAGACAAGGTTCAAATTGAGTAAAACCCTAGGCTAAAGTTAACCTCGGTTAAGACGAACACTTTTCTGTGTTCCTGTTAAATCATTTGAGTTTTACCTCGGTTACCGCATACAAATTATGTCGGTCTCTTTGAATTCGAATTCTTCGAGGTTTACTGTATACTAAGGGGACACGATAAATTAAAGAGTTTTTATGTTATCGAAACGAATAGCAACCCATAGCAAGCGGTAAGAGAGATATAGCGATGAAAATTGAAGCTAAGAACGATTGAGAAACGCTTCTTAACTAACTAACCAATAAGAAACGTCTATTTCTAAAATTTGTGTCTGATATAAGAAATCAAGACATACGAATATAGTGGGACAGACATGAAGATCGTATAAACAATTCGTAGTCTCACTTTTCGTTGTTAATAATACAATCATTCAAATTGAACAACTCGTATGATTATAATCGTAAGCATACAATCATTGTCTTCCATAATTTATATTATTTTTATGAAATACACTTGAATTTACACTTATCAAATAATACGATTATTACTCACACAAATGTTTCACATGTTGTAGTTGTGTCAATCTATCTTTGAAATCGCTCATTTTTATGCAGAACAATAGTTTGATGCAATAATTAGTACTATATTCTTTGAATTTGACATTTATATCAAATAATCAAAAGTTTCATGAGATTATAGAATCCACTCATTCAGCACAATTAAAATCTAGCTCTTAACTATTTGTTAAGGTTTAATTTTTATCTGACTGAGTTATAAATTTCATATAAATATGTTTAAAAAATCAATCAATTATTTTCCAAACAAATTTCACTTTTTGTTTCACCTCAAATTTTTGCAAACATGCTGAAATTGTCTTTGATACTCACTGTGGCTGTGGCTGTCCAAGTGTTTGGGGCACCTGCTACAATTTCTCCTGATATTCTAAACTCATTGAATAGTGAAGGAACCGTTGATGTTTTAGTAACAGTAGCTGCTCCTATTAGGCAAGTTTTATCCACAGTGAGAACTCTTTCATTTGCCACCAGAGGTCAACGACTTACGTACATCGCCAATGCACTCAAGTCCCACGCAGCCGCAACTCAGGAACCAATCCTTGAATTCCTTTCCAAAGTTGTACCTGCATCAGCTGAAATCAAAACTTTCTGGATTACCAACAAAATTTTCATTAAGAATGCTGATGCTGGAGTCATCCAAGCTTTGGCAGGATCTAGACTGTATAGACGGTAGTGACTTTTGTCCTTCAATCTTAACTAAGAACCAGTTGAGACGAAGCCTGCGAAATCTCATATTCAGAATGAGCTTGAATGGGGGCTCTTAATGATTGAAGTGCAAAAGGTTTGGGATGCCGGGTTTAATGGTACAACAACGTTTTGTAGTTTTTNGGGGCTCTTAATGATTGAAGTGCAAAAGGTTTGGGATGCCGGGTTTAATGGTACAACAACGTTTTGTAGTTTTTGTATTTACTTTTAGAGATAAAGTTTTTAAATGGATATAAAATTAATTAAATTTTAATTTAGGTACTGGGACACGTGTTGGAGCTATCGATACTGGTAAAATTTATCTCCAAATGGAGACCATATTTATTGGAAATATTGTGACTAANGTCTTCAATTTATTGTCAATTTATCTTCAAATGGAGACCATATTTATTGGAAATATTGTGACTAATTTTTTTGAAAATTAATATCATAGGCGTTCGTCACACTCATGAAAGCCTTGTGAATAACTTTGCCCCAGACTACAACTGGTTTGACCCCGCTGAAGGATTCAAAACTCCAATTGATCATTACGGTCATGGAACTCATATCACTGGAACAATTGTCGGAAGAGGTGGAATTGGAGTTGCACCAGGCATAAAAAAACAATCAATTAAAAAAAAATTTTTTTTTCTACTTTTAAGCAATTTTTTGTTTGAGTTTAGGCGCTGAGTGGGTTCATTGCAAAGCCGCAAATGCGGTCGGTGGTGCAACTGAAACTTGGTTTCTGGCATGTGGTACGGAAATGAATCTTAGAAAATTCTTTCATTGATAATTAATTGGTGAATTTATAATAACTTTTTTTAATCTAGGTGAATGGATTGCTTGCCCAACTTTGCCTGATGGCTCAGAACCAAACTGTGAAAAGGCACCAGTTGTTGTGTCCAACAGCTGGTAAGTTTGTAAATACTAATGACAATATGTCGATTTATGATCAAGTATGTATTTAATAGGGGATACTACGGAGGTGGGAATGATTTCATGGATGATGTTATTGAAACTTGGATAGCTGGAAATATTGTGCCCGTCTTTGCTAATGGCAACGATGGACCAAGTTGTGGATCTTTGCGTTCTCCAGCTGACAGTAGCCTGCCTCTTGTTGCAGTTGGGGCTACTACTATCGACGACAAAATCTCATTCTTCAGTTCTTTTGGACCATCAATTCTGGGTCAGATTAAACCAAGTATGCAAAATATTACAGTTAATTTGTATGTAANTTTTGGACCATCAATTCTGGGTCAGATTAAACCAAGTATGCAAAATATTACAGTTAATTTGTATGTAACTAGTATTCAAGTAATTTGACAATAGTTTTTGTTATTTTTTGAAGACATTGCTGCTCCTGGATCTGATGTCCGATCAGCTAGCAACATAGCCGATGACGTCTACGAGAATAAGAGTGGTACGAGCATGGCAACACCGCATGTCGCTGGAGTGGTCGCACTCCTAGTCAGTTCTAATCCAGATTACACTTATGAGGAAATCACACAGAGACTATACTCCGGAGCAACTCATACTGTATGAAACTCCACAAAAATTACTATTATCGAGTTTATTGGAANGCAGAGACTATACTCCGGAGCAACTCATACTGTATGAAACTCCACAAAAATTACTATTATCGAGTTTATTGGAACAAAATATTTGTTTAGATTCCTTCTACTAAAGGCAACTGTGGTGGTATTCCAGAAGACACTTATCCAAACAATCATGTCGGACATGGTCGTCTCTCAGCTTCGGCTTCAGTCTTAGGATAAGTGACGATTGTACCTTCATATCAATTTTCAGTAATAAATCCAAAATAAAGAATGAATTTAAACATCTCAAAATGAGTTCGTCTTCTCTAGTTAGATAAGAATGGGAAATTATTGTACAATGTANTTCCAGAAGACACTTATCCAAACAATCATGTGGGACATGGCCGTCTCTCAGCTTCGGCTTCAGTCTTAGGATAAGTGACGATTGTACCTTCATATCAATTTTCAGTAATAAATCCAAAATAAACNTCAGCTTCGGCTTCAGTCTTAGGATAAGTGACGATTGTACCTTCATATCAATTTTCAGTAATAAATCCAAAATAAAGAATGAATTTAAACATCTCAAAATGAGTTCGTCTTCTCTAGTTAGATAAGAATGGGAAATTATTGTACAATGTATGCACAACAATGTATTGCACATTTACATCTTCTTTTGAAAATGGTCTATTGTGCTTCCTTCCGCTCTTTTGAAAATGCCAATCTGCTCTATACTTTTTGAAAACACTCCTTGGACATTGCTCGACCCGTTTTGCAAATGTTCCTTTGAAGTCGGACTCTTTCCAAAATGTTTGTACCCTTGTTCTCATGATCACACTCTCCAATTTTTTTTATTTTAAAGTATTCGGAGAAGAACCCAGAGAGTGGAGTCCAAACCGCCGAGGTTTGGCTGAAGAAGTTTTTCCTTTTATCGGTCGGCGGTTTATCCCTCTCTCCGCTCCCGCTCTCCAAAAATTGTACCACCTCGCTCCGCTTCCGCTATAGCTCCCTAAAAATTGTGCCACCTCGTTCTGCTCTCGTTCTCGCTCTCGCTCTCGCTTTCTATAAAGTATACCATCTCGCTTCGTTTTTGCTCTCGCTCCCTATTCTATTTCATTCCCATCCGGATTGCAAACTTTATTAATTTGTAAATTTTTTAATTGCAGTTTATGCATTAATGTGTTCATATCTTTTTCTGGTCGGACTACAGTTTCTCCATACTTCTGCTTGGCCAAAAATTGCCGTCTATGGAAATCCATCCCCTGCTGGATGAATTTTTAAAATTTTAGCTATCTACTTCCACGTTTGATATTGTTATAATTGAATATACATTTAATGGAACATAATTTGACCAAAAATCGCTACATGAATTCTATAACAAGCGTACTTGTTAATTTTTGGCAAGTCCTGTGAAGCTACAAGGGGTACCAACACAACGCGACTGGGCAATGGAGAGGTTGCTGAAGTGACTGATTTTTGATGTGAGGATTTGTTATTGAACGAGTGATTAGTGAAGATTCAATTACAGAATTTTTACGATAATGTAATGAACTAAACTTCAGTAGAAATCTTGCTCCCAAGAATTCCTTTCGTACCGCTCCGCTCTCGCTCTCGCTGCCAACAATTTATTCAGTGTCACTCCGCTCTCGCTCCCGCTCTTTATGGGAGCGGAGCGAGAGCGGGAGCGAATACCGCCGAGGTTTGGTTTTTACAACATTGTTTAGTAAAAGTGTAAAATTAACGTTACAAATGGAAATAAACCACTTTGATTAATCGAATCCTCTTAATCTTTATAACTGGAAACAACAAACCGGACACAGCACAAATGTGTTATGGAGGCGCTATACTGTTGCTGGAGTGGAAATAAAGTTAACGTTCATATTCATTGAGATTGAAGGTAGTCGGTGCTGTTTGTAAACATTCAACCTTACCTAAGGTCACGAAGGTCAGATAAATGTTGACAACGTATAGTTTATTATATTGATTAGAATTGGAATCATGGGCAAATTTAAGCAGCGATGTCAGATTATGTTAAGTCAAAAAATAAACAGTATGTTTGATAAATTAATAATGAAGAAATTTAATCTCAAACCAGAAGTGGTTCGCTACTTGCTGCTTATTTCTGTCCAATTTTGTGATTTTGTTGGTCGTNTTAATAATGAAGAAATTTAATCTCAAACCAGAAGTGGTTCGCTACTTGCTGCTTATTTCTGTCCAATTTTGTGATCACACCGGGTGACTCTTATTGAATCAATAAGAGTCACCCGGTGTGATGAATTTTAAAAATGAATCACAGTTGACTACATTTTCATTTTATTTCTTTTTTCAGAATGGGTGTAAAAGGTTTGTCGACGTTCTTGGGCCAGTACCATGCGAAATATAACGAGCAGGTTTGGGTGAGGGAGTGTCCGTTGGTGATAGATGGGAACAATCTCATGCACTTTCTCCTTTCGAGTCCATCAATTGTCAATAGCCACCTAGTAGGCGGTGACTACGTAGCCTATGCCAAGAGAGTTCGCGGTTTCTTCCAGAAACTGAAGGATGCCCAAATCCGAGCTATTGTTATCTTCGATGGGGCATATGAGCCAGAGAAATGGAAGACGGTTTTGAAGAGATACAAGGACACACTCAAGGCGAATGTCCAAACAAACATGCCTGGAAACTCTTACACACCTGCCGCTTTGTCCGTGAGTATAAAATTAGAACTAAATAGCCTGCATTATATTTTCTACAGTGTTGTCCGGATACGACTAAAATCCGATTCGTAAGAATCGAAAAGATATTTTTTAATTGAAATTGAAAGATTTCAGGCAAATTTTAAACAAACTTTACAATAAATCAAATTTTTTTTCTTCAGTTAGCAACTGCAGTGGCTAATTGGCGAATAATTTTTATGTCCATGCCGATGAAAGATATNATTGGATTTTTACTAAATTTGGCCACGCCCCTCAAGAGAAAACAATTTTTTTGGCTTATGGCTTTTAACATAGAAATTTCTCTGACAATTTCCACTAAAACTTTGTTTTAAAATCATCAAACCATGTTGCCGGCGCCAGTATACCATCNATTTCCACTAAAACTTTGTTTTAAAATCATCAAACCATGTTGCCGGCGCCAGTATACCATCATTCGAACCGGAAATAAATTCATAAGGTATACCTGGCAGGCCGGCAACATACGCCAAACTTTGTCCGCCTCAATCTTCAAAAGAGGTGGGCGATTGACAAATGTCAATGCGTTGGGAATACAACTGTTTTAAACAAACTTTACAATAAATCAAATTTTTTTTTCTTCAGTTAGCAACTGCAGTGGCTAATTGGCGAATAATTTTTATGTCCATGCCGATGAAAGATATAGATGGTCGCATCGGGAAAATACTGATTTTTACATTGACTCAATGAATTTTATGAAATAGACGGTGTTTCGGGAAATTCTGGTTGAACAAGGCGTACTTCATTACCAAACTGTTCTTGAAGCAGACGACACAATGGCTTTTGTGGCTCGCCAAATCGACTGTCCTCTTCTGAGTTCAGACTCTGACTTTTATGTCTATCAAAATGTCAGGAATATACCCCTAGAGTCAGTAGACTTCAGGAAGTCTCTCCTCAAGAAAGGTCAAGCAAAACAGGGCAAAGTCTTTGTCCTGGCAGCGAAATTGCTTTCACTCAAACGACTCTGTCGAGAAGAGTTCCACGTATGTTATTTGAAGTTTTTTAAATGTTTTGGTGATTGACTTCACTAACACTAAAAGTTGAAGTTTATCACATCCTTTACATGATAGAACCTTTTATTAGTCACTGTAGATCAGTTTGATGAATAATAATAATTATTATTATTGATTATATAGTTCAGCGACCTACGTTTCTTCCCATTAGCTGCAGTACTTCTTGGAAACGATCGGATTTCTTCGACAACTTTCTCTAACNGCGACCTACGTTTCTTCCCATTAGCTGCAGTACTTCTTGGAAACGATCGGATTTCTTCGACAACTTTCTCTAACTTTCTGAAGGACAAATATCAGTTTGACAAATACGAAAGAATCAAGTATGTTTTCCAGTGGCTAGGGAAACATCGGGATTACGACCATGTGNGTCAGTTTGACAAATACGAAAGAATCAAGTATGTTTTCCAGTGGCTAGGGAAACATCGGGATTACGACCATGTGCTCGAAGTAATTCTCAAATCAGTCAAGGAAGCCGAACGGCGTGACGTTTTGAATCTAGTCAAGTCAGTTCTCCGAAGTTACAACGGAGAAAATGGAGAACTATTAGTTTGGAATGCAATTCGGCGAGATTTGGGTCTTGGTGTTGAGATTGATGTAGACGATGATAGATTTTGTAACTTCCCACCATGGTATAGCCAACTTCATACAACAGCTGTTCTTCCCACATACCTCCTCCAGATTCTCAAAAATCAGATAGTTATGCTTCAACCGCAAGTTGAAATACTACATCACCCCTCGACTCATGCACTCGCAGTTGATGTTATTCGAGTTACCGGTGGAATTCTTCTCGGCCAATCAGAACTCACTTTGGTAACGCGAGAAAGAAAAAATGTGATACGAGTGTCAGTGGGAACTATAACGTATCTTCCAAGTATGATTTAAGTTTTTAATTAAGTATATGAACCTTACTTAATTATTGTCTTTGTTTCAGAGTTTGGCTCAATCTTAACAATAAAGGAAGACCGTTTTAGAGGAAGAGCGCAGGCGCTCTTTTACAATCTCTTCGAGTTGTCACCAACAGAAGTAGAGTTTACGAACCAATGTCCAATGCCAATCAAATTCATAATCATGTGTCTAATTTATTTTTGTAAAAAGGTAAATACAAACAAGTATATCTAAAAGTATATAATATATTATAGCTGTCGCGTATAATTTTTATAAGTTGAGATTGAGCAGCTTTTGTCAGCAATTAAAAATTTAAACCTATTCTGATAGAATTATGAAAAATGAAAAAAAAAATTGATTTTTCACTACCATTTTTTATAAATTCAAATTGTATTTTTTTTTTGAAAAATTACAATAATATAATTTGGGTCCAGCTATGGCTTGAATTAAATAATTTTTTTTTGTTCCCAGATTGTTTTGAGCAAACACGTGGGAGGGATTGGAGTTGCTTTGTTATTGGTCTACCTCAAACCAATCCTTGAATCCAATCAAAAAATAGGAGAATGTAAGAATCCTGATTCGTTGAGTGGACTCATCAAGCGACAAAAATGGACGAATGAGCTCCGTGATTTCTTCAATCAGTTCGACACCATTGCTACTTTCTCTAAATCAAAGCCATATGAGATATCTTATGTGTCAAGCTACTCATCTTTACAGTGTCTACTCCTCCATAGTGGAATGTTAAATCGATTATTAGGCAACGCTTTTCGGCAACCAAAATTAGGTCAACTAAACTCACATTTTGTGTACAATGTAACTCGAAGAATTGCTAAGATGTATGATAAAAATGCATCTGAGTTTCTCCGATCTCACTTTGGAGGATCGTCAGAGAATACCTTTTTATTGATCATCATGGATAAGTTCTTGCATATTCTCAGTAAAACCACAAAGTCAAAAATTACAGAAATTCTCCCATTGGAGAATAAAGTTGATGAAACCGAAATGAATAATTGGTCAACGGATGGAGATACATATGAAGCTAGAGAAGGTCTTAGCATTTCTAATCACTTTGTCAAAATCAAACTCAATTCAGAGTAATCTTGAATTTGATGAATTATTCTTGTTGACATGACAACTACCTCTGATTAGCTTCTCTATTTGATCAATAAACATTCAGGGTACCTAAATAGGATTTTATGAAAACACTAAAATAGTTCTGACTTTTGTTAATAAATTTAGTTAACAATAATACTATTTGATTTTGATTTAACTGTGAAATATTTTTGATTTGTGGATAATTTGTCTAAATGATGGAAAATCGGCCATCTTGTCGCCGATGGGTGACGACGAATCAGGATGAGTTTCAGAGTCCTGCATGTATACGAGTTCAGCGGTAAGATCAAGAATGTTGGTATTAATTTAAGAATCTTGTTCCTTATTACTGATTTGATGATTATTTTAATTTAGGAATCTTGATTCGATGGAAATAAGTCGCTACGACGCTTGCGTGAAGAATGCAGCAGCTTGTGAAGAAGAGATTCGTGTCGCTGCACGAGAAATGCTTTGTAATGCTGAACAAGCGGAAAATAGAGAACCAGTTCTATATCCTACAGACTCACACATTGATGAATGTAACTTAAGTTTTTTTTAAGTACAGGCAATTTGATAGAACTAGTGTTTGGGGGAGGAGCAAATTTTAGATATCTCAAAAGCTGATTGGTTTAAAAATTGGTTTAAAATTTTTTTAGTTCTAATAAAATAGGTTTCTTGTAGGTGTGAAGTGTAAGCCGAGTTGGTGCCGATGTCTGGCGACTGGAAATCCGAGTTCCTACGACGACATCCGAGAGGAAAAGGCGACAGATGATCTATGTTACTGCAAGCAAATTCATAATCAGATGGAACCAACACCTGACCATGACCGACAAAAAGTATACTCTTCCACCTACTTCATCGACTACAGAGAACCTAACTATGGATATATCGCTTCAAAAGTGCCGAACAAAGAGGTAAGCAAGTTTAAAAAAAAGTTTTCCCACGGGAGAAGAAAATTGGGTAAATGGGCGCCATCTTTTTATCCACTGGAAGTATGAATTTTTTGAAACATTTATAATTTTTTGTCATTTTTTTTTTAGAAATTGGATAGACTTTTCATAGAGTATAAGGAGAAAGCGGACGCAAAAGATTTAAAAAAGGAACCAGAAATTGTTCCAGCTAAGGCTGAACTGGAAGACCGAGTGGATCCAAACTGTCTTGGACTTTATGATTCCTTACCTCCAGAGAAACGTAATATTCCGTGGAAACCTGATGAAAGTTGGTGGCGAGAGGAAACACCAGAATGTATCAAGAATTTGGTCAAGAAGTATATCTGGACATCAACATACCGAGAAATGAACAAAGATGGCGCCGCACTCCCCATCACTGTTCGAAAAATTCCAGAATCCAGCTTGGAAGTCCCACCAGGAGATCGTGTAAGACTTAAATTTTTATTAGTTACACTTTATTACACAGTTTATCAAAAAACAAGCGAACATAATGAAATTTTTTAGATCAAGTTGATCAAGTTGATCAAAACTAATTTAATTATTGGTTTAGTTGAAGCTGAAACCAGAGATGGCACCATGCACACTCTACAACATAGGAGATGTTTTTGAAACTTGGGATCGTCCTCAAATTCGCCCAGTTGCTCGTCGCTGTGACACAATGTACAATCGTCCATGTCTTGATTACGATACTTACTTCAAGGACAACCATCTCCATCGGGCCAAGTAAAAATAACAAATTTTTAAATATTTAATTCATTTTTGGTATAACCGATAACGTTTTGTTGTCTAGGTTTGCACGATGTACGGAAAGTCATGATGTTCCTTCAGAAGAGAATTTGAGATTGGTCCGAGAAGAGCGTCTGCGCATTCCATATGATCGAATGATCCCTGGTTATTTGGGTTACGATATGATGGAAGTCCCGCCCATTTGTAAAGTTAAGAAACCAATCGATCCTACAAATCCAGATAATGAAGTCTCAACCTATCAATTGGATTTCACGTAAGTTTTTCTTACCTAAATTGTATCATACACTCTGTTTCAAAAATTAATTCATATTTTTACTTTTTATACTATTCACAGACGATTTCCAAAAGAAGTGTACAAAAAGGAAGGTCGGAGTGAGGCTTTCAAACCTATTAATTTTGGAACCCCGCTCCATGCTCTAAGTAAAATCCCGCTTCCTCCAGTTAGCCGTCTCTCTTGTTATCTTGAATGTAACAAAAGTCATTGCCCTCAACCTACTGAGTCATGTGGTGAAAAAATTTCTTACTAACGCGCCTACATTTTGATTTTTTGAGTATTCTCATTACAATCGGACAAAATATAATGAAAATGATTGGATTGTGATTTATGAATGTGGGAATATAACAGAGCCCATCCAAGTTTTCTTTGAAACCTTTTTTTATTCTGGACTTTTGCTTTGCTCCACGAATCAATACATTTGGCGACGTTTGTTAGGTTGTGCTCAACCTAGCAAGAACATATTTTTTGAAATTTTGAAAAAATTGAAAGGAAATTTTTTGAAAAATTGTTTAGAAAATTTTTAAATATCTTGATTCGTGGAGAAACTTTATATCTTGATTCGATTTTTTCGAACTGAAATTTTTCGACCAGCCTTAGGGTTTACCGCAACCGTCTATAACTAGATATAATATGACTATACACTGGAGGTCAGAATTTACTACGCATGGTGAAAGTCTTAACTAAAAAAGGTATGCAGAAAAAATGAGAGGGAAGAGAACCCTCGATCTCATTCTTCTGCTCAATTTCCCTCCAGAGATTTGCGCGCCTAACCTTATCTAACTGATGTAACTGCAGCAGAATCAAAATACCCGATTCTGAACCCCAGCACTGACCACAAAAATACACGAACCTACCACAAAAATACGCGACAAAGCTAACCCTTGAAAACAATTGTGGCGAGGAACAGAGCAGTTCGATTGTAAGGTTTGAAGTGTTACTCACGATATCATCCATACCAGAATCCAAATAAATAATAAATGAATGTGCTTGTTCACTCGTCCCATGGCTCAAGGATTGTTGGATGCCCTTCTGGCCCCATGCTTAACTAGGAATAAGTCACAAGCGTTTTGAATAGGGATGACTACCGTTCGACAAATGTTTCTGTCTACCGCCCATGCGAAGCTTAGTGAATAAAAAAAAATTCCAAACCGTGATAATTAAACACAGTTTGACTGATTGATACTGGTGCTGCCGTAGCACACATTCCCCACCTTATGATTGTATTACTATTCTCGACCGCATAACTGCCGAGCTGTGTTTCCATTTTGGTTTAGGACCCGGAGAGCCCCAAACCATCCTTGAGCCATGGGGCGAGCAAATACACACCAACTTTCCGCGTTGTTAATATTATTTTATTTGATATAGGCGGTAGACATATGGATTTCATTGTCACTAACACCAAACATTCTAAGCAAACTGGTTTTTTCCTCTCCACAATGGTTTCCGAGGGTATTTTATAAGAGGGTCTTCGTCGTGTATTTTTGATGTCGGGTCGGGTGCCTTACTGACCGGTGTTGGGGTTCCGAGTAGGGTATTTTTACTGTTTCAGTTTGAATTGTGGCTATTATTGTTCAATTACTGGATGTCAGTTTCTGAATTCTGGATTCAAGCACTCGTCGTCCTTCCTGGAATTATTTATTATTTAAAAACTTCTAGAAGTTCAACTACGAAAGGCTTCATTGTATCTTTTCATCAAGTTTGGAGGAAAATCGCACTGGTAAAAAATTGATTCCAAAATTGTTGGCAAAGCTTAATTGCGCAATACCTATTTTTTCGCAATTATTTGTCTAACCTAAAGACTGAATTATCTAAATCCAATCCCAAATTGGGATTGGATTAATGATGTAAATCATAACCCAAAAAAATTCTTATGCAAAAGTTGCTCAGAATGAAAATCTGAACAACTTTTCCAAATAACAATTTTCTCTATGGTGACCCATTCAGGTCAAGTCAGGTCAAAGGTCAGGTCAATTTACACTGTACTTATGGGTGGGGGGAAGGTAAAATTTTCTAAGTGTTTTTTTTTTGGAAAGTGAAATGTAAATTGACCTGGCTTTTGACCTGGATGTGTTACCGCAGAGAAAATTGTTATTTGGAGAAGTTGTTCAGATTTTCATTCTGAACAACTTTTGTATAAGAATTTTTTTGGGTTATAGTGAAACCCAAAATCAAAATTTTGGACTTCGAAAATTTTCAAATTTTAATTTTTTTTTTTTTCAGAATCGCTTTAGAATGTCCTGAAACTGATTTCTGTGCGAAAAAAGAAACAAAGTCAGAAATTTAAGAATTAAATTCATGTAAAACTACGACAATCAAATAAGGTTTGGGTTAGGTTAGTTTTCTTTACAAATACATCTGTCATTCGGTGCACAACTCTAATTTTTTTTTATAAAAATGTGTGTTTATGGTTAGAAAACTTTCACCATGCGTAGTAAATTCTGAACTCCAGTGTACAATTTTGTACAGCTTAATTTAGTAATCGAGAGATAATTACTACTCACATGGCATTTTCTAACTCCATTGCCCCACACAAGGAATTTTGAGAAGCCCGATGAATCATTCAAGAAAAAATTGTCTTACCTTACGACTATATGACAAACTTAATGTTAGGAATATTTTGTCAAATCAGTACAAATCTCTATTATAACAACAGATGAATCATTCAGATATAATCTTTCTAACTAAAAGTATTTTTTATGTACAGAACTTTATTTACGAAATGGTAATCGAGACGCTCATAAGAAAGGCGACGCTAAGTTGGAAATACTGAGAAAAGGAGCTACCAGATAAACGATTGACCGAAATATTTGGTTCGGCTTCACCAAGGTAAAACACGTGATATCTATCGTTACCGGGAAAAGAAGTTCGGCTTAACAGAGATTGACTTTAGGCGAGGTTTACTGTACTTGGATTTGATTGGTGTAACCAATTTGAAAGGCCAGAGGAATATATTGTTCCCACGCTAATAAATATATTGGGTCATGTCAGATTTATGCCAAATTCCACTACTTTTCTAACCCCTCCACGGTGATTCTGAATGTGGAAGCGAATTAACCACTATAGGACATGAAATTGGGAATTGGCTAATTCACTGGCCTATCAACAGCAAGTGGAATTAAATCGACAGAATTACTTATCTCTCTTACCTTGCCTATCACGCTAAACAATTGGTACATTTCTTTAATTATTAAATAATCAACTTTGGTGGTATAATTCCAGCTGTAATCATTTTTACCTACATTACTGTTTGTATTTTTTAATTGATTCGAAAAATTTCTAACAAATAAAAATATTTATCAGTTGGGGAATCCTAATAAAATTGATCCCGTTGACGTTACGTTTACAAATGAAAGTTAGGAGAAACGTACTTGAAAATTAGCCAAGGTTAAATTGAGTAAAAACCTAGGCAAAAGTCAAACCTCGGTTAAGGCGAAACCTCGGCTACTGTCATACAAATTAATTAATTAGTTGGAATTCGACTTCATCGAGGTTTAATGTATACTCAGGAGAAATGATAAATTGAAGTGTTTTGATGTTATCAAAACGAATAGCAACCGGTAAGAGGTTTCAATGAAGATTGAACCTAAGAACAATTGAGATACGGTTCATATGTAATTAACCAATAAGAAACGGCGATTTCTAAAATTTGTGTCTGATATAAGAAATCAAGCCATATAAACATTATGCGACAAACATGAGGATCGTACAAACAATTCGATGTTTCACTTTTCGTTGTTAATAATACAATCATTCAAATTGAACAAATCGTATGATTATAATCGCAAGCATACAATCGTTGTCTTCTGGAATTTCCATTATTTTTAAGTAAAACAATTGAATTTAAACTTATCAAATAAAATGATTATTATTCACCCAATTGTTTCACATCTTTCAATGGTGTTATTCTATTTTTGAAAACATTCATTTAGATGGGAAATAGTAGTTTGTTGAACAATTATTACTAAATTCTTGAATATGATATTTATATCAAATAATCAAAAGTTTCGTGAGGTCAGAGAATCCACTCATTCAGCACAATTAAAATATTGCTGATACACTTTGTTAAGATTGAATTTTTATCTGAGTTGTAAATTTCATATAAATATGTTTGAAAAAAACAATTATCTTTAGAAACAAATTTCACTTTTTAACTGAAAATTTTTGCAAAGATGCTGAAATTGTCGTTGATACTCTCTGTGGCTGTGGCTGTCCAAGTATTTGGGGCCCCTGCTACAATTTCCCCTAATATTCTAAAATCATTGAATAGCGAAGGAACCGTTGATGTTTTCGTAACTGTAGCTGCTCCTATTAGGCAAGTTTTATCCACAGTGAAAACACTTTCATTTGGCACTAGAGGTCAACGACTTACGTACATCGCCAATGCACTCAAGGCCCACGCAGCCGCAACTCAGGAACCAATCCTTGAATTCCTTTCCAAAGTTGTACCTGCATCAGCTGAAATCAAAACTTTCTGGATTACCAACAAAATTTTCATTAAGAATGCTGATCCTGGACTCATCCAAGCTTTGGCTGCTAGATCTGACGTATCTGCCATCACTGAAAACAGGAAGTACGAATTGATTCAACCAGTTGAGGCGAAGCCCGCGAAATCTAATATTCAGAACGAGCTTGAATGGGGGCTCATAATGATTGAAGTGCAGAAAGTTTGGGATGCAGGCATTAATGGTAAAACGATTTTTCTATAGTTTTTGGAATTACTTGTGTATCTACCATTTTTATATATAAAACTCATTTATTTTTAAATTTAGGTACTGGAACACGTGTTGGAGGTCTCGATACTGGTAAAATTTACAGTTTATCCTCAAACAGGTCATATTCATTAAAAATAGTTTGAGAAATTATAATTTTTTGAAAATTAATATAGGCGTTCGTCACACTCATGAAAGCCTTGTGAATAACTTTGCCCCAGACTACAACTGGTTTGACGCCGTTGCAGGATTAAAAACTCCAACTGATCCAAACGGTCATGGAACTCATATCACTGGAACAATTGTTGGTACAGGAGGGATTGGAGTTGCACCAGGTTTAAAAAACACTCAATTAAAAAAAAAATTTTTTTTTGACCTAGTTTTAAGCAATCTTCTGATTTAAATTTAGGCGCTGAATGGGTTCATTGCAGAGGCATGGATGGCCGCGGTGATGTAACTGAAGAGTGGTTTCTGGCATGTGGTATGGAAATGATTAGAAAATTCTGTCATTGACAAATAATTGTTGAATTTATAACTTTTTTTAAATATAGGTGAATGGTTTGCTTGCCCAACTTTGCCTGATGGCTCAGAACCAAACTGTGAAAAGGCACCAATTCTTGTGTCCAACAGCTGGTAAGTTTGAAAATATTGATAGCAATAAGTCGATTATAATGAACTATGTATTTTATAGGGGATACTACGGAGGTGGGAAAGATTTTATGGATGATGTTATTGAAACTTGGGTAGCTGGAAATATTGTGCCCGTTTTTGGTAATGGGAACGAAGGACCAACGTGTGGATTTTTGCGTTCACCCGCTGACAGTGGAGTGGCTCTTGTTGCAGTTGGGGCAATTACTATCGACGAGGAAATCTCATACTTCAGTTCCTTTGGACCATCATATCTGGGTCAGATTAAACCAAGTATGCAAAAAATTATAATTAATTCTTATTTAACTAGTATTCAAGTAATTTGACAATAGTTTTTGTTATTTTTTGAAGACATTGCTGCTCCTGGATCTGATGTCCGATCAGCTAGCAACATAGCCGATGACGTCTACGAGAATAAGAGTGGTACGAGCATGGCAACACCGCATGTCGCTGGAGTGGTCGCACTCCTAGTCAGTTCTAATCCAGATTACACTTATGAGGAAATCACGAAGCGACTATACTCCGGAGCAACTAAGACTGTATGAAAGTCAACAAAGATTACTATTGTCAGGTTAATTGGAACAAAAAAATTTGTTTTTTTAGATTCCTTCCACTGGAGCCAACTGCGGTGGTATTCCAGAAGACACTTATCCAAACAATCATGTGGGACATGGCCGTCTCTCAGCTTCGGCTTCAGTCTTAGGATAAATGACTATTGTATCTTCACATCAAATTTCAGTAATAAACACAAAAGCAATTAATTAATTTCAACAACCCAAGACGAGTTGGTATTTTTTAGTTAGTTGATTGGAATTGTTACGCAATGAATGAACCATTTACATTCTCTTTCAAAAATGGTCCCTTGGTCTCGGGTCCCGCTCGAGCTGGTTTGAAAATACCCACTTAGACTTGATGGGATTCATTTCAAACTGGTGCGTGAACTCTTATGAAAATGCTCCATCGGGTTGTTTTGAAATTACACTCTTTGTTTCTGTTCAGATTCTATCGAAAATGTTGCAATGGTCGGGCAGTTTTAACGTATTCGCAGAAGAGCCGTACCTCAAAAGCGAGAGGATAATAAGCCGCCGAGCTTTCGTAGAAATCGTTGTTTCTTTTATTGACACCGCTTGCTCACCTCTGCATTGGACTGAGAGTGGATGAAAAGAGTGTATTGTTACAGTGAAGGCAAATTATGACATATTTGCAGTACACGTGATATATTTTCTTTGAGTAGAGGAGCTAATATTCCTAGTTGAAAAGTAGCGGTAGCGGGAAATTTTTTACACCATGCAGCGATAGTGATATCACTAGCGCAGCGGGGTCTTGGTAGCGGTAGCGGGAGTTCGAATTGGGTTGAGTCGTGGGTTGGGTTGGGTTGTGGTCAACAAATTCTAAAGTTGTCTTTGAAACCTTTTTTTATGGATTTTTGCTTTCTCCACGAATCAATACATTTGACGACTTTTGTTAGGTTGTGCTCAACCTAAAACCATATTTTTCGGAATTTTGAAAAAATTAAAAGGAAATTTTTTGAAAAACTGTCTAGCTCCCCACATACTACGTGGCGGGACGGATGTCCCGGTGTTTTTTTAACCATGAGAATGGATATTATTTTTCAACCACCATCTTTCGGCTTAAATCGTTGTTGTTGATCGCATTTTCTCTCATATGTTGTCGAGATAAGGCTTGATGGAGTCCAGGAGCAGTCTCTAGCCTTGCGGGAATGTAAAACTCCATTACCTGCTGTTCAAACGTTTTTTCATACAAAAGGGACTGACTGCCCGGATGAACGTTCCTGTTTTTTCAACATTGTCAACGTCATTATTTTGTAACTGAATGAGCATCTTGAATTATAAGCAATGTGGCAACACCAATTACGTCACCGGAACGTTCATCCCGCCACGCAGTCCAGCTTTAAAACCGTCAAAAGAACGCAAGACTGTTCATCCCGGCAGTTAGGCGGGTAATATTACCAATCTTGAATAGTATGTGGGGAGCTAGAACATTTTTTAAATTTCTTGATTTGTGGAGAAACTTTATATCTTGATTCGTTTTTATCTAACTGAAATTTTTCAACCAGCCTTAGGGTTTCTACAACCGTCTATAACTAGATATAATATAATGACTTATTAGCTACTGTACAATTTTGTACACAGCTTAATTCAGTAATCTCGAGATAATTACTACTCATCTGGCATTTTCTAACTCAATAGCCATACACAACGAGTTTTGAGAAGCCCGATGAATCATTTAAGCATAAATTGTTTTAACTTACGAAAATATGACTAACTTAATGTTAGGAATATTTTGTCAAATAAGTACAAATCTGTATTATAACAACAGACGAACCATTGAGATATAATCTTTCTAACTAAAAGTATTTTTTATGTACAGAACTTTATTTACGAAATGGTAATCGAGATGCTCATAAGGACGGTGACGCTAAGTTGCAAATACTGAGAAAAGGAGATACCGTATATCCAATTGACCTAAATATTTGGTCGGCTTCACCAAGTCAAAACATGTGAACAAAATAATTAATTTCTTGGAATTTGACTTCATCGAAGTTAACTGTATACGCAGGAGAAATAATAAATTGAAGTGTTTGCTGTTATCGAAACGAATAGCAACTATTGGTCGCTGCAGTAGTCACTTTGGGTGTGACTGTACAGAGTGAGAAGATAACTTTTGACGAAATGAAGTATATTCTCAATTGGGAATTGGCTAAAGACAAAAAGTCAGTAGCCATCACCGTCGACGCAGAAGCAGCAGGATGGATTGGTGTCAGTTTTTACAAATACAAAAACATGACAGGAGCTGACTTGATAATTGCTCAAGTCGTAGCTGACTCTAATACTATATAAGTTACAGTAAGGAATTCATCTCCAAATTAGTTTTTTTAATCATTTTTTCACCAATTTTTAGAAATTTTTTTAATTTTTAGGATCAGTATAGTGAAAAGAATGGCAGACCGACTTTAGATACCCAACAGAACTTAGCAACAGATATGGTTGCAACGAGGGAAGACAAGAAGGTACATTTAAAATTCACGNCGGAAGCAGCAGGATGGATTGGTGTCAGTATTTACAAATACAAAAACATGACAGGAGCTGACTTGATAATTGCTCAAGTCGTAGCTGACTCTAATACTATATAAGTTACAGTAAGGAATTCATCTCCAAATTAGTTTTTTTAATCATTTTTTCACCAATTTTTAGAAATTTTTTTAATTTTTAGGATCAGTATAGTGAAAAGAATGGCAGACCGACTTTAGATACCCAACAGAACTTAGCAACAGATATGGTTGCAACGAGGGAAGACAAGAAGGTACATTTAAAATTCACGAGGCCATTGGACACTGGAGACAAGGTTCAAGATTTAGTGCTTTCCTTGGACTAAAATATAAGTGGTTTTCAATCATAAGTTGTGTGATTTATTTGAGTAAATTTCAAGGATAGATAATTATACTTATTGAGTATTGGTATTCCTGTGTACTGAATTTACTTGTTTTTCTAGGATGGTATCTATATTCTTTGGGCTGTGTCGGATACTCTTGGGACAGAATTTGAAAAACATTCACGAAAAAATCACACCATGGAACTCGTCAAGTTTGACCCTACTGCAAAAGGCGGAGTTTCATCAGTAACTGCTACTGTGTCACTCATTTCTGCTATTCTCGTGTTTGTCAATATTTTGTAAATTGCTCTTACTTTTTTTTGCTAAATTACCATCATGGATTAAAATATTTAGAACAAATTAAAAAATTTCAATGTTCATATTTAAAAATTGGTGTTTAAAGTTCTGCTGCATAAAGAGTGTCGGGNTTCATCAGTAACTGCTACTGTGTCACTCATTTCTGCTATTCTCGTGTTTGTCAATATTTTGTAAATTGCTCTTATTTTTTTTTGCTAAATTACCATCATGGATTAAAATATTTAAAACAAATTAAAAAATTTCAATGTTCATATTTAAAAATTGGTGTTTAAAGTTCTGCTGCATAAAGAGTGTCGGGNAAACAAATTAAAAAATTTCAATGTTCATATTTAAAAATTGGTGTTTAAAGTTCTGCTGCATAAAGAGTGTCGGGATATGACTACTCCGTCAAGGCTTGAAACTACCATTTGTGCTACAGAGCCGATTGGGAAAATGCTGTTTCAAACCTTGACTATATGATGATGATCCACCAGTTATCACCAGCAAAGTCTTTTTTGCTGGTGGGGGAGCCATCATATGTGCTTCTCCTCATCTCTTGGTAGAGACGGGGAAGACTTTAATCGGGTATAGGAGTCTCATAGATGAGGTATAATAGATAGGAAAAGCTCTTGATAAAGTATGTAGATTTTTGAAGACTAATCAGTGATTAGTAATTATTAAGAGAGAAAAGATAAGAGGACCAATCACGAAGAGAGAGTATATTGGAGTTGGTGATGTTGAATTTACAAATTACAAATCCCTCCCTCCTTGAAGCTTTTAAGTCTCAATCTNATATATTGGAGTTGGTGATGTTGAATTTACAAATTACAAATCCCTCCCTCCTTGAAGCTTTTAAGTCTCAATCTCTTTGAAGAGGTTTTCCTATTTATTACTATCCCTCATCTATGTAGGAGTCTATGCTCACTATCCCGTGAGTTTAGGACCTATGCTTCACTAACCCACAAGAGGCAGCACAACTCTACCTACTCTGTCGTAGCCATAGGATTTTATGATATTTGACTAATGATTTCAATCATGGGATCACAGTGGATATTTAAACTTATGAAAATCAAAGGAATATCATCATAAAAATTTCGTGATTTCGTGACTAATGTTTTGCATCTACATCTATTGACTTAGTAACATAATTATTAGAAAAAATAAATAAAATATTTAATATTGTTTAACCTTAAAGCGTACGGGGAAAGTAGACTCATTATGATACCTACTAAATTTTAGGTTATTGCAAAAAATATCTGATTTATAGAAAATTTGCTCAACTGAATGCAAGTAAGAAACCATTTATATGAAAAAAAAACAAAAAAAACATGTTACTAACGTGATTGATCCAAATTCTATCACGAAAATCAGGACCGACAGAATACCCTATATTTGACAATTATTAATAAATTTAATTTAACACGCAATGTATACTTAACCTAAAATAAAACACAGGTGATACATCTACCCTGTCTTACGAAAAGGTGTTCGTTTTATTCAAAAGTTTGGCTTAACCGAATTCGCCTTAGGCGAGGTTCACTGTACTTGAAATTTGTTGAGCTAACCAATTAAAAGGTCAAATGACTCTATTCTTCCCATGTTAAAAAATCTACTGTGTCAGGTCAGATTTGTTTCAAATTTCACTACTTTTGTAATAGTTCCACACGATGGTTTCGAATGTGGCACAGATCGAACCACTAAATAGGGACATGAAATTAGAAATTGGCTAATTCTCTGGCCTATCAGTATCAAGCAATTAATTCGACAGAATTACTCATCTCTCTTACCTTGCCTATCACGATAAACGTTTGGTACATTAGGTTAGTTATTAAATATCACTCTTGGTGATATAATTCCAGTTGTAATCATTTTATCTCCATTTGTGTTAGATTTTTTTTTTAAAATAAAAATATTTATCAGTTTGGGGAAACCTAATAAAATTAATCCGGCTACGACCTTATGTCTACAAATCAAAGTTATCACAAATGTACTTGAAAAATAGACATCGGCTAAACTCGAACCTCGGTTAAGACGAACACTTTTTTGTGGTTTCGGTAAACAAAATACGAGGTTTACCTTGGTATAACCGAAACCTCGACTACGACATACCACATTTAATTCTTTGGAATTTGACTTTGTCGAGGTTTACTGTATACTCAGGAGAAATAATAAACAGAAGTATTTTGATGTTGTCGAAATGAATTGCAACCGGTAAGCGAGGTATAGCGATGAAGATTGAAATGAACGATTGAGAAACGATTCTTAAGTAACTAACCAATAAGAAACGCCGATTTCTGAAATTTGTGTCTGATATAAGAAATCAAGGCATATAAACATGGTGAGACAGACATGAAGGTCGTATAAACATTTCGTAGTTTCACGTTTCGTGGTTAATAATGTAATAATTCAAATTGAACAAATCGTATGATTCCAATCTCCAGCATTCTACAATCCTTGTCTTCTGGAATTTCCATTCTATTTACGTAAAACACTTGTCTTCAAACTTATCAACAAGGACGACCAAATGCATAATTTGCATAAAATTGCATAATCCTAATTAACCCTGGTCGTCTGTTTCATATTTCTAGTGTCACTGGATCAAGAAAAATTATAACGATTGACACCAACTTGTCCCGCATAAAGCGCAAAAATTGCATAATTTCAAACTAGCGCATAATTTTGCATAATATTGTATAATTTTGCACAATATTGCATAATTTTGCACAATATTGCATAATTTTAGGAAGAAATTTGTAATTTTACTGTTGTTAACCAAATGATGCCCAACTATTTAATGAATTAAGCGTAATAACGCATCAATACTCGGCACCATAGCTTAGCAGTACCAGTGTAAAGATTTTAAATTTTAGTCTCGCTTGTAAACTGGAGATAAACGTTATTTCTGGTATTAAGCGGCTAATTGTGTTTACAAGTAAAGACGTAGAAATTACAGTTTTATGGTTATTGTGACTATTACAACATTGGGATCATCATGTTGTAGGACGGGATTCTCAACAATTAATTTGATTGTTAGACAATATTAAAAAAAAAAATTGGTGGAATGGAACAACGCTGAATACTCTAGCCAAATTATGAACGCGAATTGTTTGTTTTTTTGAAAATGCTACGCTACGTTAATTCTATATTTGAAAAGTACGACTTTGTTACTCGCAAAGATTGTAAAGGCTTTTAACTTTAACGTTGTCAAGTTGCGATAACGTGAAAACAGCGAATAAATATGACATACAACGACCTTTAAAACTAGTTTTGTGAGTCGGATTTCAGCACATAAAATGGCATAAACTGAAATATTTAGCGCCTAATTTGGTCTTCCTTGCTTATAAAATAATAAGGTTGTTATTCACACAATGTTTCACATCCTAAAATTGTGTCAATCTGTATTTGAAAACACTAATTTACATGTGCCTTAGTTTGTTACAACAATTATTACTAAATTCTTGAATTTGACATTTATATCAAATAGTCAAAAGTCTCTTGTAGTCAGAGAATCCACTCATTCAGAAAAATTAAAATCAAGCTTTTACTCTTTGTTAAGGTTTAATTGTTATCTGAGTTGCAAATTTCATATAAATATGTTTGAAAAATACAATTCTTTTACAAATAAATTTCTCTTTTAGTTTAATCTCAAATTTTTGCAAACATGCTGAAATTGTCGTTGATACTCACTGTGGCTGTAGCTGCCCAAGCATTTGGGGCCCCTGCAACAATTTCCCTTAATATTCTAAAATCATTGAATAGAGAAGGAACCGTTGATGTTTTAGTAACTGTAGCTGCTCCTATTAGGCAAGTTTTATCCACAGTGAAAGCACGTTCATTTGCCACCAGAGGTCAACGACTTACATACATCGCCAACGCACTTAAGTCCCACGCAGCCGTAACTCAGGAACCAATCCTTGAATTCCTCTCCAAAGTTGTACCTGCATCAGCTGAAATCAAAACTTTCTGGATTACCAACAAAATTTTCATTAAGAATGCTGATGCCGGAGTCATTCAAGCTTTGGCAGCTAGATCTGACGTATCTGCCATTACTGAAAACAGGAAGTTGGAATTGATTGAACCGGTTGAGACGAAGCCTGCGAAATCTCATATTCAGAACGAGCTTGAATGGGGACTCATAATGATTGAAGTGCAGAAGGTCTGGGATGCAGGGTTTAATGGTAAAACGACGTTTTATTGTTTTTGGAATTACTTAGAGATGAAGTTTTTAAATCGATATAAAATTAATTTTATTTTAATTTAGGTACTGGAACACGTGTTGGAGGTATCGATACTGGTAAAATTTGCAATTTATCTTCAAATTAAGACAATATTTATTGGGAATATTGTGACTAATGATATTTTTTTGACAATTAATATCATAGGCGTTCGTCACACTCATGAAAGCCTTGTGAATAACTTTGCCCCAGACTACAACTGGTTTGACCCTGCTGAAGGATTCAAAACTCCAATTGATCATTATGGTCATGGAACTCATATCACTGGAACAATTGTCGGAAGAGGAGGAATTGGAGTTGCACCAGGTATAGAAAGACACTCAAATAAAAGAATTTTTTTGTCCTATTTTTAGTAATCTCCTGATTTGAATTTAGGGGCTGAGTGGGTTCATTGCAAAGCCTTGGATGAGGCCGGCCGTGCAACTGAAATTTGGTTTCTGGCATGTGGTATGGAAATGAATCTTAAAAAGTTCTTTTTTTGATAAATAATTGATGAATTGTTTTTTAATCTAGGTGAATGGATTGCTTGCCCAACTTTGCCTGATGGCTCAGAACCTAACTGTGAAAAGGCACCAGTTGTTGTGTCCAACAGCTGGTAAGTTTGTAAATAGTAATAACAATGTCGGTTTATGATCAACCATGTATTTTACAGGGGATACATTGGGAATGATTTCATGGATGATGTTATTGAAACTTGGATAGCTGGAAATATTGTGCCCGTCTTTTCTAACGGCAACGATGGTCCAAGTTGTGGATCTTTGAGTTCCCCCGCTGACAGTAGCCTGCCTCTTGTTGCAGTTGGGGCTACTACTATCGACGAGGAAGTTTCAGGGTTCAGTTCCTTTGGACCATCAATTTTGGGTCAGATTAAACCAAGTATGCAAAATATTACAGTTAATTCGTATGTAACTAGTATTCAAGTAGGTTGACATAATTTTTTGTTATTTTTTAAAGACATTGCTGCTCCTGGATCTGATGTCCGATCAGGTAGTAACATAGCTGATGACGCTATGTAATTTCCAATGGTACGAGTATGGCAACACCGCATGTCGCTGGAGTCGTTGCACTCCTAGTCAGTTCTAATCCAGATTACACTTATGAGGAAATCACGAAGAGACTATACTCCGGAGCAACTCATACTGTATGAAAGTTAACAAAAACTACTATTGTCGACTTAATTTGAACAAAATATTTTTTTAGATTGCTTCTACTGGAGGCAACTGCGGTGGTGTTCCAGAAGACACTTATCCAAACAATCATGTCGGACATGGTCGTCTTTCAGCTTCGGCTTCAGTCTTAGGATAAATGTTTATTGTATCTTCAAATCAAATATCAGTAATAAACACAAAAGCAATTAATTAATTTCAACAACCCAAGACGGGTTGGTGTTTTTAGTTAGATGATGTGAATTGTTACACAATGAATGAACCATTTACATTCTCTTTCAAAAATGGTCCCTTGGTCTCGTGTCCCGCTCGAGCTGGTTTGGAAATACCCACTTAGACTTTATGGGATTTATTTCAAACTGGTGCTTGAACTCTTATCAAAATGCTTTCTCAGGTCGTTTTGAAATTACTCCCGTTGTTTCTGCTCAGATTCATGCTCGAAAATGTTACAATATTCGGGCAGTTTTAACGTACTCGCAGAAGATCCCCACATTAAAAGCGAGAGAGAGGAGAATAAGCCGCCGAGCTTTTTTAGAAACCGTTGTTATATTTGTTAACACCGCGCTTGCCCACCTCAGCATGGGACTGAGAGTGGATGAAAAGAGCGTATTGTTACAGTGAAGGCAAATAATGAAATATTTGCAGTACACGTGATGTATTCTCTTTGAGTAATGCCGCTAATTTTTCTAGTTGAAAAGTAGCGGTAGCGGGAAATTCTTTACACCATGTAGCGATAGTGATATCACTAACGCAGCGGTGTCTTGGTAGCGGTAGTGGGAGTTCGGATTGGGTTGGGGGATGGTCGAAAAATTCTTAAGTTTTCTTTGAAACCTTTTTTTTCTGGAAGTTTGTTTTCTCCACGAATCAATACATTTGACTTTTGTTAGGTTGTGCTCGACTAAAAACATATTTTTCGGAATTTTGAAAACATTAAAAGGAAATTTTTTGAAAAACTGTCTAGAACATTTTTAAATTTCTTGATTCGTGGAGAAACTTTATATCTTGATTTGTTTTTTTTAACTGAAATTTTTCGACCAGCCTTAGGGTTTTCCTGACCGTATATAACTAGATATTATATGACTTATTAGCTACTATACAACTTTGTACACAGCTTAATTCAGTAATCGCGAGATAATTACTACTCATCTGGCATTTTCTATACTCCATAGGCATACACAATAAATTTTGAGAAGCCTGATGAATCATTCAAGCATAAATTTTCTTAACTTACGAATATATGACAAACTTAACGTTAAAAGTATTTTGTCAAATCAGTACAAATCTTTATTGTAACAACAGATGAATCATTCAGATATAATCTTTCTAACTAAAAGTATTTTTCATGTACAGAACTTTATTTACGAAATGGTAATCGAGATGCTCATAAGGACGGTGACGCTAAGTTGCAAATACTGAGAAAAAGAGCGACCGGATAACCGATTGACCGAAATATTTGGTTCGGCTTCACCAAGATAAAACACGTGATATCAACCGGGACCACGAAAAGAATTTTGGCTTAACCGAAATTAAATTTTAGTTGAGGTTTACTGTACTTGAATTTGATTGGTTTAACCAATTTGAAAGGTCAGAGAAATCTATTCTTCCCGTGCTAATAAACCTACTTGGTCAGGTCAGATTTATGCCACTACTCTTCCACTACTTCTAATCCCTCCACAGTGATTCTGAATGTGGAAGAGAATAAACCACACTATAGGACATGAAATTGGAAATTGGTTAAATCTTTAGCCTATCAGCAATAAGTACAATTAAATCGACAGAATTACTCATCTACCTTACCTTGCCTATCACGATATACATTTGGTACATTAGTTTAGTTATTAAATAATCAACTTTGGTGGTATAATTCCAGCCGTAATCATTTTTATCTTCATTACTGTAGTATTTTTTATTTAATTCCAAAAATTGCAAATAAATTAAAATATTTATCAGTTGGGAAAACCTAGCAAAATGGATTCCATCAACCTTACGTTTACAAATCCAAGTTAGGACACACGTACTTCAAAAATAGAGAAAGTTGTATAAAAATGTAGGGTGAACCCAAACCGCGGTTAAGACGAACTCTTTTGTGTGTCCCTGGTACACAAATTATGTGAGTTTAACATAGGTTAAGCCTAAACTTCGGCTACGACATACAAAAAAAATTTTTTTTTTTTGAAATTCTACTTCATCATTATCGAGGTTTACTGTATACTCAGGAGAAATGATAAATAGAATTGTTTTGATGTTATCGAAACGAATAGCAACCCATAGCTAGCGGTAAGAAAGGTATAGGCACCGAGACGCTCACCAGTGGCGCTAGTGAAATTGCACACTAGAGCCTGCCTAGTAAGAGAAAGAAACAAGAATGATGTTCATCTTCTTCGTTTATCAACATTGAGTTTCTAATGTTTTGCAAAAAAAAATTTTCTTAATGTAACGATTCTTAATTAATCATAGTAAGTTACTTTGAAAGTAATTCTACAGTGTGTTGCACAAACCACATCTTACTCCATTTTTTGGATGATTTAGCCCAAGTTTGATGTTGAAAATAACAACTTTTTTTCAAAAAGTAGCAATTCCAATTGGAAATATTCTGCAAAAAAAAAACAGAAGTAAAAAATTCCATAAGATTCTCACGAAGTTGAGTGAAAGGTAAAAATAAATCAGAGAAAGTTGTTGCAAAATTATATCGAACTTCACTTTTCAATGCATTTTTGCAATAAACTTAAAGAAACTTTTTCTGAATATTACTCTATTTGACTTTTTTCTAGATATTCTAACCAAATTTTGTATAAAAAATAACAGGAAAATACTCAATTTCATATTTAGGACATAAAACGTCAAGTAAAAGAAGTAACCAAATGCGAAAATGAAAAATGCTCTAGTTTCAATGCAACTTTTCTGTTCCATTTTTACAGATAGAATTTCGGAAACCACTTTCAGATGTCTCTACAATGTAGAAGATTATAATCAACATCAATTTCAATCAGAATCTTATGGAATTTTTTATTTCTGTTTTTTTTTGCACAATATCTCTAATTAGAATTGCCACTTTTTGCAAAAAAAAAAGTTGTTATTTTAAACATTAAACTTGGGCTAATTGATCCAAAAATGGAGTGCGATATGTTATGTGCAACACATTAATTAAAATACAATTTATTTAACTGAATTATGCTCTTCAAAAACATATAACTAGTAAATTATTACACGACATTTCACCAACGTTATGTTAGTTTCGACTTTCGAGAATACGAGGACTTGAGAGAAACAATTAAAAAAAAATTTTTTTTTAAGATAAAGTTTTAGATAACCAACATAACAACTTGTAAAATATCATGAAGAATTTTTCCTATGTTATCATCGTCTTTTATGGTTAACTAAAACGGAATTCATGAGAAAGTATCTAAACACTGTTACTACTAATTCAGTTTGTATTAATATGACAAAGATTGAAACAGGTCTTCTATTTTTTGTACTTGGTGAAGATGTAGGGAATAAGGACAAATTGAAACTATACGAGCATGTATACTTTAGAGGTACTAGAAAAACTTAACTAAAGGTCTAGTATAATGCTGTATTATTTGGTGTAATGTTATACCCATAAACAGCACAAACATTTGTTGGTTTTGACATTTTTAATTAAACAATTGACAACAGCTTTGTGAGTAAAACTAATTTTCAATTGAGAGAGATGAATTGAGCTTTGGAGATTTCTCTCACTTGGTGTCGCACCCTTCACATCGTTTCGGAGCCTATAGCGCTGAAAATTGAAGCTAAGAATGATTGAGAAACGGTTCTTAAGTACCTAACCAATAAGAAACGCCGATTTCTAAAATTTGTGTCTGATATAAGAAATCAAGACATAAATATAGTGGGACAGACATGAAGATCTTATAAACAATTCGTAGTTTCACTTTTCGTTGTTAATAATACAATCATTCAAATTGAACAACTCGTATGATTATAATCGCAAGCATACAATCATTGTCTTCCATAATTTATATTATTTTTATGAAATACACTTGAATTTACACTTATCAAATAATACGATTATTACTCACACAAATGTTTCACATGTTGTAGTTGTGTCAATCTATCTTTGAAATCGCTATGGAAATGAATCTTAGGAAATTCTTTCATTGACAAATAATCGCTGAATTTATAATAACTTTTTTTAATCTAGGTGAATGGATTGCTTGCCCAACTTTGCCTGATGGCTCAGAACCTAACTGTGAAAAGGCACCAGTTGTTGTGTCCAACAGCTGGTAAGTTTGTAAATAGTAATAACAATGTCGGTTTATGATCAACCATGTATTTTACAGGGGATACATTGGGAATGATTTCATGGATGATGTTATTGAAACTTGGATAGCTGGAAATATTGTGCCCGTCTTTTCTAACGGCAACGATGGTCCAAGTTGTGGATCTTTGAGTTCCCCCGCTGACAGTAGCCTGCCTCTTGTTGCAGTTGGGGCTACTACTATCGACGAGGAAGTTTCAGGGTTCAGTTCCTTTGGACCATCAATTTTGGGTCAGATTAAACCAAGTATGCAAAATATTACAGTTAATTCGTATGTAACTAGTATTCAAGTAGGTTGACAATAATTTTTGTTATTTTTTAAAGACATTGCTGCTCCTGGATCTGATGTCCGATCAGCTAGTAACATAGCCGATGACGCCTATGTAATTTCCAATGGAACGAGTATGGCAACACCGCATGTCGCTGGAGTGGTCGCACTCCTAGTCAGTTCTAATCCAGATTACACTTATGAGGAAATCACGCAGCGACTATACTCTGGAGCAACTCATACTGTATGAAAATCAAGAAAAATTACTATTATCGAGTTAATTTGAACAAAATATTTTTTTAGATTGCTTCTACTGGAGGGAGCTGCGGTGGTATTCCAGAAGACACTTATCCAAACAATCATGTCGGACATGGTCGTCTCTCAGCTTCGGCTTCAGTCTTAGGATAAATGTTTTGTATCTTCAAATCAAATTTCAGTAATAAATACAAAAGCAATGAACCAATTTCAACAACCCAAATAGGTTGGTCTTCTCTAGTTAGATAAGGATGGGAAGTTGTTACACAATGAATGAACCATTTACATTCTCTTTCAAAAATGTTCCCTTGGTCTCGGATACCGCTCGAGCTGGTTTGAAATTACCCACTTAGACTTTTTGGTAATCTTTTCAATGAAATGTTTCCTCGGGCAAAAAAAAATTTTAAATCGGAAAGAAGGACTAGAGTACTTAGTTGCTAGATATAAAAAATTCGATCTCGAGTATATGGTAAAACCTGCATTCAATTTTTTGCATTGAACCGAAACGTCAAATGGCTTCTGGAAGGTAAAAATTACGATACAAAATCACACTTGGAGGTTTACTCTATTTGGATTTGATTGGTGTAACCAATTTGAAAGGACAGAGGTATCTATTGTTCCCATGCTAATAAACCTACTGACTCATGTTAGATTTAATGTCAAATTCCTCTACTTTTCTTATCTTTCCACGGTGATTTCGAATGTGCGGAAGAGATTGAACCACTATAGGACATGAAAATGAACATTGGTTTATTCTCTGAAATATCAGCAACAAGTGGACTTAAATCGACAGAATTACTTATCTCTCTTACCTTGCCTATCACGATATACATTTGGTACATTAGTTTAACTATTACATAATCAACCTAGGTGGTATAATTCCAGCCGTAATCATTTTTATCTTCATTACTGTTAGTATTTTTTAATCAATTCCAAAAATTGCAACTAAATTAAAATATTTATATGTTGGGAAAACCTAACAAAATAGATCCCATTGATCTTACGTTTACAAATCAAAGTTAGGACAACATACTTGAAAGATAGACAAAGTTTCAAATTGAATAAAAATCTAGGGTGAAGCCAAACCTCGGTTAAGATGAACCCCTTTGTGTGTGTTTCCGTTACACAAATCATGTGAGTTTTACCTCGGCTACTACATACAAATTATGTCGGTCCTTTGGAATTCTACTTTTTCGAGGTTTATTGTATACTAAGGGAAAATGATAAGATGAAGAGTTTTGATGTTATCAAAACCAATAGCAACTCGTAGCTACCGGTAAGAGAGGTAGAGATGAGGAATGAACCTAAGAACGATTGAGAAACGGTTCTTAGGTAACTAACCAATTAGAAGCGCCGATTTCTAAAATTTGTATCTGATATAAGAATAAGGACATAAATATGGTGGGACAGATATAAAGATTGAAATAAACAATTCGTAAGTTTCGCTTTTCGTGGCTAATAATGCAATAATTCAAATTTAACAAATCGCATGATTCCAATCGCAAGCATAGAATCGTTGCCTTCTCGAATTTCCTTCTTTTAATGTAAAATATTTTAATTTAAACTCATTGTCAAATGAATTGGTTGTCAAGAGAAAATCAAAAAATTTTTGCTCCCGATATTTTGATTTTTTGAGCTACTTGGGACCTTTCATTTTCATTTTTGGATCTGGAGTGCCCTGGACGAGATAACTTTTCATCGGAATCTCATCGAATCTCCCTGTTTTGGACTGTCATCTCTTCAGGCAGTTGACTCCGAGTCCAGGTACTTCATCTTTCACCAAAGGAAAATTTGAATTTGAATTCAAAGTTTGTTATTACGAAAACAACTCTAACACCTCATTCGTCCACCTGGCAACATTCAAACTTTCAAAGCTAAGTTTTTTATTATTACTTTAGTATATGCTGGGTCTTCCACATCTTTTCCAGTCTTGTCACTTTTGAGATACTATCACCAGTTTTCAATATATCTAGGACAATCAATCTACTTCTAACAATTCATCTCTAAACTGAGTTTCGTACGGGACCAATTCATAGCTGTTACAACATTCACTCATCCGGTGATTTAAAGGACATCCACTCATTAATGACAAGCTAAGTCCAATTTTTATTTTCAGTATATGATAAGATCCGAGCTACTACGAAATCCAAATTTTGCAGAAAGAAAAATCAAAGATACTATCATATCTCCCTTTTATATCTAGGACACCTGAAACCATAATTTCCTTCGACTCTAAAAATCAAAATGAAACAATCTTCTCTTGGATCGTCCAGCACCAGAACACTATCCATCCCCGCAAGAACATCAAATAGAACAGATAGTGCTTTAGTTTTTTTCCGTCGATCTTACCCACTTTTTGTTTATATTGGCTCAGAAAACATTGAAAATTCAATCAATTCACAACCCTCTATCCAAGTTCAACACAACCAAACCGAACACAACGAAACTATCCATTCCTTAGACTCACTCACATCTCTCTCAGTCCCATCACAAATCCTTCCTAATCCTCAAATCTTTCTTCGGGAACAAGGTTTGATCTGGCTAAATTCAACTCTCGAAACTAACATCGATAATTCAATTTCGAAGAAAAAGTTATGAGAAAGATTCGAATCCCATAGAATATCCTCAAATCTAAGAGCAATAACCCAAGCCTGGAAATTATTAACCTAGTAGATCTGCTTCCCCCTAGCACATTCGAAGCGAGGCCCAAGCGGCCTAAATGGAGATTGAAAGTGTAGAATTGACAGCGGTAACTTTTATATTTTGGAGGGCATTAGCCAACAAATTAATCGTGTCAGTTGGATTTTGAGAACTTGGTTGGGTGTTATTTTGAACTATAGGTGGTTCAATGACAGGTTGTATGGTTGGAGAGAAACTTGGCAACTGTGTAACTGCTTGAATTTGAGAAGTTACAAATTGTTTCATCTCAGCTATTTGTTTGTAAAATAGAGCTTGTTGCTCCAGCATTTGGGTCTGCATTAATGTCATAGACATTTGGAACGTGGTTTGCATCTGAACCATTTGTTCCTGCATGATTTGTAGAATCTCACCCGGTTTATTTAAATCCGGTTGGGTGAGTTGGATTTGAATACAATCTATTTGTGATGTATTTTGCGCTGTTACAGTAGGTGTAAACTGTTGGGCTCTTATTGGAACTTTTAGGGTAAGTATAGGATCTGTTATTCTGACATCAGCGAAAGAACTCGGTTCAACTTCGAACAAATGTCGAGTACTGGGATGATTTTTGGATTAAAATCCTCATCGCCAGAATTATCAATGGGATCCATTGTGTCTGAAATCACTGAAGACGCAGATGAAAAACTATGACCACTTCTAGTTCTGGTTTGGAACGGAATAGGGTTGGTTGTATTCAACTTCTTACCCTTTGATTTACCAGAACCGGTGAGTTTAAGTAACTTGGTCGAATCTTTTTCGACTGATTTGGGCATAAATGTCCAGTTATTCTTCAGAATTCCGGAATATTTATTGAACCGACAAATGATCACTGTCAATATACTTCGTAAATTCCTACCAATATGGGAGGATTTACAGTACTCGAGCAATTTTGTGTAAATAAAAATTTTCCGAAGCATTTGAAGTTCACTTTTACTAGAATTGATATATTCCTCTCAATATGCGGGGATTTACAGTAATCAACCAATTTTGTAAAATGAAATTTTTCCAGAATTTGAACTTTATTAACAAATTTCCCACTTCATATGTAAGGTTTTATGGTAATTGGAATTAAATTTATGTACTTGTGAATATAATTAGTAAGATATGACACTAGGCCGTAATATTCTTACAATTATTTCACATTAACTAAAAATTACACCCACTACATTAAAGGTTTTAGGGTATATCTAGTTAATTTAAGCACTTGTAATCCTTATTCGTAAGAACTGACACTAGGCCGTACTATTCTTACAAACAAGTCGCTTTATGTAACTTCCTGGTCAATATTGAGTATTTAGGGTATTGAATTAATTTTAAGTATTTGTGAACATAATTAGTAAGATGTGACACTAGGCCGTACTATTCTTACAATTATGTCACTTTAAGTAAAAATAGTACCTAATTAGTGAAGTTTTAGGGTACTATTTGTGTTCAATATTAAGCATTGAAACTTTGTACAACTTAAACTTAAGTTTGCCAAAAAGTCGATTCTGATTGGCTAAAAAGTATGAAAGTGGGCGTGGTTTGTGTAGACACACTGACGTAGGAAATTACCATGTATTCTTGACCTATTCTAGTAAAAACGGACCATAGGCCATACTATTTTTACCGTAGGTCTAGAATGTAACACAAAACCTACAATTTGACGATATTTTTGTCAATTTGACCTTCNTTTGATGATATTTTTGTCAATTTGACCTTCCAAATTTGGACAATTTTATCAAATCCTATTTTAAATACAACCTAGTATGACCTACACGCATAAATAACCGATCGCCCAAAAGTCGGCATCTGATTGGTTAAATTCATTTAAAGTGGGCGTGGCTTCAGGTCTGCGCTTTTAGTTGTAATTTTAAAGCTAAAATCACTAACACTTAAGCCATCTGATTGTAAAACAATCGGGCCATCATGTTAATGACTTAATTTACGCGCGTTTGAGGTACTTGACCTCACCTGACCTGAGCCGTGAAAATTTTTGGCAGCACTGCCTTACGCGCGTACGCGGGTTCAAAATTACCCTAACTAAGCCGTTACGGCTGCTTATGCCCTNACGCGGGTTCAAAATTACCCTAACTAAGCCGTTACGGCTGCTTATGCCCTACTGATTACTTAATATATATTAATTAATAATTATTTTAGAGCTCTGCGCCGACATGATTGATAGCGGCGGCGGCGCCAGCAACAAATTTTCTCGGCGGCGGCGGCGGACGCCGGCGCGTCGGTTTAATTTTGCGACGGCGGTGTGTCACGCAAACAATCAGCGGCGGCGGCGGAAATCGGCGTGGAATCATGCAAATAACTAATTTGAAACAAACTTTATTTAACGAACAAGTTAAAACAAATTTTATCTAACATATTGTTCTTGTGGAAACTTCGGAATATTTGTATTTCGCTTAGTCTAAATTATCAAGTGGCCCAGCTTCTTTAAGAAGGTCATAATTGTCATGAATGAACTACTTTATGGTAATTTAACTAGTGTATATGTGCCAGGCTTTTATACCTACCGTATATGCGGAAATGGGGGAAAGAAGGAAATATTCCCTCCTTCCTAGTTCTGTTGAAAGGAATAGAGAGAGCGTCGGCATCGTGAAATAAACTCGGCGGCGGCGGCGGCTGCCTTCGCCGATATTTGCGTGCCACGGCGGCGGCGCGCCGACATTTGAATCAATTGTCGGCGGCGGCGGCGTCGGTGCGGCGGCGCAGAGGACTAAATTATTTATTTAAAAAACAACAACTCACCACTACTTATTAGAAGAATGGTTAAGTTTTGTTGATGGTGATGGTGATGGTGATGGTGGCCCTTTCTCCAACTAGTCGCCACGTGTAAGGAATGAGGTCCTTTGATGACCCTTGACCCTTGTCCTGTGTGGAGAGAGGTCACGACATCACCAAAAATCAACAAATAAATTAATTAATAATTAATAAATAATAATAAATAAATAAAAATAATAAATTCCAATATGGAGGAACAAGAGAAGATCCGTTTTATTCAACGGTTGAAGTTAAACTGAGTCTATCCACAGGGATAGACTTTACAACAGGTAAGTCTATATATATAGATATAATAATAATAATAATAATAATACTACTAATAGTAATATAGGGAGGGTAATGAGAGTGAAAGGGAATGAGCAGCANAATAATAATAATAATAATAATACTACTAATAGTAATATAGGGAGGGTAATGAGAGTGAAAGGGAATGAGCAGCAGCTGAGTTGTTGTTCTTGTTGTTGTGTGGTGAACGGAAGTCCAGTTCCGTTCCGTGATGTGAGGCCGGGGGTTGGTTTCCCAACACTGTTCTAAACTCTCCAAGGTGATTTCGAATTTGGAAGAGAATGAACCACTATAGGACATGAAATTAGAAATTGGTTAATTCTCTGGCCTATCAGCAACAACTGCACTTAAATCGACAGAATTACTTATCTCACTTAGCTTGCCTATCACGATGTACTTTTGGTACATTAGTTTAATTATTAAATAATGAACCTTGGTGGTATAATTTCTACTGTAATCATATTATCTTCATTACTGTTAGTTGTTTTTTAACTGATTACAAAAATTTCAAACAAAAATATTTATCAGTTGGGAAAACCTAATTAAAATTGAACCCTATTTGATCACTATGATTTACAAAGTTAGGACAAACCTACTTGAAAAATAGTTTCAAAATTGAGTAAGATCAACTCTTTTGTGTGTTACCGGTACACAAATCATGTGAGTTTTACCTCGGCTACCACATACAAACTATGTCGGTCATTTGGAATTCGACTTCATCGCGGTTTACTGTATACTCAGGGGAAACGATAAATTGAAGTGTTTTTATGTTATCGAAACGAATAGCAACCCATAGCAAGCAGTAAAAAAGGTATAGCGATGAAAATTGAAGCTAAGAACGATTCAAAATCGTTTCTTAAGTAACTAACAAATAAGAAACGTCTATTTCTAAAATTTGTGTCTGATATAAGAAATCAAGACATATACATAAGGTGGAACAGACATGATGATCGTATTAACAATTCGTAGTTTCACTTTTCTTTATTAATAATGCAATAATTCAAATTGAACAAATCGTATGAATATCACGCAAGCATGCAATCATTGTCTTCCATAATTTATATTATTTTTATGTAAAACACTTGAATTGAAACTTATCAAATAATACGATTGTTATTCACGCAAATGTTTCATATCTTGGAATTGTGTCAATCTGTCTTTGAAAACACTCATTTTGATACAGAACAGTAGTTTGATGCAACAATTATTACTAAATTTGTCATTTAATATCAAATAATCAAAAGTTTCATTAAGAGATTATCCCACTTATTCAGTAGAATTAAAATCTTGCTGTTCTTCATTGTTAAACTTTAATTTTTATCTGATAGTGAGTTGTAAATTTTACATAAATATGTTTGAAAAAACAATTATTTTACAAACAAATTTTACTCTTAGTTTAACCTCAAATTTTTGCAAAGATGCTGAAATTGTCGTTGATACTTTCTGTGGCTGTGGTTGTCCAAGTATTTGGGGCCCCTGCTATAATCTCTCCTAATATTCTAAACTCATTGCATAGTGAAGGAACCGTTGATATTTTAGTAACTGTAGCTGCTCCTATTAGGCAAGTTTTATCCAAAGTGAAAACACTTTCATTTGCCACCAGAGGTCGGAGACTTACGTATATCGCCAATGCACTCAAGTCCCACGCAGCCGCAACTCAGGAACCAATCCTTGAATTCCTCTCCAAAGTTGTACCTGCATCGGCTGAAATCAAAACTTTCTGGATTACCAACAAAATTTTCATTAAGAATGCTGATGCTGCAGTCATTCAAGCTTTGGCAGCTAGATCTGACGTATCTGCCATTACTGAAAACAGGAAGTTGGAATTGATTGAACCGGTTGCGACGAAGCCTGCGAAATCTCATATTCAGAACGAGCTTGAATGGGGGCTCATAATGATTGAAGTGCAGAAGGTCTGGGATGCAGGGTTTAATGGTAAGACGATGTTTTATAGTTTTTGTATTTACTTTGAGATGAAGTTTTTAAATGGATATAAAATTAATTAAATTTTAATTTAGGTACTGGGACACGTGTTGGAGCTATCGATACTGGTAAAATTTGCAATTTATCTTCAAATTGAGACCATATTTATTGGAAATATTGTGACTAATTTTTTTGAAAATTAATATCATAGGCGTTCGTCACACTCATGAAAGCCTTGTGAATTACTTTGCCCCAGACTACAACTGGTTTGACCCCGCTGAAGGATTCAAAACTCCAATTGATCATCAAGGTCATGGAACTCATATCGCTGGAACAATTGTCGGAAGAGGAGGAATTGGAGTTGCACCAGGCATAAAAAAACAATCAATTAAAAAAAAAATTTTTTTTGTCTACTTTTAAGCAATTTTTTATTTGAGTTTAGGCGCTGAGTGGGTTCATTGCAAAGCCTTGGATAATGCNGCAAAGCCGCAAATGCGGTCGGTGGTGCAACTGAAACTTGGTTTCTGGCATGTGGTACGGAAATGAATCTTAGAAAATTCTTTCATTGATAATTAATTGGTGAATTTATAATAACTTTTTTTAATCTAGGTGAATGGATTGCTTGCCCAACTTTGCCTGATGGCTCAGAACCAAACTGTGAAAAGGCACCAGTTGTTGTGTCCAACAGCTGGTAAGTTTGTAAATACTAATGACAATATGTCGATTTATGATCAAGTATGTATTTAATAGGGGATACTACGGAGGTGGGTATGATTTCATGGATGATGTTATTGAAACTTGGATAGCTGGAAATATTGTGCCCGTCTTTGCTAATGGCAACGAAGGACCAAGTTGTGGATCTTTGCGTTCTCCAGCTGACAGTAGACTGCCTCTTGTTGCAGTTGGGGCTACTACTATCGACGACAAAATCTCATCCTTTAGTTCTTTTGGACCATCAATTCTGGGTCAGATTAAACCAAGTATGCAAAATATTACAGTTAATTTGTATGTAACTAGTATTCAAGTAATTTGACAATAGTTTTTGTTATTTTTTGAAGACATTGCTGCTCCTGGATCTGAAGTCCGATCAGCTAGCAAGCGAGCCGATGACGCTTACGATACTTTGAGTGGTACGAGCATGGCAACACCGCATGTGGCTGGAGTCGTCGCACTCTTAGTCAGTTCTAATCCAGATTATACTTATGAGGAAATCACGCAGCGACTATACTCCGGAGCAACTCATACTGTATGAAACTCCACAAAAATTACTATTATCGAGTTTATTTTAACAAAATATTTTTTTAGATTCCTTCTACTAAAGGCAACTGTGGTGGTATTCCAGAAGACACTTATCCAAACAATCATGTCGGACATGGTCGTCTCTCAGCTTCGGCTTCAGTCTTAGGATAAGTGACGATTGTCCCTTCATATCAATTTTCAGTAATAAATCCAAAATAAAGAATGAATTTAAACATCTCAAAATGAGTTGGTCTTCTCTAGTTAGATAAGGATGGGAAATTATTGCACAATGTATGCACATCTATGTATTGTACTTTTGCATCCTCTTTTGAAAATGGTCCGTTGTTATTCCTAGCGCTGTTTTGAAAATGCCAATTTGCGCTATACCTCTTGAAAACACTCCTTGGACATTGCTCGGGCCGTTTTGCAAATGTTCCCTTGAAGCCGGGTTCTTGCCAAAAATTTTGTACCGTTGTGCTCATGCTCGTTCTCTCTCATTTTTTGATTTTAAGGTACTCGGAGAAGAGTCCAGAGAGAGGAGTCCAAACTGCCGAGCTTTGGCTGAAGCAGTTTTTCCTTTTATTTGTCTGCGGTTTAGCCTCCGCTCACGTTCTCGTTCTCTAATAATTGTACCGCTTCGCTCCGCTCCTGCTCTCGTTCCCTAAAAATTGTATTGCCTCGCTCCGTTCCCGCTCTCGCTTCTTGGAAATTATACCGCTTCGTTCCGCTCTCGCTCCCTGAAAATTGTACTGCCTCGCTCCGTTCTCGCTCTCGCTCCCTATAAATAATATCACCTTGATCCGTTCGCACTCTCGCTCCCTATCAATTCCATTTTATACTCATCCGGATTTAAAACGTTATTAAATTGTAAATTTTTTAATCGCTGTTCATGCATGAATGTGTTTATAGCTTCCTGTGGTCGGACTTCATGATTTCTCCATAATTCTGATTGGCCAAAAATTGCCGTCTATGGAAATCCATGCTGGATAAATTTTAAAATTTTAGGGATCCACTTCCGCTTTTGATATTGTTATAATTCAATAAACATTTAATGGAACAGAAGTTGACAAAAATCGCTTACATAAATTCTAGGACAAGCGTGCTTGTTAATTTTTGGCAACTCCAGTGAATCTACAATGGTAACCAACACAACGCGATTGGGTAGTGGAGAGTTTTCAGAAGTGACTTATTTTTGATGTGAGGATTCTTTATCGCACGAGTGATTAGTGAAGATTAAATTACCGAATTTTTACGATAATGTAATGAACTGAACTTCAGTAGAAATCTCGTTCTCGCTCCCAAGAATTTCTATCGTACCGCTCCGCTCTCGCTCTCGCTCCCAACAATTTCCTTCGTATTGCTCCACTCTCGCTTTCGCTCCGTAGTATTTCTTTCTTTCCGCTCCGCTCTCGCTCCCAAGAATTTCTTTCGAATCGCTCCGCTCTCGCTCCGCTCTCGCTCCGCTCTCGCTCCGCTCTCGCTCCGCTCTCGCTCCGCTCTCGCTCCGCTCTCGCTCCGCTCTCGCTCCGCTCTCGCTCCGCTCTCGCTCCGCTCTCGCTCCGCTCTCGCTCCGCTCTCGCTCCGCTCTCGCTCCGCTCTCGCTCCGCTCTCGCTCCGCTCTCGCTCCGCTCTCGCTCCGCTCTCGCTCCGCTCTCGCTCCGCTCTCGCTCCGCTCTCGCTCCGCTCTCGCTCCGCTCTCGCTCCGCTCTCGCTCCCGCTCTTTATGGGAGCGGAGCAGGAGCTAGAGCGGGAGCGAATACCGGCGAGATTGGGTTTTTACAACATTGTTTAGTAAAAGTGTAAAATTAACGTTTCAAATGGAAATACCACCTTGATTAATCCGTCCTTGACGAATTAATGTTTAATTTAGATGGTCTAAACAGCTAAGCATCTAAATTAAGCATTAATTCGTCAGTCTAGAATGTGTATTGCTATTCGTCAATCACTTCTAATTCTAAATTTCACCCAAAGTAGCCACCCAATTCTGTTGCGTTATGTTAGTGAGGGATTTTCTTGAGGTTTTCGGGTATTTAACGTTGTTGTATGAGGCAAATATGTTTCTAACTGTCCACCGTGACATATTCAGGTTCAGGTTGTGCTTGATTTGGCTGTGAAAATATATTTATTACTATTTTCTTTTAATATAAGCCATTTATCTCTTGGAGAAAGTTTTTTCTTCGCTTCCCGTTTCTTATTCTTAGGCGGAGTTGCTTTGATTTTTATTCAGATCTGTATACAGTCATTAGATCTTCCAATTTTGTTGCCAATTTGGCGTATTGACTATCCAGTTATTAAGATTGGATCAGTTTATTCTTTTCTCATATGTCGATAAACACTTCCCTCTGTTAGCCGAAAATGGGGATAGTGAGGATTGGGTATGGGATAGGGTTCGGGGAATTATCAAAGGGCAGGGTGTGGTCAGAGGTCAAATAATCACGGGACGTAAATGGGGAAAAAGGGAATCCGAATTGACTGTCTTGGGAGAGATGTTGACGGGACGAGGGTTGGGGAGACAGTTCTACTCTAAAGAAGCTAGATTTTGAAAGGCATGGGAACCAGACTTCAGACGCCTCGAGAGGGCGTCTGTCGTCTGCACAGTGGAAATGAGGGACGCGAGGGAAAGTGGAGAAAGGTCACTTTCCTTCCAATACCTCTCGGAATGTTGTAATTCGGCGAATATTGCTAAATTTTAATATAAACATGTATTTACATCATTAATAGTCGAAATTGAGCAAAAAAAATTTGTGCAGTTGACGAAAATAACGATTTTATAGTTGTACGCGTGAGGTGCGGCCATAATTATTCACCAACTTTCTCCCACCACAAAATTCATTATTCGCGTTAACTGAATCAAGTAAGGGAGTTTATGTTTAAAATCGAATACTTTTGTCATTATACATGATATCGAACCCTGTTTTAGCGATTTAAACTTAAACAAATTGTTAAAAACTCCATTTTTCAACAAAAATAAACCGCGGCCATAAATTTTCACCAAACTGTACTACTCAATTTTTTGTATAACCGATGTCGTTTTGTTGTCTAGGTTTGCACGATACACGGAAAGCCATGATGTTCCTTCAGAAGAGAATTTGAGATTGGTCCGAGAAGAGCGTCTGCGCATTCCATATGATCGAATGATCCCTGGTTATTTGGGTTACGATATGATGGAAGTCCCGCCCATTTGTAAAGTTAAGAAACCAATCGATCCTACAAATCCAGATAATGAAGTCTCAACCTATCAATTGGATTTCACGTAAGTTTTTCTTACCTAAATTGTATCATACACTGTGTTTCAAAAATTAATTCATATTTTTACTTTTTATACTATTCACAGACGATTTCCAAAAGAAGTGTACAAAAAGGAAGGTCGGAGTGAGGCTTTCAAACCTATTAATTTTGGAACCCCGCTCCATGCTCTAAGTAAAATCCCGCTTCCTCCAGTTAGCCGTCTCTCTTGTTATCTTGAATGTAACAAAAGTCATTGCTCTCAACCTTGTGAGTCATATGGTGAAAAATTTCATACTAACGCGCCTACATTTTGATTTTTTGAGTATTCTCATTACAATCGGACAAAATATAATGAAAATGATTGGATTGTGATTTATGAATGTGTGGAAATAACAGTGCCCACCCAATCATCTTTCATTCAATGGTTCTTTATTAAGTAAACAGACTAAATCACTCATATTGGTTCATTTTTGATATTTTGTTTGATTAGATTAGTTGTGGGGGGAGGGGGTTGTTTTTTTGCACTCTGTGGGGTTGGATGTCGCCTTGAGGCTTCAATAGGGTTGAACTTTTGCAAAAGAATCCCAATTCTCATATTTTTTTTCGCAACATCTTCTTCTTCTTTTGCATGGGTGCGTACATCTGAGCTCAGACTCTTCATGTGGCGTTGACACACTTAAGACTTTGGTTTACTCCAAGTCTCTGACCTCTTCAGTAACTACCACACTCCCCAAATTCCTTCAAAGACTCAAAATTTCATCGATACGTTATACTCATTTACAATCACTTCCCCAAAAAGTTTCACTTTTCAAATCTTTTCAGACTAAATTTACAAAAATTTAACTACATTTTCTTACATTTTATTTAAAAATAATATATTTTTATAATCATTTATACAATTTATGTATAAAACTATTGCTCTACTTTTGTTTATTGGTATACTCACAATCAGTTACTACTACTAAAAGTTTACACCCTTGGAAGTTTTTTCCCAAGCTATATCGAAACCTGTGTGCCCTTCGTCGATAATTCTACTACCATTGAACAACTAAAGTTATATTGTGTAAGCATATGTGTAATACTATATGTAAATTGATGCAATCCAAATAAGTTTTTGGGCTTGTTATTATATTATATTAAGTAAAAAAGTGTGTGTAATTAATTTATAAAGTCAAGTTGTTAGGTTGTTAGGTTCTTAGGTTCTTATTACGTAATGAGATTCATAAGATTTGTAAAAACAAAATGTTTCCTTATGTTATAGTTATATACTTTTAGTGGTTCCTGACATATCAGTGTGAATTTTACAATAATTCTTATTATCCAATGACAGTGGTTTTAAATTTTGATTGTCTATGTTGTTAAAATCAACGAATAGTATAGAGTTTTCTAGAAGTTAAGGAACTTTTGTATATTTTAATCGATAGTGTCATTCGGTGAAATGGTGACTGGGTCAAAGGTCGAGTATGTAGGGAGTGGTCAGTTACTAGTAGCAGATTATGTGAAAAATACGAAAGCCATTGGCTTTCTTTGGGGTGTTTTCAGGTAATTTTTTTTTCAAAATTTTTGTTTTAATTATACAAAAAAAAACGTAAAAATTTTTTTTTTTTTTTTTTGAAAATGCCGGGTGATTTTTAATGATTGTTGTTAATATTTTTCAGCGTTTGTTACGCCGTCATTTCTCTCCTTGTCTTCGTCCAACCACAATGGGTGGGAAGTGGGAGTACGACCAGTCCCGGTTACTTCTCTCCATGGAAACACTGTGCACTCTCATCAGTCGTCACGGAGACAATGACAACACAAGATTTTACCTGTAGAGGACGTATCGACGACTTTGGTTCAATTCTCAACCCATCTCTACGAATTTCAACAATTCTGATTGGTCTCGCTGCTCTTCTAGCTATCCTCTCTGTATTTGCTCTGGTGCTATTCTTATGTGCACCTACATCAGTCGCCTATCATGTCGTCGCTTGGATTCAAACTGTTGCAGGTCAATATCCCAATTTCAATGAAAGTTTCCGATTTGATTTATAATTTCGATCCTTTTGGACATGTAACAATGAATATTACAACTAAAAATGAAAATTATGACTTTCTAAAAAAAAAATTTTTTTTTTTTCTGGGTTGTTTCTTTCCCACGAGGCGGAAAGTGACAATTGTCAGAGAACGCCCGTTGACTCATTATTATGTCCATAGACACTTCATTTTGAGTCTCTCGACCATGACTCGTTTCATTTCAAAATTGTCACCTCACCATTACCTCAATTAACTTATCATTTTTTACTCAAATTCTTCTTAATGAAGAGACAAGTACCACTCAAGCTTATAAAAACTTAAAACTCATTTCAATAGATTTCATCAGAATGATTCTTAAAATTTAGTACAGTGTGACCAATCATTTAGTTCAAAATTTTGAGTCTTTGCGCTTTATTCAAAAATTTTGAAGTTTTTATCGACTAATCAAGTTTAGTAGACAAATGTAACCTCCCCCCAATCCGCTTCCACCACTTCCACCGCTTCCACCGCTTCCATCGCTGTTGCCATATTCTAATATTGTATTTTATATCTGAACTAAAAAAAAAATTTTTTTTTTTTTTATTTCAGCCATTTCTACTGGACTTGGTCTATTGGTTTTTCCACTTGGTTGGGATGCTCCTGAAATAAAACTCGTTTGTGGGGCAGAAGCCGGTCGATTTTCATTAGGAGACTGTGGTTTCCGATGGGCCCTTGTCCTAGGAATACTTGGTCTCCTTGACGCATGCGTGTTAGCACTCCTTGGATTCGTTTTGGGTTCAAGACATATCAAACTAAGTGCAGAAGGTGGAAAAAAACGATCAAAAGGAAGAAGTTCTTCTTCATATCTTCCCTCTGGTTTCTATCCTACGGAAACAACGACTGCCACACCTACTTCTGTATCCCTCCCTTATGATCAAAAAAGACCGCTTAATCTTCAACCGATTCTACTCATTCCACCGGATAATGACTTTTCACGATCTAAAGAGAGTCTCTACAAGGCAGAGTATGCAACGCCATCTCAACAATTTCAGCTTTAAATAACTTATAATCTCATATCCAGCCAATTGCAAAACAGACGCACCTTCATGTTGTTTCAGTTTCAGTTTCAAGTAAAATTGAATATTCTGAATCAAGATGTTGATATTTTTTTATAATACAAAATCTTATTGTGTCAAGAAAAAAAAAATTTTATGTCTTCATAATAAATTTTTTTTTTTTTTAGAAATTGGGTGTATTGGATGTAGGTGTTGGAATTACAGGTTTTGATGTCCATTTTAGATTGTCTTGAGATCACAAGTGAGATTTTGGAATTTTTGGAAATTGGAATTTTCGGAAATTGGAATTTTTGGAAATTGGAATTTTTGAAAATTGGAATTTTTGAAAATTGGAATTTTTGGAAATTGGAATTTTTGGAAATTGGAATTTTCCATTTGTAAAATTTTTTATGCCCATTTATGTTCTTGCTCAATGCCCATATGTACTAAATTTATATAATTTTAAAATTTTTTTATTCCGTATGGAATTTACGTAGTGGTTTTATATACTAAATGGAACTAAATTGTAAATTTTGTTCTAAATTTTTAATGCGCCTCCTTTTTTCCGGAAATAGGGGGTTTTTTAATGAATTTTATTTGTTTCTTTGGTAATGTCGTGTGTGTGTGTCATCGGGTTTCAATATTTCTTCTATAGTGAATGATTTAAGTGGTTGAGATTGTGGTTGTCGGAGTATGAATTGAAAAGGAGTTTGGGTATGAAAGATTGATTTTTGTGCGCTATGAATACTGAGATCATGTGGTGCGCTTGTGATTGGATGTAAATGAAATGGATGAGTCTGATTGGTTGGATTCCAAAATGGAAATCCTGAGAAGTAACTTAATTGTTGGGAAAATGATACTTGAAAAGTGGGTCCTTTTGGTGACTCCATTTGCTTGGATTGATGACGTGAGAAATTGATTTGTTTAAGCGCTGAACCTGTACCACGGATACCAGATCCTATGAAAATGTGTTTATATTTTGGTATACATTTTTTTTAATAAAAATGAAATTTATTAATCTTACCTGTACTAATTTTCCCATCATATGTTTGATACTGAGTAATTCCTGGGTCTTGATTGGTTGATTTAGGAAATAATTGATTGACCTCTCGTCCTTGTGTTCCGATTGGTGATTCAGTTTCGGATGGGAGGAGCATCCCAGAATTTCGGAGAATTCGATTGATAGAACTGATACTTGGGATTCTGAGATAAACATATTATGTGTTCGTAAAATCAAAATTTGTGCAAATTTTTTTATAATTTAACTGTTCAGAAAACTTTGAAAAAAAAATTATTTTTTTGAAAATTTTTTGAAAATTTTTTGAAAATTTTTTGAAAATTTTTTGAAAATTTTTTGAAAATTTTTTGAAAATTTTTTGAAAATTTTTTGAAAATTTTTTGAAAATTTTTTGAAAATTTTTTGAAAATTTTTTGAAAATTTTTTGAAAATTTTTTGAAAATTTTTTGAAAATTTTTTGAAAATTTTTTGAAAATTTTTTGAAAATTTTTTGAAAATTTTTTGAAAATTTTTTGAAAATTTTTTGAAAATTTTTTGAAAATTTTTTGAAAATTTTTTGAAAATTTTTTGAAAATTTTTTGAAAATTTTTTGAAAATTTTTTGAAAATTTTTTGAAAATTTTTTGAAAATTTTTTGAAAATTTTTTGAAAATTTTTTGAAAATTTTTTGAAAATTTTTTGAAAATTTTTTGAAAATTTTTTGAAAATTTTTTGAAAATTTTTTGAAAATTTTTTGAAAATTTTTTGAAAATTTTTTGAAAATTTTTTGAAAATTTTTTGAAAATTTTTTGAAAATTTTTTGAAAATTTTTTGAAAATTTTTTGAAAATTTTTTGAAAATTTTTTGAAAATTTTTTGAAAATTTTTTGAAAATTTTTTGAAAATTTTTTGAAAATTTGTTGAAAATTGTTTGAAAATTTTTTGAAAATTTTTTTTGAAAATTTTTTTGAAAATTTTTTTGAAAATTTTTTTTTTAATTTTTTGAAAATTTTTTGAAAATTTTTTGAAATTTTTTGATTAAACTTACGTATGCATGTCACAAATTCTTTGCGTAAGAAGTTGTTCTCTGATTTCCCATGCAAAGAGTCCACGATTTTCTTGTTTAAGACGCAGAATCCGTTTTACAACCGCAGGTGTCGCCACTTGCTACATAAAAATAACAAAATGAATTCTTAACTTATGAAATTTTTAAATAAATGGGTCAAATCAATAAAATATTTCCTGGAGGAGGAGTCAAATTTTTAAGACCACCCATTACATGATTCAAAATTTTAAATAAACCAATCAATTTTTAAGAATTTTCTAAACTCCACCTCTAAGGGAGGAGATTTAATTATGAGAAATTTTTTTTTTTTTTTTTTTGCAAATTATGTTTTAAAAAATACCTTTTTCAGTGTAATTTCAATAACTTATAAATCACATAAAAACAAATCAAAATCGGAAATTTGTATTTTTGAGCTTAGAAATACCTTTGTTTTGCTTCCTCCAATGGATCCTGGTTTTATTGAACCTGTTTCGTAGAATCGTGTCAGGATTTTTGAAACGCAACCATGAGAAACTAGAAGTTGTCGTGAAATGTCACAGGGTCGAACACCCATAAGTGCAAGTTCTACGATTCTGCGCCGAACACAGTCTGGCAAAGGGCGTCCATTAACAAAAACTCCTCCAAGTTGATTTACACCTGCCTGACCTAATCAACAAAAATCATAAAGATATGAAAAACTATCGAATCAAAGATCTATCAAAAAGTATCAAAAATGTAGTAACGAAAAAAATTTTTATTTCTGATTAACCCTGAAATCGCCAGTGAAACTTTACAAAAAACTAACATTATTTCACTACCGATGAAAGTCACTTTTTATTTATTTTTTCAAAATTTTCAAAATTTTCAAAATTTTCAAAATTTTCAAAATTTTCAAAATTTTCAAAATTTTCAAAATTTTCAAAATTTTCAAAAATTTTTAAATTTTCAAAATTTTCAAAAATTTCAAATATTTTATCNACTACCGATGAAAGTCACTTTTTATTTATTTTTTCAAAATTTTCAAAATTTTCAAAATTTTCAAAATTTTCAAAAAATTTTAAATTTTCAAAATTTTCAAAAATTTCAAATATTTTATCAAACTCGTTATAAAATCAAGCTGCTATTTAATACAGTTTCAGAATTTCTTAGAATTTCTCAGTATTTTTCAGTATTTCTCAGAATTACTTACTAATACGAATATGTAATAATTTATTACATATTATTATTACATTTGTATTACTAATAAATCAAAAAGTGGCTATAAAAGATCAAAAAAGTTTTAAAAAATTGAGAATTATGAAATATTCAAAACCTGAAACGTAGTTTAACCCTGTATAAACTAAAAAAAAAATTATTAAAAAAAAAATTATCCTACCTGTGTGAGGCATTGTAGAGAGAAAGTAAAGTTTCCTTTTCACCCTGGTAGAGTGAAAGTGGGACTGTGAGTGGGTGAGTGGAGTGTGTAAAGTTTTTGTGGTAGTCGTCGTATAAGTTGTGTTGGANGTAATAATTTATTACATATTATTATTACATTTGTATTACTAATAAATCAAAAAGTGGCTATAAAAGATCAAAAAGTTTTAAAAAATTGAGAATTATGAAATATTCAAAACCTGAAACGTAGTTTAACCCTGTATAAACTAAANTTTTAAAAAATTGAGAATTATGAAATATTCAAAACCTGAAACGTAGTTTAACCCTGTATAAACTAAAAAAAAAAAATTATTAAAAAAAAATTATCCTACCTGTGTGAGGCATTGTAGAGAGAAAGTAAAGTTTCCTTTTCACCCTGGTAGAGAGAAAGTGGGACTGTGAGTGGGTGAGTGGAGTGTGTAAAGTTTTTGTGGTAGTCGTCGTATAAGTTGTGTTGGANTGAAAGTGGGACTGTGAGTGGGTGAGTGGAGTGTGTAAAGTTTTTGTGGTAGTCGTCGTATAAGTTGTGTTGGAGCGTGATGAGGGAGGGTTGGAGAGGCGGGGAGTGGGCGGAGCTTGATGTCATCAGAATACGCGGTGAAGCGTTTCTCGTCTCCAGGGACATTCTATCTCTCCGTCCACATGGACAATAGGACCAAAACTCAGTTGTGGATTAAGGAGTTTCTGGAGAGCCAAGATAAGGCCCTCCTTTATCCACTCCCAACAATTAACACCCTTCAGACTCACGCTCCAGAGAAACCATACACCATTTCATTATACCCAAACTCTCCAACAACTCACAATCTAACCATTTCAACGGAGAAATTTAATTCAAGAGTCTCTTGAGATCTACTAAACAATGATTTTCAAAATCCTCATCAAAATTTGATACTATCAATCAAAAACCCTATATAGAAACTTCAAACCAAAAGTTACTAATTAAAATAGGGCCTAAAGAAAGTTAAAAGCTTTAAGTTACTTGAATCTAATAATATTTTGGATTTTCACATGGTTTATTTCTGATTTCATTAATTTGAATTATATATTACATATTATATATTTTATATACAAATATATACATATATATATTATATTACACATTTTTATATATAAATATATAGTAACTATTCTATCAATATCGATAAATTACTTCAGTAACCTCGATAGTTTTACTATACTAATACTTTGAGGTTTCATCCGACAACTTCACCCAATTTTACCATGGTTCGTCGAGGGTTAATAAATTTATTATTCAGTTGAAATTATAGTTACTATACTACAGAAATTGATCAAAAAATTGATCAATTCTTCCTGTGATGATCAACTTCAATTCTTAGAGCATATTAGAAAATTCATAAATTATATAATATTATGGTAAATGAGACTAATTTCCTGCTAGTTCCAGAGAAAGTACGTTGTTTTTAAGTAGCAAAGCAAACATTTCATCAATTTTGTTATTATTTACTTGAGTATTTGTCTTATAAGTAAGTTTTCTAGTGTAATTGAACACAAAGCAGTATTTTTTTTTGTTTTATGTCTATGGAAAGAACGGAAATGTGTGTTTGGCAGGTGGATGATGTCGTGTGACCTATCTGTCCTTGGATCCTATTTCCGTTCCGAATAATCCGATTGAATTATGGACATGGAGCTAATTGGTTCTTGTCGATGACAAGGATTAAGGATTGTCTGATGGGCTCAATCCGGAAATCCAAATGTCAACCATAAGAGTCGTCCATGGACAGAAAGTTTCTCTGAGAGTTTGTAAGTATAATCATGAGGAGAAAGTCCCGGTGGGAGTTACCCGGGTTAAAAAGAGGATTCAAATATCATTCCTCGGAGACTCCGGCGTCTTGGTTGGGTAGTATCCGGTAGAAGTTGAAGACTCTGAAGTCTACCCATGGGACAAGGGACCACATCAAGAATCATTCGACCTAGACCAGAGGACAGAACCGAATCTTTCAATTATTATGACAACAATGACACAACAATAACCCTTCCTAGAGAACCCTTTGTCCTTATCTTTCACCACATCATTCAACCCTTATTCCCTTATTTTCGACTCCATTTATAACTATTTATCATATTTATAATTTAGTTAGGTTTGATTCTTCAAGTATATAGTACAAGTATATAAATATTGTAGGTGAATACACTTGTTCAGTCGTGTAAAGAAGGATATAATGCAAATAGATATAAATTTCAACAAAAGGTCATTGACCTTAGTTTATCTGTTTCATCTTTTTTTTTCAAATTTAACGAGTTTGTTGTGAGAATTACGGTAATACTAGTGGTAGTTATTACAGTAGTGGATACACTTGTTCATTCGTGTAGCGAAGGATATAGTGCAAATAGATATATAAATTTCAACAAAAGGTCATTGACCTCAGTTTATCTGTTTCATCTTTTTTTTTCAAATTTAACGAGTTTGTTGTGAGAATTACGGTAATACTAGTGGTATTTATTACAGTAGTGGATACACTTGTTCATTCGTGTAGCGAAGGATATAGTGCAAATAGATATATAAATTTCAACAAAAGGTCATTGACCTCAGTCTATCTGTTCGATTTTCATTTTGTTTCAAATTTAACCAGTTACTTGTGAGAATTACGGTATTACTAGTAGTATTTAAACAGTAGTGGATTACTTTGTGATATATGGTAGTTTGTTTGGTTGTTAGGTTGTTAGGTTAGTGTTAGTTGACTATTAGTACTCGCCAAAGATAACCAGATGTTTGAATATATTTTATTAAGGATATTTAAATGAAATGGAAATTTTAAAATTTTAAAATTTTAAAATTTATTGATTGTCTGTCATGTACAGTACAGCAATAATCTATAGTACTAATCTTAAACCTTATAGGTTTTCAAATAAACAGTTGAAATTTTCAAAAAATAATTTTATAGTATGTATTTTGTTTATTGATTATATTCAATACACGCATGTTGGTTACGTTTTACGTGTATATTTACAAAAAAAATTAGTGTAATATACGTCACCTGATATTTTTTTACAATGACGCTAATTTTTCCTGTGAATTGGTTGAAAAGCATTGTATAGACTTTTTGTGGTATAATTCATTTTTCCTAGTATTAAACCCCTGGAATTTAAACTCATTCTGTAGATAGTAAACTGCCGACTGGCAATTTNACCCCTGGAATTTAAACTCATTCTGTAGATAGTAAACTGCCGACTGGCAATTTGATATCCATTTAAATCTTTCATTAGTCATACAAGTTGGTACAAAATTGTAGAAACCGCGAACATAAGGAATATAAAAAAAAAATTTTTTTTTTTAAGAAATTATTAGAAAATGTACTTGTAATTTTGAAAATGTATACACATATTTGGATTCAATAAAGCTAATCGCATAGGTACTCATGGAAGCATGAAAAAAAAAGTTTATAGGATCAAAAAAAAAATCAGAAAAATTTAATGCACATATCAGAGAAACCCTGTATTTCAAACTTTCATTAAAAATAGTATGAAATTATCAATGTATAAAATAGTATGAAATTATGCAGTAATTTTGAATCATAGGTATACAATTGAGAGGAATTATAACAAAAAACTGTGGTGATTGACAGACAGACATAAAAATCATATAAACCTCCTAATTTTTCCGTTCGTGATTAATAATTACAAGGAAAATAAAAATTTACCTTGGGGGCATAATCATAATATTTCATAATGCGTCAGTCATATACTAGAAATAGAACTACAAACTACTTAGATAAGCAAATAATACAGTAAACCGATTTCTTATAATCAAAAAGTATAAATACAATAATTCTCATCATAAACTTTATATTTCAAGTTTGTCAATTCATTGACTACTCAAGTCAAAAATATCACTGTCTATTCAATAGTTAAGAGGCGATTGTAGTCGGAGTTTGTTGTGGCCTGTGTGTATAATATAATTATTGCAAAAATTATTGCTAATGTTAGCCTATGTGTGACATTTTGGCACACCAGACGACAAATTCAAGTGTTAATCATATCCTATTTCCCTGTGGCTTTTACTCCGATGACCCGGTATATGTTCCAGAGGTAAATACACAAAAAAATTTGGTAATTTCTAAATTTGGTAAATTTTAAATTTAGTAATTTTTAAATTTGGTAATTTTTAAATTTGGCAAATTTTAAATTTGGTAAATTTTAAATTTGGTAAATTTTAAATTTGGTAAATTTTAAATTTGGTAAATTTTAAATTTGGTAAATTGAGCTAAATTTGTGGTGTGTACAGTATATCTTAAATTTTTAGGTACTAGTTTTCATCACTTTCTACAAGTCAACCATTTTTGTTTCGACAAGTATAAGCTAAAATTATATGATAGAAAGCGCGGGAAATTTAAATTTTTGATAATAAATTAAATTTCCGGTGTAACCTAAAAATTTAAGACAGATTGTATATAAAATAATATGTGTGTGTGGGTTTAGGTTTAGATTAACATTAATTATCAGTTTTTCTTCCATCAATCACTAACAACATGGAATTGAGTCTATAAGAAATATTAATTAATTTTATAATAATTAATGCTTATCCATGAAGTTTGTAGAGTACTGAAGAACTTGTCAATCATTCCCTAACACTCAAGTCGAAGAGTCCAAAAAAAAAATCTTTATATATATTTTTTATGAGTGAAAGCGTGTGAAAGTTAACTCTATGAGACCCCAAAACAAATAGTGAGAAATTAATTTCTCTCCTTGTGTTTTCTTTTCGTTGGAGAAAGTGGTTTCTCGTGTAATTGGAAATTTTCACCACTTTTTCTACAGAAGTTGAAGGAGAAAGACGTATAAAAAGAAATATTTGAGCAGATTGATCTCTGTTACCATGGAAACGAGGAACCAGCCGTCTTATATCGACTTCATTGTCATCGCTCTCTACTTCATTTTTGTACTTGGTGTTGGACTTTATGTAAGTTTGTACTTAAATTCTATATTTCTATACACTTATTAAAGATAAGCTAGAAATATAATCTAAAAATATTAATTTTACCCTAAATACTAAACTTAAAAAAAAAAAAAATTTTTTTTTTGTACAGTTATCCTTTGTGTTGAATTTTAAAAACCCAGTTTGAACTGTTTATTTGTATTAGAAAATATTATAAAAATTTAATTTAATTACACAAGATTGCGCGTTTAGTTTTGATTTACTACTGGTTTTAAATTATCAATTATTCCTTCAAAAATTAACCCTAGGGACGCGGTGTACCATATCGTTAAGTTTCATATTGTATGTAAAAATGATTATTTTTTTTTGTTTCTTGATTGATTACTGACGTGTACTTTGATACAATACGATGACGCCATGATGACCCTGGAATTTTAAGTTATTCAGATAGAATATTTAAGTCTGCTCCAATACCCCAATTTTCAATTTCCATGAAAATTTGGCCCAGGATTTAAAAATTGATCAGGATTTAAATTTACGAGATATATGGTGTACTTTGTTTGATTTTTATTAGAAATTAAATGGTATTTTTTGGAAAAAATTAAGTGAGAGTTAAGGGTAGCTGCTATACAAAAATATTCTCACAAGATTTAAGAGTGAAGTAGGCAAATACAAAATTTTTATTTAAAATTTTGAAACTACTTGGTTTGGTTGCTTACTTCAATCTATTTATATTATAAAATTTTAAATTCATAGGGTTAATGTTATAAAAAGTAGAGAATAGATGTACCTATTCATGTTAAACATCCTGTATAATTTTTTTTTTTTTTTTTGATTTTCAGTCTTCGTATCGTAGTAAGCGTTCAAGTGTAGCTGGATACTTCCTAGCTTCTCGAAAAATGCACTGGGTTCCAGTTGGAGCATCTCTCTTCGCTAGTAACATCGGTAGTGGCCATTTTATTGGTTTAGCAGGATCTGGAGCAGCTTCTGGTATTGGGATTGCCGCTTTCGAACTCAATGTAACCTTATTTTTTAGAATTATTTTAGTATTCAGAGTGTTAATTTTTATTTTTTGAGTAGGCGATATTTGTTCTGATGATACTTGGTTGGATTTTTGTCCCTGTATACATGGCGGCAGGTGTGTACACGATGCCTGAGTATTTGAGACTTCGATTTGGTGGACAACGAATTCGCGTCTATCTTGCAGTTCTTGCTCTTATACTCTATGTATTCACTAAAATTTCAGTATGCCTAAATTATAACATTTTTTCAGTGATATAAGATATAAATGATATAAAAAATATGATTTATTTCAGGCTGACTTGTACGCAGGCGCATTGTTTATTCAATTAGCACTAGGATTCAGTGGAGATGAAGGTCTCTATGGATCTATTCTCATTCTACTTGCAATTGCCGCCTTGTTCACAATCGCTGGAGGACTCACTGCAGGTAACAAGTTACTTAGCAACAGATTAACGGTAACAGTGTGAAGATATTCAAAGAATTATTTAAAAATTGACAATTTTGAATAAGTTCACTCAACAATGACGTTGGATTTGAAAAATATTCAATTATTTTAGTAATTTGGACGGATTTTGTACAAACTATTTTGATGCTGATTGGAGCAATCATACTAATGGTTTTGTCATTGAATGCCGTGGGAGGTTACAACGAGTTAATTCGTCGATATATGGAAGAATCTGATCCCTCACCAAATGCCACACTCTACGATGATAAAAATCAGAGTTGTGGTGCAGTTCCTGATAATGCTATGCATCTCTTTAGAAGTATTGTCCCTGGAGAAAGTGATCTTCCTTGGACAGGTGTCATCTTCGGACTTACTATTTCATCCATTTGGTATTGGTGCTCTGATCAAGTACGCATGCGCACATGATTTTCAAATTTGATACAAAGACTTAAGTCTTAGTTATATCATAATACGCTTCCAGGTGATAGTCCAGAGAGTGTTGGCATCGAAGAACATGTGTAATGCCAAAGGAGGCTGTATTCTCGCTGGATATTTGAAACTTCTACCAATGTACCTTCTGTAAGTTAAGTAAGAATATTTAAGTGTTAATTTATACTCAGACGACAGTTGGATGTGTAGTAGATAACACAGGGTGATAAATCCATACCACCTATCCCCTAGCCCTCTCCTCAAAGTCACCGACCTACCTAAATATTTCCACCGACCACCGACATAAGTCGGCGGTGTTGCCACATCTCGCAGACATGTGTGACTCTCTATCAACTTATATCGAGATGAGTCTGGAACTTGCTAAATAATTTTGTGGAAAAATGTCTTTGTTGTGGTTATGGGCATAAATCTTTATATGGTAACCACCTAGAGATCTGGGACCTAGCGCATTCGATTCAGCATCAAATTTCCAATGGGAATCACTTATCATTTACCAATTTAAGTGACTCTCTATCAACTTATATCGAGATGAGGTTGGAACTTGTTAAACATGTTTGAACATGTTTGCGAGATGTGGCAACAATGCTGACTCAGGTCGGTGGTCAGTGGAAATACTTAGGTCGGTGGCTTTGAGTGGAGGGGGGTGGTATGGATTTATCACTCTGTCCTATCTAATTCTGTCTTGACAAAATCACCTTTCGTCCACAAAGTGTCGTGATGAATGTTAAATTATACTCTTACCGAGTCTTAGCAGAGCGCGAATTTCTATAAATTCAAATAAATTCAATTTAGTTTCAGTATATTGTTAGAGTTGTGTATATTTCTAAACTTTACATTTTTTAGAGTATTGCCAGGGATGGCTGCTCGTGTTCTCTTCACTGATCGTGTTGCCTGTGCGCATCCTGATGTCTGCATGGAAGTCTGTGGATCAAAAACTGGTGTAAGATATCTTAAATTATGAAATAAAATTTTGTTTTTGATTTGAAGCTGGACTATTTTCTTATACTTAATCAACCATTGAGCTTATCACCTGAAAAATATACTCAAATTATTACCTTAACACAAGATTCTTTGCTATTTCCAGTGTACAAACATTGCCTATGCAGAGCTGGTGATACGTCTGATGCCAGTTGGTGAGTAATTTAAGATTTTTGAGTCAATTATTTTGAATTTGGTACCATGAGAGGAGGGTTTGTTCAGGACTGAGTGGACTACTGTTAGCGGTGATGCTGGCTGCACTCATGAGTTCATTGACCTCTATCTTCAACTCTTCTTCTACCATCTTTACAATTGACATCTGGACCAGATTTAGGAAAAATCCCACTGACACAGAGCTCCTAATTGTAGGCAGGTGGGTATCAAAATGAGAATAATGTTGTAATACTTTGAATGTTATGAGGTGGCCATTTGTATCTTGATGGAATAGTCCTAATTGGATATGAACTTAACGTAAATTAACACTGGTTCAACCCAAGGACTAATTTTTGGAAAAGTATGTGATAAAGTAGAAGAATTTTTTTCAAAATTATTAAAAATTTTGATATAAATTTGCAACTTTTTAATAATACAACTATCCATATAATGATATAAATGGCGCTGAATTTCATTAAGAAGAGCTAGGCGACAGTGCAACAACTCTGCGCAGTCGCATTGGTTTCTCATATCTCGGATTCATTAGGGTTTCTGTAGTAGTCTTACTCGGAGTCTCCATCCTATGGATTCCTATACTCCAAGGGTTCAAAGTTTCTCAACTTTTTGTCTATATACAACAAGTCTCCAATTACCTATCTCCACCAGTAACCGCCGTCTACCTCCTCGCAATATTTGTACCAAGGACAAACGAACCGGTAATTTCAAATTTGGCCGAAAAACGCAGAAAAATTATTCTATAAGGTGTAAATTTGTAAGGGGCTGCTAGGGAGCTTATAATGCGGTGCTTCTTACTAACAAATTTTTATAGGTGGACAAATTACTTGTAATTTAGTTACAAGTACCCTAAAATCCCGATTATAAAATTTTCATAGGTGGGCAAATTATTTGTAATTTAGTTACAAGTACCCTAAAATCCCGATTATAATATTTTCATAGGTGGGAAAATTATTTGTAATTTAGTATAAATACCCTAAAATCCCGATTATAAATATCTCCTTCAAACTTATTATATTTAAAAATCCTGATAATTACTCAAAATTGTGATCCCGATTATAAAGTTTTCATAGGTGGGCAAATAATTCGTAATTTAGTTAAAATACCCTAAAATCCCGATTTAAATATCTCCTTCGAGGTTTTTATATTTAAAAATTTTGATAATTATTAAAAATTGTCAGGCTGACTACTAGACTTTAGGTTATTTTAGGTTGTTCGTGTTGTTCTTGGTGATGGTGAGCATTATTTGGGTACCAATTATCCTTGCCTATAAGGAATCTCAACTCTTCAAGTATATTCAAAGTATAACTTCATGTCTTGCGCCACCTGTCTGCGCAGTCTACTTCTCTGCTGTCTTCATAGTCAGAGCCAATGAACAGGTGGAAAATTACTAATGAATTCCACTTTTTTTTTTACTTTACTTTATCTGCATGTCAATCAATATACATAACTCAGAACTCTTAATTTATTATGTAAGCATTACCTTATATTCGGAGCTTTTCAGATTTTATTTCGCATTTTTAATGTAGATATCATTTAAAATACGGTTCTTTGGTATGTGTTGTATTATATACTTTGCTTTTTAAGTTATTTCTAAATTCTAATTTAGCGACAAAGCTACTTTGCTGATACGCATGAAGCATGTGTCTGTTTGTATTATTTCTATTCATGAACAATAGATTTTGGTATAAATCTAATGAAATTTTTTTAATTAGGGCGCTTTTTGGGGGTTGATGACGGGCCTTATTTTGGGTCTATTCCGTTTTGTGCTAGAGTTTTCTTTCCCTGCGCCACATTGCGGATTTAGTAAGAAAATACTCCAACATAGGTGGGCAAATTATTATTTCACTTCATTTATTTAATTGAGTTATTGAATGCAGTGTAATGCGAAAAATGATTAGATGCAATTTGTACCAATTAGCAATAATTATTATTGCTTTCAAGTTATTTCGTTAAAATCGTGTAATATTAACTAGTATCATTAATTCAAAAAAATTATAAAATTTGAATTATTCATTCCAATCTCATAATTTGCCCATCTAAGCAACTTAATTGAGAACCATGTTGCCATATTATAAATTCTGAATAGATGAAGTCGACAATCGACCAGAGTGGATTAAGCGCTTCTTGACAGACGTCCACTACCTACACTATGGAATTGGACTCTTCGTCGTAACTTTGATTGTAACCTATGGAATCTCACTTCTTACCCCACCTATAGACCCTGAGAAACTCCACAGACTTACTTTTTGGACAAAACAGAGTCCTCTGGTGAGAGAACCAATCGACGACCAGCAAAAAATTATCAATGCCCAAGCGCAGCAGAATCAAGATCGTATTAATCAAAATAAAAGACAAGCACAACCACCAATAATGGGTTGGAGAAAATTACTCAATTGCATTTGTGGACTCAACAATGAAGGCAGCGGTCAGGGTTCAGAGGAAGAAACTAATCAACCGCAGTTAAGCCCTGAGGNTCGACGACCAGCAAAAAATTATCAATGCCCAAGCGCAGCAGAATCAAGATCGTATTAATCAAAATAAAAGACAACCACAACCACCAATAATGGGTTGGAGAAAATTACTCAATTGCATATGTGGACTCAACAATGAAGGCAGCGGTCAGGGTTCAGAGGAAGAAACTAATCAACCGCAGTTAAGCCCTGAGGNATGTGGACTCAACAATGAAGGCAGCGGTCAGGGTTCAGAGGAAGAAACTAATCAACCGCAGTTAAGCCCTGAGGAAGAGGCAATCGCAGCAGCAAAATTTCTGGATGAAAACAAATTTTGGAAAAGGTAAGGGAATAAAATGGCATTTGGTAAGTGCTATTTCACTAAACTATTCAATTATATTTGGTAAATTACAGATTTGTAAATGGAAATGCGATTCTACTAATGACAATTGGCATCTTCGTTTGGGCTTACTACGCTTAGGTATTGGAGGCAGATTAGGAAAACTCATCTTTGGAATCTAGTGCAATCTACTTTGGTTTACTTCCTAAGTGTTTGGTAGTTGTTGATAGAAACGTCATATTGTAACTATAATAAATGTTAATTTAATTTATGTTTTTAAATTCAATTGAATATATACAATTAGACGAATTATATAATTAACTACGTTATCTCAGGAAGAAGATGACTCACTAGTTTCTGATGAATCTTTGGGCTTTTTTTGTTGAATTTTAATCTCCTCATCGAGCCTCTCTTTGGCTCTAAACACTTTTGACTGTATATAAAAAGAACCACCCTTGGCTTTGTCATTGATAGAAAAGAGGTGATCATATGTCTTTTGAACTTCCTCTGTCTCTGCATTCGGCGAGACATTTAGAATCTGGCGTGCTTCTTCGAGTGAGAGTCCTAGACGCATGTTCTCTGCCGTAGTTCTACTATCAGATGCTCCTGAACGGTTTACTCCACGTCGGCTAGCTGCAGCTGCTTGGCTAGCTTGAATCTCCTGTCTCAAAGCACTGGCAAATGCCTTTCCAATTGCTTGTGTCCCGAGGACAAGAACTTGAATCAGGTACCTAGCCATCTACCCACCTGCAAAACATTAAAAAAAAACAATGAATCAGATTTGAAACTGTTAAATTTATCATGGATATTTCAATGGGTTGTTACAGTGAATAACCGTTGCCTAAATTCTACCTTGTATTCAATAATAATGATAATAATAACGACAATAAAAACCATAATAAAAACAAATAGCAATATTTGATTGAAAAATTAATTAGTTGAAATTATACTATACCTGAGAGTTGAAGGTTAGCAGTAATTCGATGACGAGCCAGATGCAAATTAGAGCTTTAAGCTCTGTAGTTGTTAAATAATCTAATAATTTAATAAAAATGAGAGAATATCACAAAAAAAAAACAAGAAAAATAAATTGATTAACAACTTTAACCAAATCAATCAAATTATAGTTCATGAGAGAAGAACTCAATTTGAATTTGAAATTTTGAATTTAACTAATCAAATCAATTGATAATTGATCAATCCCGAAAATTAGCAAAATTTGTTAAAAATTCAAAAATGTGAGAATTATGAACTTCGCGGGTAAACAAGGATCACACAATCTCATCACTCCTATTCGGAAGAGAACAAGAATAAATTGAGCAAGGTAAAACCTATTGTGGCGCAAAAAGTTGACGCATGCGCATTAAGTCAACGCATGCACAAAAAGTTGACGCATGCGCAAATTTAAATAGCATTAAATTCGTTTATTTTAATTGCGCAAACGTATTTAATAGTAAAAAAAAAATTAGTAGCTATGGTAATGAAAATTTTTTAATCATTATGTGTAAAAAAAAATCTAAAAATTTTCTAACAAAATACTAAAAAAAAATTTTTTTTTTAGTTTAAATTTGTCCAGACACCAAAACTCTCCTTTAAAATAACTCTCTGTAAGTCCAAAATTTGGATTTTAAGTTCACCAAATAGTATAGTGTTTTATTATTTAAAAATAAATAGTAATTTAGAATGAGAAGTTTGTCTGACTATTTTTTGTTAAGCTTTTCATTGTTTAAAGATATTAATTGTTGAGTGAGAGTAAATTAATATCTAATTTTCTATTTTTTGAGTGCAAATCCATATGCTGGAGCTGCATAGTGATGATGGAAAGCACCTGCAAAGATTGGAGCAGCATGTAGAGTCTTTACAATTGGAGCTGCTGCTGGGAAGATGGCTGGAGGTGCATAAACAGCTGGTGCAGCATAAGTGCTTCCGATATGTGCAACTGCAGGACTGTGAACACTGTATGTCGGGTATGTCTACAAATTATCGAAAAAAATATTGATAAATTTTAAAAAATGTATTAATAATATAATGTATTCATATTATAGTTATGTAATCAGTTCGTATGATCAATTCTTACATGGGTGAGAACCGGAGAAGCGACTGCGACTGGAGCCGCTGCATAGAGTGCAGGCGCATGAAGGTATCCAGCTTGAGCTCCGGCGATGAAGAGAGCAAAAACAATAATCTGGTGAGAAAATAATAATAATTATTAATTATCTTAAGTTTTAAATAATGAAAAATAATGAGTTTTGACTCATTGTTTCATACAGCGTTCATGATGATGATTGGATTTTGTAAGTTGCAGGAATTTGTCAGATTGGTTGATTAGTTTGGTAATTGAAGTTGATGATTGGATGACTATCAGGACTGTTGAGATGGTTTATATACTTGGAGACTTTTCTGAAGATGAGGGTGACAACCAAGACAGAAGTGCTTAATTTGAAGATCTTTACCTTGGCCCTCCTGTCCTCCCTAAAGGAAAGGTGACCTAATTCTTCATAAATGGGACTTCATTAAAGGGACTCTGTACATCGACAATCATCATGATCAACCACAATCAAGAGTGCTCTTTACAATAATCAAAACTTTTGAATTATTGTAAGTAATAGTCTTGATGCGGTGGATTGTCGTGTCTAATTATTGAAATTTGACTGATAAAACACAATACTTGAGATGCAATTGATGAGGTGTTAGGTACCCTAAACAACCAATCAGACTTGTACGATAACCTTACCATATAGTTCACTCGATACTCGATGCTCGATAAGGTTTGAATAATTGAGAGTTTAGTTACATATAAATTGAGCATATAATCAAAAAAAATCTCTCTAAAAATCAAAATAAATCAGGAAGGTTAAGCAAAACAAAAAAAAATTCAGTTTTTTGAATTCTTTAGGATTGTATTAAGAAGTTGTCTTCAGGAAATTTTTGAGTCAGGAAGTAATTTTTTCTAGAAGATAACATTACTTGAACTTGATTAGTTAGTTTTAGTTTACTCAAAAGTGATATGTTTAGTAACCATATGTTAGATTTTATGGTATTCGTAAATTTTTGGGAATCATAAATTTATTGAAGTGTGGCAGAAGTCCAGTAGTAACCAAACAGGTTTTGCAAGTATCAAAGAATTTGATGATATTGCGAAAGCCCACGAGTATCTTGACACTATTTTTAATTGATCAAATGGATCAAGGCTAAAAAGCAAGTTGATTTATCAAAATTAATTAAAATTATTAAGAAAATTTTAAATTTCAAAATAAAAAATTATTTTAATTTTATCCCATTTTAATTACAATTTCGTGTATCTTTTGGAATTAAATTATTCCTGACGAGATTAACAATGGTTGGATGACTAAAACCAAAAAAAAATATTTAGTTGCTAAAAAACTAATAATTATTGACATAATTGAGCATTATTTTAAGTAAATAGTAGATTTGTTTTATCTTATTGATAGTTTTTGACCTCTGTTTTATGAAGAAATGGAATTCATTCCTCGTAACAATCGATTAGATCTAATCGATTGTTGTAACCTCTCCTCTGTCCTTTGATTGAAGTATCTTGATTTCCATTGTTTAGGCTATTCCTGGTTGGCAAAGAATACTTCAATTGACATGACCACCTGGAGCAATGATGATGATGAGCGATAGCGATTGGCTATAATTTAGATTGTGTGAAAAATGACGAGCAAAGGTATGTTGTTTCAGAAGTTAATGTGTACTGGATGAGGTGTTCGGTGGTCATCTCTGTTTCTAAGGCCTTTACCACCCAGATCGTGTAGAAGAGATAGATTATTCCCGCCAGTGAGAAGGACCAATCAGGTATAGAGTCTGAGGTAACCTCTATTACGAATGTAACAATTCGAAGAGTGACCAGGAATAGGCTGATGATAGTCCAACGGCGTAAAGCTAGGCAGTTTCGCTGAAAAAAATAGGTGCAATACTTTATCAGTCAAGCTATCAGCGACGACTCATCGCTGATGAGACAGTAAAAAGTGTTATGATTGGCTTACATTTTCTATAGCGAGGAAGAGGTACCTCGCAAAGTATAGAAGAGTTGCAGCAAAAATCAATTGAAGAAGAAATAGTATGAGGATGGCTCCAACTAAAAGAATAAAAGAGATGGAGCCACATGTAACATGCGACAAAACGGTACGCCAGCGCCAGCGCCAGCGCCAGCGCAAGTGCATATTGAATAGTTTCCCTATTTTAAATTAACGTATTTTGAATACCATAAAGTCGATAAATTATATGCAAAAAATTAAAACTGTTTCGATGTGCTTACATTTTAAGAAAACATTCCTGCTGAACTTACCAGGAATAGTCAGTAGATCCGATGGGTAATAAACAATTCTTTTAAAAAAAATTGATACTCGACGCTCTTCGCCATTGGCTAAGAAGAAAACAAAAAAGAATCCATAGATACAGATGGATATAACACTTACAACCTGAATAATATTTAAAAAAATTGTTAAATTTTTTGATCAATTAACTAACATTTAGCGTATAAATTGATTATAAATTCACTTACCATGTTGATGAATGCAATTAGTTTAGCACACCGCTGCAACGAATATCCGCAAGCGGGATTGAAGTCATTGACTATATCCATCATCCAATAGCAACCCATGACAATCCCTAAGTTACCAGATATGATTAAATTAGTTGAAAAAAATATTAATCAAGAGACAAAAACTCCATACTAGTGTTCCGCATGGCTCTGGCTCATGAGCTGGCTCAATGGCTCTGGCTCTGGCTCGAGCTGGCTCACAAAAATTTCTGAGCCAGAGTCAGTGCATGGCTCTGGCTCATGTAGTAATTTTGAGCCAGAGCCATGGCTCATGAGCCAGCTCAACGAAACTTGTGAGCCATGGCTCAATGGCTCAACTTTTTTCCTAAATTCTTCCACTTTTCCCCTAATTTTTCATTTTTTTTCTCCCAAATCATCATTTTTTATTAATTTTCGAAAGTTTTGGTCACTGAAAGTCAATTTGCCTTTAGCCAGTTCATAATTATTATTTGTATTGGCTTATTCTCACTAGGGCATTCTCACTTTTAGCAAAATGTGCATATTAACGGGAAAAAAATTTTTTTTCTTTATGCTCAACAAAAGTGCGGAGCCAGAGCCATGGCTCATGAGCTGGCTCACCGCACGGGTGAGCCATGAGCCATGGCTCATTGAGCCAGTGGCTCTGGCTCACACCAAAAGCTGAGCCATGCGGAACACTACTCCATACTAAAACAAAAACTGTCTGTAAAATCTGGATAGGAATTGATACCGGCAAATAATTCCAAGTTGTTAGACCGGTTTTTCTGTTGCTTCGAGCAAATATAAATAAAAAAACCTAAATCATACCTGTAGTAATACACCTGTAATTGGAGAAATTAAAATTTTCTATAGAAAATCATTACAAAATCAACAACCTAACATCAATAGAATAAAAATTCCGCTCGGTATTATTGCATATTTGAGTTGTTACAATTTTCATCGAAATTTGTGTACATTCATTGTTATTGCTAAGGATTATCTACAGAGTGTTTAACATTTTTTTGCACTCTAGAAAGCATGACGTCATTTTTTTATACTCTTTTGCTGGCAGCAGCATGGGGTGGGAAGAGCTACGATGAAATTGGAGAAAGAGGGTGCAAAAAAAAATTAAACTAGGCATGTTGCGGATAGTATATCCGCAGGTTTGCCGGATATCGGATATCCGGCATTTTTGATTGCCGGATATCGGATATCCGGCATGCTTGCTTGATTAAGCTCGTATTACACATAATTTTTATTGAAACAAGATGCGTTTTGACTCATTACACGCGAGCGTGCAGGGGTCAATTTTTAAACTCTTTAATACATTTAATATATACTCCAATATATTAAATCTAATAAAATTATTGATTCATTTTTTTAAATTTCTGAAAAAATTGTCTAGAAAATTATCCGCGCGGATACCTATAAGTATCCGATATCCGGCGGATAGTCTATCCAGCAGAGTTTTAGGCGCCGGATATCCGCAACACTTCTAGATTAAACACCCTGTATTTGTGAGATGATCTAATGAGCATGAATCACAGCCTTTTACGTTACTTTCCAAGGAAGAAAATTACTAAAAAAAAAGCACTAAAAATAATTACGATTAAATATTAACATTTAGATATTAGATATATTTCTCTAATTGTAAGTACGGCTAGCACATACTACTATACTTTTCAACTTCCATATCATTGACCAGAATTCTGTAGAATCATCATCATTGGTTCATCATCTACTTTAGTTTGCTAGAGCAATTTACCAAAGTAGAGTCATAGGATGGTCCAACAGAAACCTAAAGCCAGTGACACATGAAGATTGTCATAGTAGTATGGTCATTAGTAAATGGATTAATAGGGATCTAGAATTAGAGTGGTTGACTCTGGTTGTCTGGAGGAAGTTCTCCTGAGATACCCAAAGCTTTTAGAACTTCCCAATTGGAGACATGATCAGCAGGATTTTCTTGACGATAAGATAAAAGTACTTGTCCACCACCTTTCTTGACAATGAGAGCACCTCCATTCTGAATAGGATTTCCCTTTAAGTTGCTTTTCATCCCTTCCTTCTTACCCTTAAACAAAAAAAAAAAGCAAAATACATATAAAAATTATAAATTAGTAGTAATTGAATTGGTTCCACTTGCAACAAATGGTATAAATTCTAGAAGAGTACCTTGGCCATTGAGTCTCTTGCAACTTTACTGAAGAGTGACATGAAAATAGTGCATAAATTGAATCGCTTGTAACCAAGAGCCTTGTAATTAGCCTTCTCCGTATCCAAATAGAGGTCTCCCGCAAAGTAACCACCATTAACGAACTCATCAACACCTAATTCTTCAAGTCCAATGCCAACAAGACGAACATTATGTTGTAGAAACAAGGGCATAAGAGAACTAATCTCAGATGCCGCTTGTCTACAAAAAAGTCATCCAAATCGACGTAAGAAAACTATAACAACAGTTTCCTCAGCCCATAGACTCTCCATTGTCACTTCCTGTGTAATAAAAAAAAACAGGTTAATTCAAGTTTCTAGAAATTTATAGGAATAAAATTCAAAAAGTTGAGGTTTACCTCTCTAGTAGGGATCCGTTGGACGATATTTTGACTTATTTTAGCTGCTTCCATTGTGTTTAGTCCAAGGTTTCGTCTGATTGTGATTAGTTTCTTTGCTGTAACCAATATCATCTATTTATAACTTGACATTAAAAAAAATCAATCGAGTGAATTTGAGTTTTTAACTCTACTCCTACTCGAATGAGAAATTAACAAATCCAAATCAATAATAGGTAAAGTTGTTCAGGCAATTAAATAATTCACATAAAACCTTACTTTACTTCTATACTATTGCATATTATGACGATGACTAAATTATTATAACTAGAAAAAGTCGATACTTTAAGGAAAACCAAAAAACTCGAAAACATAAGGATTTTGGTTTTACGGACTTATATGCAACAAGAAACAAATTTTTTTTTGTTTTACTTTAGTCGCAATAAAAAAAAAATACTACAAGGTCGAGGTCACAAAATACTCCTCTAGCTACTTATGTATTCGGTTAACATGATGTAATAATCAACTTATAACAAAAACCTCTCGAAATCACGTTACAAAATGCTGGATAAAAGATATAATTATTAGAAAAATCGCAGTTTTACGAGAGTTAAAATTTTTTTTTCTTTTTACAAATGATTTTTTTTAGAGTATTCTCATATAATATTATTAACTAACAACTGGAATTATTGGTTGTTTTGGATATTTTTGTTTTATAATTGCACGAAATAAGTAGTCCTTGGGAAGTTATTATTGTCAAAGAATGAGTATAAAAGAACCAGACATGAGAAAGGTGGACCTTTGGCGCTTAAGCTTTTTTTTGCCAAAATTTTACTTTCAATTCCATATGGAAAATCGGAAATCGATTTAACAAGCCTTCAACCACTCTATTCACAGTAATGTGGCAAATTATAATGAATTCATTGAAAATTTATATTCAAAGGATTCCAACTTCAAATTTTCAAATATAACTAAAATTTGCATTAACTTGGTAAATGATAAGTGATTCCTATATTGGAAATTTGGTGTTGGACCGAACGCGCTTGATCGCAGCCCTTTAGGTGGTCACCATATAAAGATATGTGCCCAAAACCACGATAAAGACATTTTTCCACAAAATTATTTAACAAGTTCCAAACTCATCGCGATATAAGTTGATGGAGAGTCACTTAATTTGGTAAATGATAAGTGATTTCTATTGGAAATTTGCTGCTGGAACGAATGCGCTTGATCCCAGCTCTGTAGGTGGTCACCATATAAAGATATACACTGAAGCGCATAAACATGAATACATGGAGAAAGTTTTAACTCAAAAAAGTATGTAAAAAAAATTTAGGAATGCGACCTTCCATCTCATTCTCTTTACTACCATTTACCCATGTTTATGCGCTTCAGTGTATGTCCAAAACCACGACAAACACATTTTTCCACGAAATTATTTAACAAATTCCAAATTCATCTCGATGTAAGTTGACAGAGAGTCACTTAAATTGGTAAATGATAAATGATTCCTATTGGAAATTTGATGTTGAATCGAATTCGCTAGGTCCCAGCCATACAGGTGGTCACCATATAAAGAGAAAATTCCAAAACTACGACAAAGACGTTTTTCCACGAAATTATTTAACAAATTCCAAAATCATCTCGATATAAGTGGATAAAGAGTCACTTAAGAAGAGAAAATCTATACTCCATGTACAGAAATAGAAAGGGACTGTGGGGCAAAGTTTGAGGGTTCTTATAAATATCTCCAAGGACGTTGTAAGTGACGAGCTGGAACTCATTTTTCTGATCCAACGGTACCGCTCGCGAATCGAACAAGAATTTTACCTTTTTTGAAATCGTTGCTGAATATTCAAAAGTGTAGACAGAAGTTACGCCAGTTAGAATCGTACCCGACAGAATACACATGAATCAAATCAAGGTTGCTATGAGAAATCTACAGAAAACATCTTTGATAAGGTTAGTCCCAGGGTCCATGGAGACCGTTTGTTGTCGCTTAGCTTTATAAAGCGAAGCGACAACAAACAGTCTCTATGGACCCTGGTTAGTCCATAACTCGGCTCATTTTCAAATTTCGTTTTTTTTGAAGCTGGATGTCGAACCGAGATCTAACTCCGTTGCCAAGGCTATATTCTGACATATTTCGAAATCAAGAAATTGAAAAATTAAAATTTTTTGAAATAGGGAGTTATGGACTAACCTTATCAAAAATGTTTTCTGTAGATTTCTCATTAGCAGCCTTGAATCAAATTATAGAGCCAAAATGCGAAACTTCCGTAGTGAAGGTTAACTTGTGCGAACAGACCTCCTACTCATCTTTATTCTATGTCTTTACTCTAAGGAAATTCATAAATAAATTCAAATATTACATATGATAAGTTATTGGTTACTTACTCGACTTTAGTTACTAACTAACTAATAAATTACTCTAAAGATTTACGTGAGTCAGTTCTTGGGTAATTTGGGCAGGCTTTCTAGTAGTAGAAGTAGGAGTCATCTAGGTTCAAACCCCTCTATAGTAGACTCAGCGGAGTATGTGGAAAGCCAATGTTCAGAGTACTTCCATAGACAGCCGAGGTCACTTCCGGTTGAGAAGGAAATCATTGTTGTTTGCAAGGTCATCTCAATTAAAAATGCTTCAGCCGAATTCGACGGAACCCAATAGAAGAGGACCCAAAAGACAAAATAAAAAAACTTCAATAACAAATTCAAAATACTATAAGCAAAAAAGTCTCATCATACCCCACTTAGGCATCGCTGTTCGGCTGCCTCAAAATACCGTAAGGCGCAAGTACTAAAAAGTGCTGCAAAGAAGCGAACAAGCGCGGGGAGATGAAGTCACCAATCATAGTACACGGAAACTGAAAAAGAAGAATTTCTCTCACGTTCTATTGATCTCATCGTTAGAATTTTATATTTTAATTAAAAAATCTGAATTTATTACGAATGATCCGACTTTCTTTGGAAGTGAAAACAATAACTACATTTTCATACAAAATCACTGATTACGGATGAATTTACACGAGTGAATCAAAAAATTTGGTAAATTACACGTGTAATTGATTCATTAGTAAGGAAATAGTACGAAACTAACTTGTCATTGAAGTGACAGAGAAAAATCGTTATAAATTTAAGTTTTGTAGTTTTAAATTTCTGTCAACAGAAACTATCGAAATTTTGATCTTAATCGTAAGTGAACATAAATCCCATTCTTGAAAAGATGAAAAAGTATTATTAAGAAATGAACTCATCCTGGTGTCTTCAAACAACACTTATGTGATTTGAATGTTGCCGGGGAAGTGTACCATTTCTTGCATTCCTTGCACTGTTCCGGGAACATCCCTGTATGTTTCGCTATATGATAATTAAGAAAGCGTTGTGAGGTAGTCGTTCGACCACAAAATGCACATAAAAATGTATGTTTTTCTTCATGAGCTTCAAGGTATTCCAATGTAGAAAAACCCGAACTACATCCATCTTTTGTACATTTATAAGGAAGATTAGCTTCTAAAATTGCTTGTCTTGCTTCCGATATATGCATTCTCTTATGAGGCGCCAGGTACTGTCTTCTTAGGAAAGTCCGAGGGCATTCGTCACACTGAAACAAAATTAGTAATAATAAGATTTTATTATTATCCAGTTAAATTGATTTGAATAAAACTAAAAAAAGAATATTTCTTCCAGCTGTTTTCCTAAGCTTTAGAGAATGTGCCTTTTTACCTGGAAGACTGTCTCCCTGGAGTGTATGTTCATATGCATTTTAAGGCCTGATGCAGTGGTGAGTGTTTTCTGACATAAATCGCATGTATGTAAAGGACTATGAGGGGCTAATTCAGGTGGATCCAGCTGGACTCCAGGGAAAAGTCCTTCTTCTCTATCCATATCTTGTGGAGCTAATCTAGGTGGTTTTTTTCCATAATACATCCCACTCTTGACTCTAGGCATCTTCACAGATCTGAAATTATATAAAAAATATCACTTGTTAGTAACAAAAACAGATAACATTTCAACATTTGTGATGTTATTTTTGAATAATTATAAATTGAATATGACAAATTAAGAAATTTTATAACTTACGTTTATCCTGTCTGATTTGTTGTTTATTTCCTCACCTCGGATTCGGATCAACTTGTGATTTGTTAATTACATTTAATGATATTAAAAAATAAATTTTACGAAATAAATACTCTCAATTTAAAAATAAATAATAAAAATGAAGAAAAAATAGTAAAAATTGCTGATCGTACTAAAAAAACACACCACCGACGACCTTGTTTTNTAAAAAAACACACCACCGACGACCTTGTTTTGTTACAGTGCGTTATAAAGCTAATATGCCCAATACGGAATGGTACTCAGCGTGTTTCATATAAGGAGTAGTTTGTAAGTTTCAGTCTTATTTACATTTATGAATTTCGCGGGATTTATTTGGCAAGACATAACCATATCAGAGATGGTAAAAATAGGATATTTATCATGATAAATATCAATCAATTTCATATATTTTTGATATCTATGCCTTGTTTTTTATCGCAAAATCGCTATATTTTGTATAAATTTTCCTTCTAAAAGTCAAAAAGTGGGGTTTGGATGCATAAATTGCATTCCGCACANAATTCGCAATTACATTTTTACCCAAAAGTTATAATCAAAATCATTAGATGATTTGTGGGGTATCGATGGGGAATAGAGTATTTTAGGATAGATATCTATACTATATCGATTGTTTGATATTTACCGTCCCCTTGACATACATAGTAGAGATGACAGAGACATTCCTGGATAAGATTTTAGATATTAATTTGCCGAAATTTCGAACTTAACTCCAACATTGTTAAGCCGTTCAACAAGAGTTGTTTTTGAAAAGGCAGCAGCAGTTGTCTAGACTCCGCCACTAAATATATGAAAAACTTGAAAATGAGTTTCTATCTTAATTAAATGGGAAGTTAGTGTTAGTATCATGAATTTTGAAAAATCTAATTAATCTATTAATTGTAAAATAAATACGTACATAGAAGGCATTTTGGATTTTTTTCGTAGAATTGTAAAAGCGGACTGAATGAGACAATGACATGTGGCTCCATAACCTGGATTTCGTCCTCGAACCTAAACAAAATACTATTAATTCATCTTTGATCCTTGTAAATCAACCTAATTGTGATTTAATTATTGATATATATGAGCATTTTTTATTATCGTGCAAGTAAACGAGAATACTACGCATGTCATGAAAATTGTTCAAATTTTGTGTAAAGTACTAATCATTCGGATATTAGAAACGTATTTTTATTTTGCCACATATCGAAATCTGTATCTGTTTTTAGCGATTCTCACCGCCATTTTAGTCAATTTTTACAGACTGTTTACTCATTAGCTAATCGTCCAATTTTTTTTAAGATATTTTGCAAAATGGCTGCTAATGTACTGTCCCCTCCACTACTTCGTCAGCCATTATAAGTCCATTAAAAACCCTAATTGATTGATTGAAAACGAATAGCAACCCGTAGCTACCGGTAAGACAGGTAGAGATGAGGAATGAACCTAAGAACGATTGAGAAACAGTTCTTTAGGTAACTAACGAATTAGAAACGCCGATTTCTAAAATTTGTGTCTGATATAAGAATGAAGATACAAATATGGTGGGACAGATATGAATATTGTAATAAACAATTCGTAAGTTTCGCTTTTCGTGGCTAAAAATGGAATAATTCAAATTGAACAAATCGTATGATTCCAATCGCAACATACAATCATTGCCTTAGATAATTTATATTATTTTTATGCAAAATACTTGAATTTAAACTTATCAAATAAAACGACTATGACGCACACAGATATGTCACATCCTGGAATTGTGTCAATCTATTTTTGAAAACACTCATTTTGATATAGAACAACAATTTGATGCAACAATTATGACTAAATTTTTTAATTTGACATTTATATCAAATAATCAAAATTTTATGAGGTAAGAGAGGCCACTTATTCAGAACAATTAAGTTCTTGCTGATACTCGTTACACTTATTTTTATCTGAGTTGTAAATTTCATATAAATATGTTTGAAAAATACAATTACTTGTATTACTATTACTTGTATGTTTGAAACAAATTTCACTTTTTGTTTAACCTCAAGTTTTTGCAAAGATGCTGAAATTGTCGTTGATACTCTCGTTGGCTGTGGCTGTCCAAGTATTTGGGGCCCCTGTAACAATTTCTCCTGATATTCTAAACTCATTGAATAGTGAAGGAACCGTTGATGTTTTAGTAACTGTTGCTGCTCCTATTAGGCAAGTTTTATCCACAGTGAAAACACGTTCATTTGCCACCAGAGGTCAACGACTTACATACATCGCCAACGCACTCAAGTCCCACGCAGCCGCAACTCAGGAACCGATTCTTCAATTCCTTTCCAAAGTTATACCTGCATCAGCTGAAATCAAAACTTTCTGGATTACCAACAAAATTTTCATTAAGAATGCTGATGCTGGAGTCATCCAAGCTTTGGCAGCTAGATCTGACATATCTGCCATCACTGAAAACAGGAAGTTAGAATTGATTGAACCAGTTGAGACGAAGCCTGCAAAATCTCATATTCAGAATGAGCTTGAATGGGGGCTCTTAATGATTGAAGTGCAGAAGGTCTGGGATACCGGGTTTAATGGTAAATCAAGGTTTTATAGTTTTTGTATTTTACTTTTAGAGATAAAGTTTTTAAATGGATATAAAATTAATTAAATTTTAATTTAGGTACTGGGACACGTGTTGGAGCTATCGATACTGGTAAAATTTGCAATTTATCTTCAAATTGAGACCATATTTATTGGAAATATTGTGACTAATTTTTTTGAAAATTAATATCATAGGCGTTCGTCACACTCATGAAAGCCTTGTGAATAACTTTGCCCCAGACTACAACTGGTTTGACCCCGCTGAAGGATTCAAAACTCCAATTGATCATTACGGTCATGGAACTCATATCACTGGAACAATTGTCGGAAGAGGTGGAATTGGAGTTGCACCAGGCATAAAAAAAACAATCAATTAAAAAAAAAATTTTTTTTTTTCTACTTCTAAGCAATTTTTTATTTGAGTTTAGGCGCTGAGTGGGTTCATTGCAAAGCCGCAAATGCGGTCGGTGGTGCAACTGAAACTTGGTTTCTGGCATGTGGTACGGAAATGAATCTTAGAAAATTCTTTCATTGATAATTAATTGGTGAATTTATAATAACTTCTTTTAATCTAGGTGAATGGATTGCTTGCCCAACTTTGCCTGATGGCTCAGAACCAAACTGTGAAAAGGCACCAGTTGTTGTGTCCAACAGCTGGTAAGTTTGTAAATACTAATGACAATATGTCGATTTATGATCGAGTATGTATTTAATAGGGGATACTACGGAGGTGGGAATGATTTCATGGATGATGTTATTGAAACTTGGATAGCTGGAAATATTGTGCCCGTCTTTGCTAATGGCAACGATGGTCCAAGTTGTGGATCTTTGCGTTCTCCAGCTGACAGTAGCCTGCCTCTTGTTGCAGTTGGGGCTACTACTATCGACGACAAAATCTCATACTTTAGTTCTTTTGGACCATCAATTCTGGGTCAGATTAAACCAAGTATGCAAAATATTACAGTTAATTTGTATGTAACTAGTATTCAAGTAATTTTACAATAGTTTTTGTTATTTTTTGAAGACATTGCTGCTCCTGGATCTGATGTCCGATCAGCTAGCAACATAGCCGATGACGCCTACGTAACTTACAGTGGTACGAGCATGGCAACACCGCATGTCGCTGGAGTCGTCGCACTCCTAGTCAGTTCTAATCCAGATTACACTTATGAGGAAATCACGCAGCGACTATACTCCGGAGCAACTCATACTGTATGAAAGTCAACAAAAATTACTATTGTCGAGTTAATTAGAACAAAATATTTTTTCAGATTCCTTCCACTGGACTTAACTGCGGTGATATTCCCGAAGACACTTATCCAAACAATCATGTCGGACATGGTCGTCTCTCAGCTTCGGCTTCAGTCTTAGGATAAGTGTCGATTGTAATTTCCTAATCAACCTAATAATATCAAATTTCTGTAATAAATCCAAAAGCAAAGAACAAATTTCAACATCTCAAAATGAGTTCGTCTTCTCTAGTTAGATAAGGATGGGAACTTATTGCACAATGTATGCACAACAATTTATTGCATATGCACATTCACATCCTCTTTCGAAAATGGTCCGTTGGGCTTCCTGGCGCTCTTTTGAAAATGCCAATCTGCTCTATACCTCTTGAAAACATTCCTTGGACATTGCTCGGGCCGTTTTGCAAATGTTCCCTTGAAGTCGGGCTCTTTCCAAAAATTTTGTACCCTTGCACAGTAGGTGGAATCATTGAAATATTTGGACAAAATTCCAATTTTTGAAAGCAGGAATGTTTAAGGTTTGTGAACCCAAACTTGCTGCATAGACCGAAGAGCACCTTTCCCTAAGTTTTCTTTAGAATTGGTTCAGTAATTTCCGAATAATTGAAATTCGAAATATAAAATTTCTAGATAATGCTTATCAGTGACACTTCATTCAAATTATTCGTCAATATCCGCGGAATTCTAAGTGAACAAAAACTGATTTAGTATCACCATAATATGCGTATTCATGCTGCTGCCATTGGCTGCCGGTTCCGCTTAATCCGAGCTATAGAGTCAACTTTGTCGAAAAATGTGAAACCTAAAGAAAACCGCGGAAAAATATTGACTTCGTAGTTCCAAAAACATGAATTTGAATTTTAAATTCTACGGAATCCCTAACACTACGAAACAGTTGCAAATCCTTTTATAGTTGAAAAAATTAATGCTTGGTAACTCAAAGAATTGAAACCCTAGGACTCCGCTTATTTACTAATTTTAGTCACAAAATTCAGGTCGCTAATATTCTTTTCGTCGAACTCCACAGCATTCCTAGCTTTCATTTTCCAATCAAATACGAAAGAATCAAGTATGTTTTCCAGTGGATAGGGAGACATCGGGATTACGACCACNCGGGATTACGACCATGTGCTCGAAGTAATTCTCAAATCAGTCAAGGAAGCCGAACGGCGTGACGTTTTGAATCTAGTCAAGTCAGTTCTCCGAAGTTACAACGGAGAAAATGGAGAAGTACTAGTTTGGAATGCAATTTGGAGAGATTTGGGTCTTGGTGTTGAGATTGATGTAGACGATGATAGATTTTGTAACCTCCCACCATGGTAGCCAACTTCATACAACAGCTGTTCTTCCAACATACCTCCTCCAGATTCTCAAAAATCAGATAAGTTATGCTTCAACCCCAAGTTGAAATACTACATCACCCATCGACCCATGCACTCGCAGTTAGTGGAATTCGAGTTACCGGTGGAATTCTTCTCGGCCAATCAGAACTCACTTTGGTAACGCGAGAAAGAAAAAATGTGATACGAGTGTCAGTGGGAACTATAACGTATCTTCCAAGTATGATTTGAGTTTTTAATTAAGTATATGAACCTTACTTAATTATTGTCTTTGTTTCAGAGTTTGGCTCAATCTTAAACTGATTTATATTGTATTAAGCTGATATGCCCAAAACGAAATGGTACTCATCGTGTTTCGTATAAGGAGTAGTTTGTAAGTTTCAGTGTTATTTACATTTATGAATTTCGCGGCAATTAATTTGGTAAGACAACCATATCAGAGATGGTAAAAATAGGATATTTATCATTCTTGGATAAGATTTTAGATATTAATTTCCCGAAATTTCGAACGTAACTCCAACATTGTTAAGCCGTTCAACAAGAGTTGTTTTTGAAAAGGCAGCAGCAGTTGTATAGACTCCGCCACTAAATAAATGAAAGAATTGAAAATGAGTTTCTATCTTAATTAAATGGGAAGTTAGTGTTAGTGTCATGAGTTTTGGAAAATCTAATTAACCTATTTAAATTAATTGTAAAATAAATACGTACATAGAAGGCATTTTAGATTTTTCTCGTNTAGTTTGGAATGCAATTCGGCGAGATTTGGGTCTTGGTGTTGAGATTGATGTAGACGATGATAGATTTTGTAACCTCCCACCATGGTAGCCAACTTCATACAACAACTGTTCTTCCAACATACCTCCTCCAGATTCTCAAAAATCAGATAAAGTTATGCTTCAACCCCAAGTTGAAATACTACATCACCCATCGACCCATGCACTCGCAGTTAGTGGAATTCGAGTTACCGGTGGAATTCTTCTCGGCCAATCAGAACTCACTTTGGTAACGCGAGAAAGAAAAAATGTGATACGAGTGTCAGTGGGAACTATAACGTATCTTCCAAGTATGATTTGAGTTTTTAATTAAGTATATGAACCTTACTTAATTATTGTCTTTGTTTCAGAGTTTGGCTCAATCTTAAACTGATTTATGTTGTATTAAGCTGATATGCCCAAAACGAAATGGTACTCATCGTGTTTCGTATAAGGAGTAGTTTGTAAGTTTCAGTGTTATTTACATTTATGAATTTCGCGGCAATTAATTTGGTAAGACATAACCATATCAGAGATGGTAAAAATAGGATATTTATCATGATAAATATCAATCAATTTCATATTTTTGATATCTATTCTTTGTTTTTTTTTTGCAAAATCGCTATATTTTCTACAAATTTTCCCAATAGAAGTCAAAAATTAGGGTTTGGCAGCAGAAATTGCATTCCGCACATTTCTGCTGGGTGAAGTGAGGAGGGGGCAGGGTTGAAAATTGGACAAAATGGTAATCAAAGTACGGATATTTATTAAAATAAAAGTAAATAAAAATAGAATTAAAAAAGATAGAATTTAAATTTTGTTTTTCACTAAAACTTTTCAATTAAATTAAGAAAATTTTGAATTATTTTCGAAAATATTAAGCGTTAAATACCCCACCCCCAACCCCGTTTATAACTCGCAATACCATTTTCACCCAAAAATGAGAGTAAAAATCATTAGATAATTCGTAGGGTGTCGATGGGGAATAGAGTATTTTAGGGTAGATATTTACCTATCGATTGATTGATATTTACCACCCCGTGACATACATATAGAGATGACAGAGGTATTCTTGGATAAGATTTTAGATATTAATTTCCCGAAATTTCGAACGTAACTCCAACATTGTTAAGCCGTTCAACAAGAGTTGTTTTTGAAAAGGCAGCAGCAGTTGTATAGACTCCGCCACTAAATAAATGAAAAAATTGAAAATGAGTTTCTATCTTAATTAAATGGGAAGTTAGTGTTAGTATCATGAGTTTTGAAAAATCTAATTAACCTATTTAAATTAATTGTAAAATAAATACGTACATAGAAGGCATTTTAGATTTTTCTCGTAGAATTGTAAGGGCGGATTGAATGAGACAATGACATGTGGCTCCATAACCTGGATTTCGTCCTCGAACCTAAACAAAATACTATTAATTCATCTTTGATCGTTCTAAACCAACATTAATTGTGATTTAATTATAATATATATGAGGATTTTGATTTGAGTAAATGAGAATGTTACGCATGTCATGAAAATTGTTCAAATTTTTTGCATAGTACTAAACATTCGTATATTAGAAACGTATTTTTACTTTGCCAGATATCANAATTAATTGTAAAATAAATACGTACATAGAAGGCATTTTAGATTTTTCTCGTAGAATTGTAAGGGCGGATTGAATGAGACAATGACATGTGGCTCCATAACCTGGATTTCGTCCTCGAACCTAAACAAAATACTATTAATTCATCTTTGATCGTTCTAAACCAACATTAATTGTGATTTAATTATAATATATATGAGGATTTTGATTTGAGTAAATGAGAATGTTACGCATGTCATGAAAATTGTTCAAATTTTTTGTATAGTACTAAACATTCGTATATTAGAAACGTATTTTTACTTTGCCAGATATCGAAATTTGTATCTGTTTTAGCAGTTCTCACCGCCATTTTAGTCAATTTTTACAGACTGTTTACCCATTAGCTAATCGTCCAATTTTTTTTTAGATATTTTGCAAAATGACTGCTAATGTACTGTCCCCTTTACTACTTCGTCAGCCATAATCGAGCCGATAACTATGAAAGTTTTTTTCGTTGTTTGGAGGTAATTCCTATAGTAACCGCTTCAACTCATTCAAAGAGAAATTGGTTATGCCCGCCAAATTCATCCGCCTGATCTCAGTTGTCATTATACGTCAAAATTAATAAATAATTTATAAAATTTTGGCAATGACACTATTTAATTTTCATCAATTGAGCCGGTCCGACGAAGAAAAAACTATCTCGGCAACGAAAATTTTTGATGTTGATATTGATCAAACAATCAATAAACAATATCCAAAATTAGGCAAAAATGGTTTTGTTTTCCGGTTTTTCTCACTTGCGCAAGCGCAAAAAAAATCAAGAGGTCATTGATCCTTGCTTTTCATTTCTATTTTGTTTTCAAATCTATAATATTACATGAGGTCATTGCTACATACTTGTCTTTTAATAATCTTATTTTCTTTCCATGTCTATTATATTTTTATGAAAATTTGATTTCCAGTATTTCAATTTTATTACTACAAATATTTCTGGTACCTTTTACATTTTTGTTAACAATGGAAGTTATAGGTTTATCCAGTGCTAATTTAAAAAAAGTAAACATCCAAAGAAGAAGACCCCTGAAACCGCAGCTACACAAAGACTATGTTTTGAAAAAATTAAGAGCTTCTTGGGAAAAATATCCGGATAGGATTCGAGGAGCTGAATTTTCAACACCGGAAATACCACCTCCAGGTGATACCGCACTTGTGCGGGTGCGAGTGCGGTGCGACCTCAGATTATTGCAATTAGGTGCGAGTGCGGTGCGGTGCGGAGAAGGCCAAGTGCGGTGCGAGTGCGGTGCGGATTTAAAAACTCCAGCTGCGAGTGCGGATGCGGTGCAAATGGGTCTAAATAAGATGCGAGTCGAAGTAATTATGGGAGTATAAAGGTTACCTGGGATCTGGCTATATTTCTGAGGTATGTTGAGTGACTTATACAAGACTGATTAGCTTGCCTTTCAATTCACTGTATGTCACACTTTTTCAAACAATAAGTTTACATGCTATACTTCAACTTCACCTATCGAACATTCAACATTTTTCATACGCAGAAGGTATTTTACATACGCAGAAGGCATTTTACATGCGTACTGATATTATATGAGCGCAGTGGCATTCTATGTGCGCAGTAGGCATTATACATGCACAGTTGACAATTTACGTACGCAGTAGGCATTTTACATGAGGAGTAGATAGCTTACATGCGCAGTACGCAATTTACTTGCGCAGTAGCTATTGTATGTGCGCACTTTGCATTTTACGTGCGCAGGAAGCACTTTACATGCGCAGTTGACAAGCTGCGTGCGTAATCGGCCCTTTGCATGCGCAGTAAGCATTTTACATGCGAAGTTGGAATTTTGCTTACCTAGTAAATATATTACATGCGCCTTAGGTATTTTATATGCGCAGTAGATATTTTACATACGCAGTAAGCATTTTTCATGCGCAGTAAGCATTTTACATGCGCAGTTGGTATATAGCCCATGCGAAATGCTAACCAACTAACTAGTTTTTTAGAACATTTTGGATGTAAACGAACACATACTGAAAATTGAATTAGATGAAGAAATTTGATAGCGAAGTATCTCAGACGTTTTGTATTATTCGGTATATATCCATGTATCCACATCTGCTTCTATACAATTGAAAAAATTTAGCAAACTGCTAATTAACAACCATACTAATTTCGTTATTATTAAAATTTAGTGAGCGAGAATAATAGCCCTACAAAGAAAATATGCCGACAGTTGGAGAATTTAAAATAACTATTTGTAAAATTTCGATGGCAACTGAAGCTAAATTAATTTTGTCCGAGATAGTTTTTTCTTCGTCGGAGCGGTTCATTTACAGTTTAAACACGCATCCTCTTCATATAGTAAATTTTTGGTTGATTAGTTTGCTCTGTGGAGATATAAATGTTTATAGTGTGCGAGGCTGTTAAGAATTGCATGACTTTGCGTAAAAATGCATATATGCATTTTCAAGCGAAAATAGTGAAATGGTCGTTTGTTTGATGGAGCTGGGCGACAGAGCAGCAGAATTGTATAAATGGTGGGCAGTTAGTGTGGATGGATGTGATGACGCACCAACAACAGTAATAACTGANTGTGATGACGCACCAACAACAGTAATAACTGATGCAACAACGTATGTTTTTAAATCTCAAAATTTGTGTGTATGGCCAGTCGTCTTTGCATCTACATGGGCTTTCTTCGGAAGTAAGTATCTAATCGTTAAGGTAGAGATAATATTAATAATATCGGATAGATAGTAAAGATAACGGATTCATTCATAATTATTATAAATATAGGATATTTACCATCCCTGGTTTTTTTTTTNTAGATAGTAAAGATAACGGATTCATTCATAATTATTATAAATATAGGATATTTACCATCCCTGGTTTTTTTTTTCAAAAAAATTTAATTTAAAAAATTCAAAATTGTTTTCAGATTTCATAGTGGCATACTTTTGGACAAAGTATGGCCGACGTCGTAGAAACCTCCGTCGCCGTTTGGCGTCTGGTGTAGATGAATGGATCCCGCTGCTTTGCCGCCGGCAACCACATAATCCGGAATAAGTTAACGCATGCGTGATATATGATAAAGGCTCTTAAAGTTTGTCATATATTTAAGAACTGAATGAATGAAAAAAATATTCTAATGTAAAATAGTCCGCGGTAGCATTTGGTTTTTTGTTTAAATTGAACCTTACTATAGGAATTACCTCCAAACAACGAAAAAAACTTTCATGGTTATCAGCTCGATTATGGCTGACGAAGTAGTGGAGGGGACAGTAAGACCCCTTACCTCATACCTTGAAACGGACTACTGAATAAATTGTTTTCAAAATCAAAATCAAAATACATTATTACCTTAACAACAATTGTCTTGTTTGGTTTTTCTTTATGTTCGGTTTCGGCATAGTCTGCAACAAATTCCTCACTCCAACCTTCGCCAACCAAGGTGAAGGTGAAGGGCAGGTCCATCTCTTGACGAGTAGGTCCTTTGTTACTTATATATCCAAAAGTGAATAATCCAGGATACTAAAAAGATAAAAAAATCAAAAAAAAAATAAAACAGTTTGACAAAATGTCACTTTGTGTCATCGTATGCAGACTCCTCCCAAGGGGGAGTTGGGTAGGAAGGAATGGCGGATACTACTTCAACGGCGGTATTTTTTTCTCTCATATTATTTTAAATTTGATTAGAAAATTAACCTTTTCGAGTAAATATCTACCCAACTTAAATTGTACAATCCCCCAAAAGCAGATGAATCCGAAGACACAGACCATAGAGACAAAGAGACTCTCCTGCTTGAAGTAAGTGTTGATTTGGACTGGACGTTGTCCATATTTTTCGAAGAAAAACCGCTGGCTTCGCTCAACGACGGACTTGTCTGTTCCTATAAACGGTAGACACCAACCGCCAACAATGTCGTTGCAGTGTATTAACGATCTGAAAGGTTTTTCACAATTATTAACACTAGAGCTTAAGGTTAGGAAATTGTAAAATGATAGAATCCATAGTATACCTTGACCGAAGTTCGTATTTAGGCTTCGGAAGAGGATTTCTAAAAAGTTTAGCTCTGATTGTATCCAACTCACTCATAAATCCAAAAATATTTATTGCTGAAAGCCAACTTCCGTAATTAAGCACAGATTTCTAGAAGAGAATCAACATGGTGGTCAGTGTTCAGCAACACCCACACCCGTCCCTGTCCCGTCCCCGTCTTTGGAAAAAAATGTCATTCCCGTCCCCGTCCCTTCTCCGTCTTTCGAAAAAAATTCTATACCCGTCCCATCCCTGTCTCCGTCTTTGGAAAAAAACCTATACCCATCCGCGTCCCCGTCCCCGTCTTTGGAAAAAAATTTTAACCTCGTCCCCGTCTCGTCCCCGTCTTTGGAAAAAAAAATCCTATACCCGTCCCCGTCCCCGTCTTTAAAAAAAATTTTATTCCCGTCCCCGTCCCGTCCCCGTCTTTGGAAAAAACTTCTATACCCGTCCCCGTCCCCGTCTTTGGAAATTAATCTAATACCCGTCCCAGGTCCCAGTCTTTCCAAAAGATTCTTTTCCCGTCTCCGTGTTTAAAAAAAATTCTATTCCCGTGTCCGTGCCCGTCTTTCGAAATTATAATATTTCTATGTGCGCAATTAACTTTTGCATGCGCAGAGCGCATTTCTATGTGCGCAGTAGCTTTTATCATGCGCAGTGAGCGTTTAAATGTGCGTAATGGACTTACCTGAGCTTTCTGACCATCAAACTCCAAGTACATTTCAACCGAATTCAAGTCCCCTAACACAACAAAATGAGAAATGACTAAAGATTATTGTGGAAATACAATAGAAGTCATAAGTATCAACCGTTAAATTTAGACTTGAGGTACGAAATTCCCATGTCTGTTGGAATACAGTCCCAACCACATGCTCCAACAACGTAGACACCCTTGGCTTCTGCTTCTGTGTGATGGAGGAGTTCCATTTTTTCTAAGAATTGAGGTTCTCCGCTGATATCGAGGTGATGTGTTCCTTCGGCAATGCAAGCCTTTACTACTGCTTCTCCATAAAAACGGTAAGGCCCGACACAGTTCATGATAACTTTGCAAGACTTTGCCATATCTCGAATTGACGAAGATGAGTCAATGTCCGCTTCCAACATCTCCACGTTAGTTACATCGTACCCTACAAAAAGAATCAAAACTGTATAAAACTATTCTGTATTGATTGAAATTTAGGTAGGTTACCTGTCTGCGAAGTAACTTGAGCGAGAACTTGTGACAATTTGTCCTTTGACCTTCCTGCAACTGCCCATCGAAAGTGTTCAATCTTCTTATCCCTCAACTGCTCTGCCAATTCTTCCACGACAAATTTACCAGTGAATCCACTCGCTCCAAAAATCACAGCGTCAAATTTGCGTGCATTAATCATTCTCGCTTCTACAATGAAATTGAGTGAACCAAACCCAAAGTTTTTTGTCAATTTATCAAAAAAATAAGGTAAAAATAAATAAAATTGGGTAAATAAATCAGTAAAATTATAATTTTTGAGTCAAACAAATTTGATTTATCATAGGAATCATCGACATAGCCAAGGTTGCTATGAAGATTACCCAAAAGGCTTTCAATAAAGGTATATGGCCAAAACCACGACAAAAACATTGTTCCATGAAATTATTTAATAAGTTCCCAACTCATCTAGATATAAGTTGATAGAGAGTCACTTAAATTTTTAAATCATAAGTTATTTCTATTGAAAATTTGATGCTGAATCGAATGCGCTAGGTCCCAGACCGCTAGGTGGTCACTATATAAAGATATATGCCCAAAACCACAACCACGATGAAAGTCTTTTGTGTAATCCTCATAGCAACCTTGGACATAGCAACGAAAAGGAGCGAGACTTTGCCAAAGATGGACGTTTTCCTTCGGGTTACCAGGGTCCGTATTCAGTAATTTTGTCTTGGTTTGAGCTCAAAACGTAAGACCGGCTAAGTCTCTTTTCAAGCCGGTCTAGAGAGTCAACCTAGTACCAACTGAAGCAGACCAGGGGGTCATTACAATAATTGTCAGTGCCACCTGTCCTTGTCGAAGTAGGTTGCCTTTATTAGTTCAAGATAAACCAGCTGGTTGTTCTGGCTGTTCAGAAAGAAATCGATACCTACAGAATTTCTTACTAACTAGAAAACCAATATCAAAGGTGTAGAAATTGAACATATAAAAGTTTTGTAAGTCATAGGCACTCGCCATTAAATAGCTCTGACCAATAAACAAATAACATTAGTGTAATTAACCCAGACCCATTGTTTTATTCACTAGAAATCTAAATCAAAGAGGTAATTTATACCCAACTGTTGGGTATGAATCGTCGGAAATTGCCCCCAGACAAAACATTCTGGAACTCTAACAACCTAACAACCTCTCCCTCAGGCTAATTCTAAGAATTTCTTTTCTGGCTTATATCTCGACTTCACAATATATATTTTTCCCCAAGTGGTCTCTTCTCAAGGGGTCTCCACTTTAAATAAACATTCTAAACCTTCTACCATGAAGAAAAATTTTGAGTATTCATATCTATTTATATAAATTCATTGTATAAATTTTAATTGTGTGCCAATAATTAAAATTTAATGAAATAGATAGTTAAACACAATAATTCAGAACTATTGTAAGTGACCTTATACTTTATTGGAAACATTGTATTTCCACTCTTGTACATTTCTATGGTTTTACTTTCTCAACTATCACATGACCCCCCGATTTTACACCAAAATACCACAATCAATTATTTCTATTCAACATTTTCATAAAAAATTTTGAATCAACCAAAATCGCTTATTTCGTGTCTTTATTCTACCAGAAATTAGTAAGTGTTAATATTTTGATAATTGATTATTGCAAGGAATAAAGTTCCTAAGAATAAAATCCTGAAGGTTGATTGCTCAATTTGAAAATTCCCTCCAGAAGCTCCATCTATTCTAATAATATCATCAGACCGTAAGACAACGGTATTATAAGGGTGCTTTTCATTACTACCAGAAGTAGAAGAGTGATGATGAGTAGGTTTTCGATTGTTACTATTATTATTCATATTACTTCTCGGTTGTTGTCGATTAGGTGTCGAAGGTCGATCAAAGACTCTTGTCGTATTCCGAAAGCCCGAAGTCGATAAAAATGTATCCGACTCGCCTCTAGTTTCAGGAATATTACCGTCAATGAAATTCGACGAATCATAATCATCTATTGATTCGTAGGCTGAGTTTGGTATCCGGATCCTTCCGGAAGATTCTTCCAATACTTTCAATTCTACAAAAAAAAAACAATAAGTAATAAGATTTGTAAAATAATTATTAAACTTTTTTTGTCTAGGAACTGAAAACGTTAAGAATGAGATTGGATTTCCTCACCGTGGAGCTTGATGAGACTCTCTACATCTCCAATGGAGTTCTTTGCTACGCATGAGTACTTCCCCGTGTCTGTTGGTTGGAACTTTTTGATGATGAGTACCATCTTCACTTCAAACATAGACTTTGTCGTTTCTTGTACTTCGTAACGATCACCACTGATAATCATCCCTCCTAGTAGAATTCAAAATTACAAAAAAAAATCTTTCTACAGACAACCTGAATTTTGAATTTTGTCGAAATTTTGTATTTTAATGGGATAGAATGATAATATGTTTGTTGAAAGATGAGAGGTCAAGTTACCTGAATCCTTAATCCAAAAGTGTATTGATCGGGGAAATGCTTCTACATTGCATTCAAGTACAATATCTGTGTTGAGAGGTGCGCCAACGAGTTGATTCGGAACATGGATGACAGGGTGAACTAAAGAAGAATAGAATTAGGGATTAATTTATGTCTCTTCCCAGTTGGCTCTCTTCGTCGGTATTTTATTCTCTTAATTCTACAATTCTATGCCTAATTTCCACCAGTTCCTTACTCCATTGAGACATTAGGAGAAAGATTCTTCTCCAGAGGACAAGGAGAAAGCGGAAGAAAGTAATTTTGGGGAAAATGCGATTTAACGACTCATTTCATCATCTCCTACCAACCAACCCCAAATCCTATGGAATCAAATCACCAAGAAACAGAAGTTTCTTCGCCAAATCCAAAATATAAAACTAACAAATGTGTAAGAGACCAAGAAATATATACAACGGGTTTCAAATTTTTAGGTACAGACATTTTCCGTCTGGGTATCAAGTGGTATGAGCAGAGTAGAATGAATAAAACTCACGAAATATGAAATTTAGTTGATAAATCAATGTAGGTAAAGATTCATAACTAGATAAAACTCTGGGAACACCGTGGCGATATGGTATAGACACTGTTCGATAAACGGTGTATCTGGGTTCGAGTCTCAGAACCAGCGGTAAAAATTTTTTTAGTAAAACAATTTTCATTTTAATTTTGAAGTTATATTAAACACCATTGAAAGTAGACAACACGTGTAAAAAATCAGATCTTTAGAATTAAAGCGTCAAAAATTATGATTTATTAAAAATCAAATTTTGCGCAAGTAATTCTGAGACGCTTATCCTTCACTGTAGTAGTGTCTCAAAATTATGTTCGAAAACACTTGATTTTCAATAAATCACAACTTTTTACCTTTTCATCATGAAAACCTAATTTTTTTTTTCTTGTTTCTCTAATTTTGCGTGCTTTTTCATAAAATGCTATCAGTTGACCCCTAAAATAAATTTACGTAGTGACTTACTAGACTGGATATAAGTATAAACCAGGAACTTTCTCCACAGGAAAGAGCAAGGGCCAAAAGTAACTACTCCATTTTAAAATATTTTCCAATATATGTTTATGAAACATATAAAATGTTTAGTAAAGTATTTCTGTTTAGAAGAGCCATAATTTATAAAAAAAATCAAGATTAAAATTTTTGGTTAAATATAAAATTGATACAGTTATTTCTATTCATATAAAACGAAACGGTTTTATAACAAAGTGGAACTTAAAAAGCAAACAACTAAAGTTTTTATACTAAAAGACTCTATTTATGATAAAAAATAATAATCCTTTAGTGTTTATACTCACTGGATGTATTGAGTAGATGTTAAGTAATAAAAATCTGGCTTACACTGTACACTGACGATGATCCTTTTGGAAATGGAGGGTGGGACTCCATTGGAGGCAACTGAAGGAATAAAAAATAAAATGAAAATGATATCTATTTGGGGTATAGTGAGAAAGTATTCTTACTACAAAAGTACGGTCCCATGTCTGCCCTGGAGACTTTCTGGAGCTTTAGGATACTTCCTTCATAGACGGAAACTAAAAAAAATAGAACCAAAATTAAACCGCTTTCTCTAACAATTCAAATTTATTTCGTTTCAATTTCGTACGACACATATGAAGTACATATTATATAAGTTTTGGGAAATTTTGATAAAAAATATACACCGCGATTCAAAAAAAATACATCACATTTTCAAACAAAAGCTTAACCCGACAAAGTTAAAATGTTAAAATTCACTACCATTGAGTCATAATAAGGATAGATTTTTTTTTTGGTAAGAAAGATGAGGCAGGGCAGTTCATCAAAAGACTCTTCTGACACTGACAGATCTCATCTTCAAAATTTACTTTTAGACAATAGGTTGAAATTAGATCCTACTCAAGAAAAGACTCTTCAAAAGTTAAAAAGTCAAGTGAAAAAGATAGTATATAGTCTTTCAAAATACAGTGTGTTCATTTCAAATGAGTCTACTATCTCCCCATATTATTTTTGTCATAACATTTAGAAAATAATGGTACAGAGATGAATGAAACTTGGAACATACAGGATGATTAAAGTTTTTTTTTGCACCCTAGAAAGCATGACGTCATTTTTCACACTGTATTGATTGATTGATTGATTTATATTTTATTCAAGCGTCAAAGGTATCATTTCTAATACAAAGTGGTAATTTACCGAAACACCCCCCAGGACTATGTGGCGGGGCTGACCCGCCACTTTGAGTTTGAGACAGGGATTGTCACAAAAATTTGGTCTCTGGTGGGGTATGATCCCACTACTTGGATATTCCGGACCCAACGCACTAACCATTTGTGCTACAGAGCCTAGTTGGGCAATCCTGTTCTCAAACTCAATACAACTCCGAACTCTCCTTCCTGGTCATTCATTGCCAGGTAAGGAGTCTACTGTCTCATTTATGAGTACAGTAGTGGGGATTGAGTCTTATGCTCAAATCCCCACACTTTCCCGCCGCCAAGAGCGCCCCCTCGGCCTTCGGGAACCGAAGACTACCGGCCCTCCGCCCCTTAATAAGGGGAAGGTCGCGGATGGTCGCCATGTGTGGCGGGGCTGACCCGCCACTTTGAGTTTGAGACAGGGATTGTCACAAAAATTTGGTCTCTGGTGGGGTATGATCCCACTACTTGGATATTCCGGACCCAACGCACTAACCATTTGTGCTACAGAGCCTAGTTGGGCAATCCTGTTCTCAAACTCAATACAACTCCGAACTCTCCTTCCTGGTCATTCATTGCCAGGTAAGAAGTCTACTGTCTCATTTATGAGTACAGTAGTGGAGATTGAGTCTTATGCTCAAATCCCCACACTTTCCCGCCGCCAAGAGCGCCCCCTCGGCCTTCGGGAACCGAAGACTACCGTCCCTCCGCCCCTTAATAAGGGGAAGGTCGCGGATGGTCGCCATGTGTGGCGGGGCTGACCCGCCACTTTGAGTTTGATACAGGGATTGCCACAAAAATTTGGTCTCTGGTGGGGTATGATCCCACGTCTTGGGTATTCCGGACCCAACGCACTAACCATTTGTGCTACAGAGCCTAGTTGGGCAATCCTGTTCTCAAACTCAATACAACTCCGAAACTCTCCTTCCTGGTCATTCATTGCTAGGTAAGGAGTCTACTGTCTCATTTATGAGTACAGTAGTGGGGATTGAGTCTTATGCTCAAATCCCCACAACTAACTATAAAAATAAGTGATTGGATCACGGGAAAAAAAAATTGTGGTTAAGTAGATTATTGTAAAGATGTTAATAAATATATTAAACTTAATCTATTACTCAAAGCTCAAAATTCACTTTTTATATATTTGATTTCTCTTTGTTAGCGATTGGTGGTGAATCGTTGAGTTTATGTTTGGTCACAAATTTCGCTGACTTATCTTTAAATTTGTTAAAATTATTTTTTAAAGTGAGATTGTAATCTATGTTTAGAAGTATATTCCCAGCAACAACATAGGTTGGGAGGAGCTATGGTAAAATTGAAAAAAAAAATGGATTCAAAAAAAAAGATTAATCACCCTGTACTGTAGTACAATGAACACTCTGTATTAGAAGAATCCATAAAAACTTTCNGGGGTGGGGTGGGGTGAGAGGTGACAAGAGGGAGGTGGGTTGATGTGTCTCCGTTTGATCTCACCTCAGTGAAAGTAAACAGAGAGACGACATTGATGAGAAAGAGTCAACTTATTCCTGTATGACATTCATATCACCATAGTAACCACAATTCCAATATCCTCATGCCTAATAATATTAGTTTACATAACCTGAATCCTTTTCTTGGGGCAAAGATCTTACACCCAAGAATTGGATTTCTATATGAAAAAACGGAATTTAACCCTCTAATCTCCTTCTGTTTTCACTTTCTTTTCACTTTTTTAAAAATTTTTACTTTTTCCTATCTCACTAATGTTAGAATTAGAGGTTTTTGGTTTAAAAAAAATATATACAGAACTAACCTAACTTTTCTCTCCCTAGGTCGTCACTAGTGGATTATTTTTTTTTTGTAAATATTTTGATAAGTCATTTTTTTTTTTTGATAAAAATTTGTAGATTTGTATTAATGTATTTGTTTATAGTATAATATTCTAGTATGTAATGAGAGTATTCATGAAATCAAAAAATTTTAATTGAGTTTGGAATTGAACAAACTGATACTCTCCATTGTCTAACGGAAACTAGAGTATTTTTTAATCAGTAATGTAAGAGTATTTTTTTTTTGTTTTATCAAAATCTTATCCTTAGGGATCTCTCACAGTGTAAGTTTGAGTTGGAAGCGGTAAAAGTGTCGGATAGATTAAAGCGGGAGTGCTTTTGTAATGAAGCGTGGTAGTCGATAGAGCGACATTTGTAATAAGGAGATGAAAGGGAATGATGAAGTGGAGGAATGATTCTCTTCGCTTTATTACATCCCAGTCCAAAAATTCAAAATTATTCCCTCTTTTAATATAAAAATTCCGAAGGTTTTTCTTCCAGCTGGAGAAGAGAACCTTTAGTTTTTTCTTCCAAAAAAGTCCATAAATCTCCATCTTCAGATTTTATGCCTTGTTCCTCTTGTTTACTCCGCTCAATGGCCCTCATCCATCACTTAAGCTCCACAAATTCAAAATATACTCCCAATTGCCCATTTCTGTTCACTTCTAACATGTTTATGTAGTTATGGACATAAAGCATGTAAGGTCTAGGTAGACTAATTATTTTTATTATAGGATGTCCAGCATGATCTAGAATGTCTGAGGGTGTAAGAAGATAGAGACCATTTTTTATCCAGATGTGAAGCTTTTTGTCACTTAAGTGAGTCTTTGGTTCTTCATTTTTGGAAATTGCAGAGTTAATTGACACCCTTGTGTCATATTCGAGGTTCCATCAGAGTCGATCATTTGAACAGAGTAAGAGGATCCACAGGAGTATGTGTTGTGATTACTTGGATCTGTTTAAGTTATATATAACTTGTGTGGAAGTGACGAATCGGCTCAACTACTCTGGCGAGATTCTAATTGTGAACTGCTTTATTTGTTAGAAAGTAATAATTGGTGAACAACGATTTTAGACTCTGAGTCATTGTTACAAAGTCCTAGAAAGGGTAAAAGTACAAGACGAAAATAAGTACAAGAGTGCAAGGCTGAATGAGTCATAAACAAATAGATAGTAATAAGGGNTGAGTCATTGTTACAAAGTCCTAGAAAGTGTAAAAGTACAAGACGAAAATAAGTACAAGAGTGCAAGGCTGAATGAGTCATAAACAAATAGATAGTAATAAGGGGATTCTTTAAATTAACGCTGTGTGTGGAGAGTCCGAAATTGTGATCTGGTCAGCTTGCGTGGGGTGTCCTTCCATAAACGCTTTGCTCTCTCCATAAAACATACATAATATAGATAATCACGAAAATCACGATGTTTCGTTTTTCTTCNGGGGATTTTTTAAATTAACGCTGTGTGTGGAGAGTCCGAAATTGTGATCTGGTCAGCTTGCGTGGGGTGTCCTTCCATAAACGCTTTGCTCTCTCCATAAAACATACATAATATAGATAATCACGAAAATCACGATGTGTCGTTTTTCTTCCATTTACTCTGGAAATCGTGGACACCAAACTTTTGCAAAATTTAGACACAAAAAAAAAGGTGAGGGAGGGAAAATTTTCCCACACGACTAAGAGGTGTATGCTGTCCCGCTCCCGACACCAATTTGTAGTTGTGGGATAACTTCACTTTGAATTNAGGTGAGGGAGGGAAAATTTTCTCACACGACTAAGAGGTGTATGCTGTCCCGCTCCCGACACCAATTTGTAGTTGTGGGATAACTTCACTTTGAATTTTTTTTAGAAAACACTCCATATTCTTTTAAGAAAGGGTGGGAAATGATAAATTTGAATCTAGTTTAGTAATCTTTATTAACTTACGATAGGTTTTGGCTCCTGTGGTAGACTTGAAGGTGATATTCTGGTTATTTTCTCTTTTCCAAATAATGGAAGGGGTAGGGTGTCCTTTGGCGTTACAGGTGAGTTTCACAGTGGATCCCTCTGGAACCATCAGATCCCCTGAAGTCTCTTCGGGTATGAAGTCAGGCGGAATCACCACTTCCAGGAAAGAGATCTAGAAAAAGGGAAGAAGAAAAAAACAGAAAAGAAAATTGTCTATAAAAGCTTCAGATGAGACTGAACTGAGAGCTCAAATCCACGAAATTAAATGAGAAATTGAGAGAAAGAATTGTCTTTTGTCTACCTGGCTGATCATGGGATCCGTATTAACTTGACACATGAAGGATCTACCAAACCATCATCATCATCATCATCATCCTACATATCTTCTTCAAAAAGTCTCATTTCTTCCCCAATTTCTTAATTCTTACCCACGGTCTTCTTCCCGCACCCCCTTGATATGAAGGTGCCATGTGGAGTGGTCCGTGTGTGACACAGAGACGCGCGGATTGTGTGTAATCACGTGAGTATGAATTGCTTGAATAGCTTTAGAGTCTGCGCGGACCCAACCGACCTGAGCAAATCCAAAAAAAAAAAAAAAAAAAAAAAAAATTTTAATTTTAGTTCATAGATGGGCAAAATTGAGATTTAAAAAAAAAAAAAAAAAAAATTTTTTAATTTAGTTCATAGATGGGCAAAATTGAGATTTTTTTTAAATAAAATTCAATTTTAGCAGAGTTGGACACATTTGTAAGAATAGAGTGGTGCGGAAATGATGATATTCATTGATGATTGAGTTGTCAAAAGAGTATATTTTGAGTCAATCTATTAGTAGAGAATGGTGAGATTAATTATGAGATAAAAGAAGAGAAAGTTGATGAGTCTTTTGTTGTGTTATTAAGTTGTTTTGATGTAATCCTCGAGTAGTCGTAGATGGGCTGATGGTTGACTAAACAGGAAATCTCCGTCTCTTTGAAAAAGAGAAAGAAAAGAGTGTGTAGAAATTCCGCATAACTTTCTTTTTTTTTTTCTTTTTTTTTTGTAAAAATCCAGTTGTCGGAGGCAGTTGTTGTGGTAATAGATCAAAAGTGACGTCGTGGGAGGCTGGACGCAGAGCACATGTTATTCTCTGTCGACAATTGTCACGACTTTCTCAATGTCTTCAGACAATGCCCAAGAAAATGGGGTCTTTCTTTTACACAAATTTTCTCTTTTTGAAAACTCTTGGTTGTGTAAAAAGTGAAAGTGAGACAACAGTTGGTCTAGATGCGCTAGAAAAGATCGGACATGAGTTGAATAACAAATAGAAAGTGCGCCTACCGCAAATAATGCCCAATCGCCAGATTTCATTAGTCCAACTCAAAAGTCTAGCCACCTCAACCATACTCCAAAGGAAAACCCATTCCACTAACAAATTTACATGTGGTGGAAGAAGAAAAAAAAAGAATAAAAAAAAAGTTGTACCAAAAATATACGTATCCTGCATAAATTTTACCCAATTTAAGACATTAGACTTATTAAAGTATCTAAACTTAAAATTTTTGGTGCAAACGTCTAACAATATAAATAAATCCACGTAAATTTTAACTTTTTAGACATACTTTCAAATTACTACTACGTCATACTACTAAGTAAGTAGTGCATGATCATACAAAAAAAAACACAATTATTTCAAAAACCTGAAAAATAGACTGCTGCGCGGCAGGGTAAATAACGCATCAGACATAAAATTATCAATATTGCGTTCAATAAATTCATTTTTTTTTAAAATAATTTCAAAATTGATACCAAATTCTTTTGAAAAAAATAATCACTTATTGGTATTATTGACAACACTGTATTATTTGGTTATATGGTGTTAATCTTCTATTTTTGGTTTTGTTTGACAACTTTTTATTCCTTTGGTGTATCTTTTTGAGTTTTCTAAGGAAAAAATTAACCCATCGACGCCTCATTATGAACCGGAAATGGGGTTGTATTTTTTTATATTTCTACGACATATATGATGGTGAGAGATTGAATAAAAACAAGAAGGAGTTAGGGTAATGTGTTCTCATCCACGTAGGCACTTGACTTGATTTCCCTTCGAAATCACTTTCTCCGGTGGGAAAGTTGAAACTCTTATTTTTTTTTATTAGTCTGAAGTCCTGGGATGAGAAATAGGATATTATCCACCGCTTAATTCTCCCCAGGATAGAGAAACTTTTAGGAAGACAATTAGAAAGTCTTTAGATAGAAAGAAGGACTCTCCATTCAACGGGTATTAAAACTTTAGTCTCGAGATCAAACAGACGCTTAACACTTCACTCTCCAGAAACAATTACTTAGCCTCAGGCAAAACTCCCATCTATACACTCATTCGGAGAGAAAAGATAATAAAACTATCAGAAGGAACGCATGCGCAAACCTAACTTTTAATAGCGTTTCAACTTTAAACGCACTTGGAGAGTATTGAACGCCATTTTTTGGATTATAGCGCTTGGAAAATGGCAGGGAAAGCGATGAAGAACATAATCATAAAATCTCAAATTTTTAGTGTTTCTGGTTAAATTTTGTGACGCGGAGTCCTGACTGTATNTGGAGAGTATTGAACGCCATTTTTTGGATTATAGCGCTTGGAAAATGGCGCTTGGAAAGCGATGAAGAACATAATCATAAAATCTCAAATTTTTAGTGTTTCTGGTTAAATTTTGTGACGCGGAGTCNGGAAAGCGATGAAGAACATAATCATAAAATCTCAAATTTTTAGTGTTTCTGGTTAAATTTTGTGACGCGGAGTCCTGACTGTATGGCAACGTTGCCATACACGAGGTATGTGGCGAATTAATAATAAATAGTTGTTGAATTATTTAATTATTTAATAATTAATATTAAATAAGGCTACGACATAGGTAAACTAAAGTGAAAGTAAAAGTAAAAATATACAAATGTATTATGACTGTTAATCATTTGTCATTTGGAAAGGGGTTGATGGAAGGTTATGTGGTTGGTCAAATGGTTTTAGATATTGACCAATGGGGTTGAAGAAACGATTTCCGATTTGTAGGGAAGAGTGAAAGTATAGAGAAAGTGTATATGACAAAAGAGCAGGATCATTTGTTCTGAGCAGATGTTCCTCTAATATCCCATCAGACTCTTTTTTGCATGTATTTTTCTCATCTGAGGTTCTGAAAGATACACTTATTCTCTCATTTTCTTCNCATGTATTTTTCTCATCTGAGGTTCTGAAAGATACACTTATTCTCTCATTTTCTTCAAAAAAAGACAAGAACTTTTACCATTTGAAGAAATTGGATGGATTTCCTTGGGCTGAAGAGGGCTAATCCCACTTGTCATCCATCCAACTAACTCAACCCTCTCTAACAGTCTTAAGTCTAACAAAAACGAACCGAATTTTTAGGTTCAATTTAGGTCCTCAAAGAATCTAATAAGAANCAAAAAAAGACAAGAACTTTTACCATTTGAAGAAATTGGATGGATTTCCTTGGGCTGAAGAGGGCTAATCCCACCTGTCATCCATCCAACTAACTCAACCCTCTCCAACAGTCTTAAGTCTAACAAAAACGAACCGAATTTTTAGGTTCAATTTAGGTCCTCAAAGAATCTAATAAGAAAATTAATAAGGAATATATACCATTTATAAGAATTTTTTTTTGGTATGAATGAACTTAGAGTGAATTTTGATTTTTTCGAATTTTTTTTAGTTATGTACAGTCTTACCATAAATCTTAAGAGTATTAAATTTGACTTAAATTTTTTTAATAATTTGAATTCAGCTGGTGTTGTTTTAAGACTTTTTAAACATATTATAAGAAATGGAAGTTAATAATTTGGATTTTGAGAAGTTCGAAATTCGATATCCAAATTTGATGTTGAAATGTTTCAATTTTAAATCCCTATTTTCATTGGGAGTATTACCTCAGGGCATATCACCCATACATTTGAACCAATCAGAGAAGCCCTTCCCCCTTAATCCAATGAAATCCTACTCTACAATGACAGAAATTAATGTAGGGCGACAGAGAAAGTTTGAAAAACTATTTTCCAAGGATGATCCTCTAATTTTCTCCCAAGAGACAGGCGAGAAATGAATTCTTACAAGGAGATATCCATGTTGGGGTAAATTGAGACGAGGTGAAAGTTTCTAATGGGTTTTCTAACTCTACTTTTCTAATGAGAAAGTTTGAAATCTTACACGGTATCCACCCAAGTCCTTCACGACACACGTAAACGTAGCATCTCGTCCCAACCTTAGTGAAAAGAGAAAAAAAAATTATTGAAAATGAGCTAAAATTTTTTGAAATACTGTAGAAAAAAAAGAGTAAAAAAATTTTTTTGAAAATGAGCTAAAATTTTTTGAAATCTTGTAGAGAAAAAAATTTTTTTTTTTGAAAATGAGCTAAAATTTTTTGAAACACTGTAGAAAAAAAAAGAAAGTCAATGTTTAAAAAAAAATTCCTTTTAATAAATAAATATTATTATTTTTTGTTGCTTTTTTTTTCTCATGTACTTACGAAACTGTAACATTTTCCAATGACTGAGCAAATTCTGGTTGAAACTCTGCCACTGCGCCTCCGTCTGGAACAGAAATATAAAAAAAAAATTATTAATGTATAGTCGAATCCTGTTATTTTTTGGAAATGACAAGGAATGCTAATGACCAGTGGAAATTACCAAAAACCTATTCTTTGGAAGAGAAACTTTGAAATGACTCAGAAAATACTCTGCAGAAATAGTTGCAACGGAGCTTCATTTTAGTGCAACTTTCACTCCATCATATTATTCTCTATTATTTCTATTTCTATACTTTCTATGTTCATATCAGAGAAAGTAGTAGTTAAAACCAAAAAAAAATGAACAGTTTTTATAACCTTTGTCTTCTAATATTAGTAATGAAAGCAGTAGAAAAAAAAAAAAAAAAAAAAATTCTACAGTCCGTCTCAAAAATTTTTCTCCACTTTCTTCGATTGTATTTTTTTTAAATTATTATTAAAAATACTACCAGAAAGAAATAATTGGTAGTTGATAAATTCACAGTTTTATCAACCACTCAAGAAAGGGAACTCTAAATTTTGTAAATTATTGAAAACTTTGGGATTGCGTCCATAAGCCCTAAGGGCTTAAAATCTTTAAGAGCTTAAATTTTCTTAGAATTTTTTTTATTTTCTTCTTCTTTCAATTGAGTGGGGGGAATGGTAAAATATTTCCATGGTGTTTGTTGAGTACTCTGGACTATAAAGTGTGGAGAAAGCATAAGAATGTTAAAAAAAAAGGATCCTTTTGTATCTCATTGTTTCAGACTCTCTGTCTGACTCAATGGAACATTTAGGTTTCCCAAGGAGGGGTGACAGTCTCTCTTCATAAGGAGAATTTAGAGGACTTTTCCATTAGACGAGATTGATTCTTTTCTTCGTGACCGGGCTGAGGGGACGGAACTTAGAGCGGGAAAACTTAAACTTTATACCACTTTCTTTCATTCTTTGTATAGAAAAAAAAAACTTTGTATTCTCTTGATTGGCGTAATGGAGAAGGGCTAATCGAAACGAAACCCATTCAAATCCTCCCGCGAAACTTACGAACCAAACGGCCCCATTAATTCCCCACATTTTCTCCCTCAACCCATAAACAGGAATGGGACACTTTTCCATCACAGTCACATGATTTACGACTCAACTCATCAGGACAATTGTCTTCAAAAAATAGACAAAAATACACTACCCTTTTTCTTATGATAGCTTTTTTTTTTAAAAGATACAAAAAAATAAAAATAAAAATAATAAAAAAAGCAGAAAATTTTGTACACAATGTATGTTTCTTTGACTCAGCTTATAGCTTTATATTTAATGCTCAAAAACCCATTAACACTCAATTGTTGAAAGAAAATTGAGTCAGGGTTTTTCGATGTTCCTTAATGCTTTCTTCAAAGAGGGGGAAGAGTTACAGAAATGTGAAATTATATTGGATGAAATTTTATATTTATTTTATATACAAATTTAGACAACTTGATAAATTAGGGTAGGGTTGTATAAAATATTATAATAATTTTATAATAAAAATTGTTTGGTGGGGGAAAAAATAGGTATAGTTAATATTATAATTATTATCATTATTTTAAAGTTCAATGACCCCGTATTAGTAGTACAACCACGCCAAGCACCAATACATAGATGGGCAGATTTGTAAAAAAAAAAAAAATTTTTGTTTTGTTTTGTGTTGTTTGATCAATTTGTTAAAATAAAATACAACTAGATTTTACTTAAACTAAGGCTAACGAAATGAAAAAGTTTTTTAAGTAAAAGTTTAAACTTTTTGGTGGTAAGATTATANAATGACCCCGTATTAGTAGTACAACCACGCCAAGCACCAATACATAGATGGGCAGATTTGTAAAAAAAAAAAAAAAGTTTTTGTTTTGTTTTCTGTTGTTTGATCAATTTGTTAAAATAAAATACAACTAGATTATACTTAAACTAAGGCTAACGAAATGAAAAAGTTTTTTAAGTAAAAGTTTAAACTTTTTGGTGGTAAGATTATANTTACTTAAACTAAGGCTAACGAAATGAAAAAGTTTTTTAAGTAAAAGTTTAAACTTTTTGGTGGTAAGATTATACAGCATATGTCGGCAGAAACCAAATGGTACACTCTATCTGTCTCTTGTTAGTTCTCCTTGGGGTTGTTTTTAAAAGTGAAAGTTGAGTTGACGAGAGGTGTAGTTTTGAGTTGATAATTTCTATTATTCCGACGTAGTTGTGTTTCATTAATTGGTTTCTTGGATTAGAATATCCTTTGAGTCGTAATAGAGGGTTTCTTCGTCTCTGTTTGTGTTTCTGAAAGTGGTTTTGGCGGCGGTTCCCTTGGCGGTCCTTAGCTCACAAATTGAAACTGAAGAGAAAGGGAAGTTTGAGACTCAAAATTACTCCACAAGACAATGGAGAAAGGTGAGAATTCTTACAAAGAATCCTACTAAATCCTTACAAAGACTTTCACTTTTCTCACCAATGAGTCCATACTTTACAATCCAGGAGGGTGGAAAACCATGTACATTCTCTACACTTTATCTATTATTATGTTTCCANAGTCCATACTTTACAATCCAGGAGGGTGGAAAACCATGTACATTCTCTACACTTTATCTATTATTATGTTTCCACCTTCAGTCATATACAGGGTGAGTAATCTTTTTTTTTTTGCACCAACTTTCTCCAATTTAACTCTAGCTCCTCCCAACCTATGCTGTTGCTGGCAATAGAGTGTGAAAAAATGACCTCATGCTTTCTAGAATGCAAAAAAAAAACTTTTATTACCATGTACAGTACGTCTCATATTATTAACAAATCTAGAATCTACTTTTGTATCATGATTTTTCATCCTGGAGAAAACAGCGTTTTTAAGAATACAGTGCGACTACAAATCATAAAGGCTATGAGAAGAGACTTTTGGCCTCATGTCATTTTCTGCAGAAAGCAGTACTTTTATAATTGATACTCAAACAGCATTTTGAGTTGAATTTTTGCAAGGAAAGTATTAGCAGTTGTTTCAGAAAAACCATCCAAAAGTAGTGGAACAAAGTAAAAAAATAATCAAGGCTCTACGATCACTAGAACAAAAGTTATGATTTTTTTTGAAAATTGAAATTCTTGGATCTTATTTTGAGACGATTTTGTTTTTAAGAGATGGGCGTTTCAAAAGAATATCCAAAAATTTCAATTTTATTATCTAAAAATTTCAATTTTATTATTATAAAATCATAACTTCTCATCCAATGTTAGTAGATACTTGGTGTTTTTTTTTGACGTCTAATACTACTTATCAATGATCTTTCTGAAACCGTTAAGACTTTCCCCAGAAAAAACTTTCTGCCCAAAATAAATTGCTTATAATCTTAAGAACATTGCTTTCTCGAGAAAAGTGCATGAGACAAAAGTAGCTTCCAGCGTTCTTAAGAACCTGTGGCGCAGTGTACTTTACTTTTTCTGTACCAAAAAAAATAATAACTTACAATTCATATGATAGGTTTGGTAACACTGTTCACTAGTGTTAAGCCATGTTTACACTTATGACAATCATCAAGTAACTCAAAAAAGGTAAATAAAAAACCTTTTGTTTTGTTTACCATATAACTACTCCTGTTTCGTTTTTGTTTACGGTTTGAGTCATGCAGATCACTGCGCCACTCTCTGTCTGTTGATCCGTATAAAAAAAAATGTGGAGACAGTGTATAAGATGTTGTGAAGATTTGGTGATAGTAGAAGTGGGAGAGGTTGTTTTNAAGCCATGTTTACACTTATGACAATCATCAAGTAACTCAAAAAAGGTAAATAAAAAACCTTTTGTTTTGTTTACTATATAACTACTCCTGTTTCGTTTTTGTTTACGGTTTGAGTCATGCAGATCACTGCGCCACTCTCTGTCTGTTGATCCGTATAAAAAAAAAATGTGGAGACAGTGTATAAGATGTTGTGAAGATTTGGTGATAGTAGAAGTGGGAGAGGTTGTTTTNAAAAAAAAAATGTGGAGACAGTGTATAAGATGTTGTGAAGATTTGGTGATAGTAGAAGTGGGAGAGGTTGTTTTATTTTTCTAGAATAATGGAGTTGTCTGTAGGAATTATGAGAATATTCAGGATAAATTAGGTCCCATTCATTTCACTGGGGAGACATTCTGGCTCTTCTGCTCAATGGAGAGAGCGTCTAATGTCTTGATTAGAATTCTTAATCAGCGCACAACTCTCCCACTAGCTATAACCTAGCTCCTCTTTACTCTTCTTTACAAAATCTTATGACTCCAGCTTCTTTTCGGCTAACGAACTACGGAATCTACCATCAAAAAAAAAAAAAAAAAAAAACAAAAAAAAAAATACTATTTAGAACCAAGCATACTATCCAGAAACAGCCTTTCAACTCACTCTATGAATACTAAAGCCTCCAACTCAAGAATTCCTCTATTAAAATCTCGAAAAGTCTCATTTAACGCCATTTATACTACCAATATAAACAGTTCTTCGTATAACATAGTCAGACTTTAGAAATTAACTCTTTGTTTCTTCAAGACTCAAATTTTAAATTATGAAACTTATTCAATTTATACTCAAAGGTTTTATTTCTAATTTTACTCATTTAATGAAATTTTGAACACATGAAAATATCAACCCTAACCCTAACCCCAAAACGATTTGATATTATGTATTTGATTAATTAAAACTTTAATTCTAATAGCACTTAAGACATCTAATACTATTTTGCTGGTTCTTATCAATAATTATTCTCAATTTTGTAGCTTTCACTAAGAGTATTTAGACCTAATAATAATAATAACAATTAATTATTGAAGATTTGATTATTTCAAGGTCAATGAACTTGAAAGTGAGCCAGAGTCGAAAGTTTTTAATAAAAAGTTGCCGACTTTTGATCCATAAGACTTAAANGATCCATAAGGCTTAAAGTCTTGCATGTTAACCCTTTTTTTGGATAATTCTAAACTATAGCGTTTTTATGTTAACCATTCATATTAACATTCATTTCAAATTGTTNAAGTCTTGCATGTTAACCCTTTTTTTGGATAATTCTAAACTATAGCGTTTTTATGTTAACCATTCATATTAACATACATTTCAAATTTTTTTTTTTTGATGTAGTAAATGAAATTTGTGCTCTTATGAAGAAATAATTTTATTTTGAAAGTAAAATACAATCTAAGTGAGGGAATTTGTTTAATTTTGAAATTGAGCGAAAAATTTTCGTATCTCTGATGAATTGAAGAAAATAGAAATTTTTATGTTTTTGTTCTGTTCGAGAAAGTCATGGTCTTTGATTTTTTTTTCTTTTTCTTCTTGAAATGAGTCCCTTGTTGTCTTCTCGGAAATTAAAGTTGAAAGGAGCCTAATTCGTATGGTGCAAGACTTGTTGGACAAAAGGGTCCTTCTCAAATGCTGTTCCTTTGAAATTCCCGCTCAATGGAAAGAAAGGACTAATTAAATCCGACTTACGGAACCCATAAAACCCTCCTGTCTTTTGTCCTTTACGATGGAAACTTCCCTACATTAACTCAAGATGTTCTAACCACTCCACCAACATTACGACAGATTTTAGGACTTTCTCAAAGAACATTCAACCAATCAGGTGGAACCAGGTAAACCTTATTCAATAACTACCCACCCATATGTCTTCACTTTACTTTAATCTTTACAAATTTAACAAAATTTTATTTCAACTAAGGTTTCAAACTTAACAAACTTATTCATGTTTTATTCATTCTCAAAATATTAAATTTTTATGTCATATAATAGCCAAAATAAGATTATCATGTGCTCACTTGTCAAAAAGGTGAGAAATGTATAATAATTATTTTATTTATAATTATTAATAATAAGAAAATGACATACAGGGTGGTCAATATAAGAACTTTACGCGCTCTTTCACCACTTTTGATGATTTTGTTGACATATTAGCTTAGTAAAAAACTGAGCTAATGTATGATGATGACGACGCAAACCATGACGTTATTGTAAAGTGAAGTAAGTATACAGAGGTTCCAAGAGAAGAGCGTTGCGCCATTTAAATTCAAATTATTTGTCAAGGAAAAGAGTCGTACGTGCGGTGCCGAGTTGAGCCTGTTTTTACACTCCCGCCCGCTCCTGTTGAATCCCGCATTGAAAACTTGGAATAAAAAGACGAAAATGGAACAATGCGGCTGAGAGTGGATTATATAAAATAAATTATTATAAAAGTTCAATTAGTAGTAGCATGGTCTCAAATTCTGAATAGTAGGTTGATTCTAAATAGTAGCATGGATTTGGAACTCTGAATTTGAATAATAGAGCATTTTACTACGAATTTGATTTGATTTGATTTGAAAAAACTATTTATTCTTTAGTCCGTTTCAGTGTCAGTGTAAATTATTAAATAAATCTATCAACTGTTCTCTCCCACCATAAAGGTAAGTTCTCATGGCCGCTCCTACTTGAGCTTAGAGCGATTTTTATGAGCGTCGAGCGTCGAGCTTCATGCGTTGAGCTTCCGAGTTCCGGCGTCCGCAGCGAAAANTGATTTGATTTGATTTGAAAAAACTATTTATTCTTTAGTCCGTTTCAGTGTCAGTGTAAATTATTAAATAAATCCATCAACTGTTCTCTCCCACCATAAAGGTAAGTTCTCATGGCCGCTCCTACTTGAGCTTCGAGCGATTTTTATGAGCGTCGAGCGTCGAGCTTCATGCGTTGAGCTTCCGAGTTCCGGTGTCCGCAGCGAAAACAATTCTCATGAAAGCTCAAGCGAAAAGCGAGATACTGTCTTGAACAGCTGATCCTACTTTATTTATCCTTTTAAATAAGGCTTTTAAAATATTGAATAAAATTTATTTTATTCATTAAAATAAAAGAATTGAAAATTACTGAATTAATTTGTTACTGAATGAATTAATTTTTTACATAATTAATGAAAAAATTAATTTTTTACTGAATTATTCAAAATTACTGAAAATTTGAAAATTAAACTATTTAAAATTCCCTCCAAAAAGGTGTTCAGGATACCCCAGTAAAGTAAAAACGCGTCTAGTTTGACACAAGAAGTTCAAAATTATGAGCTTCCAGCTTCACACGAATTTCGCGAGTAAATGCTTTCGGTTTACGCGAATTCGCAGATGTTAGAGCGTCTGCATGAGAATCGATCTCGCTTCAGACGCTGCTAAGTAAACGCGCGTCAACATTTACTCGCGAAGTTCGCGTGAAGCTGGAAGCTCATAATTTTGAACTACTTGTGTCAAACTACACGCGTTTTTACTCTACTGGGGTATCCTGAACACCTTTTGGAGGGAATTTTAAATAGTTTAATTTTCAAATTTTCAGTAATTTTGAATAATTCAGTAAAAAATTCATTTTTTCATTAATTATGTAAAAAATTAATTCATTCAGTAACAAATTAATTCAGTAATTTTCAGTTCTTTTATTTTAATGAATAAAATAAATTTTATTCAATATTTTAAAAGCCTTATTTAAAAGGATAAATAAAGTAGGATCAGCTGTTCAAGACAGTATCTCGCTTTTCGCTTGAGCTTTCATGAGAATTGTTTTCGCTGCGGACGCCGGAACTCGGAAGCTCAACGCATGAAGCTCGACGCTCGACGCTCATAAAAATCGCTCGAAGCTCATATACGAGCGGCCATGAGAACTTACCTTAAGACTAAGTATCTAACAATTTATAATTTTTTTAAAATTTTAACCAAATCGAACTACATTTTACAACTAAGAAATTATATATAACATCATTTTACTGGAGGTTTCATCTAAGTTCCACTATTTTGGGAGAATATTTCCAGAATGAGAATGTTTTAAATTTCACAGATCTTCTGTATGTTGCTCACTAGTCTGATTTTTTTTAGTCATGTGACGAATGATTGGCTTTCTTTTCCTGAGACTTTTGTATTAACTCCAAAAGAAAATGGTCAGTTAGTATAGTGTTTTTGTAAGACAATGTTTAAAATCCAAGGATATGAGGAGATAAGAATAAGTCGAAATCAAGATAGGGTATCCGTTGGGTGACTTTAGCAATTATGGGTTTGGTGTAGATTTTGAGATGGGAAAATGAAGAAGCCAGAGAAAGGTGGTTGTTTAACGAGCTCATTTCCGAGAGTAATTGAATCCGTTGGAAGAAGAAGTGAGTGAATGTGTATTTTTTGAGTTGACCTCTGTGTAGTAGTAGTGTTGGGGATGAGTTGAGTGAGTGGTTGTTGATGTCGGTGGTGGGTAGAGTAGATAGGAGGGTGGTAAGAATAGGTCTGTGGGGAAGGGACTAAGGAAGACGAAAGAGGGGCTTAGGACAGAGACATAAACATCTCAACGAGATCTTGGATCTTATTAGGTTCTTTCAAAACCACTAACAACTACATACACAGTATCCAACTAGAAAAGAACAACAAGTCCAACAGAGAAATAACCATATTCAGTAGATGTCTCTATTAAATTACGACAGTCATTTTCAAGGTATCAAACCCTACCGACGACCTACAGTCACTCCGGTTCTTCAACATTGTGTCAAAGAGGCCCACCAGGGACTACGTCTCAACCATATTCTCATTTTATACCAACAGGGATACATTTTCTAACCCCATACAACCTAAAGACATGAGAGCCATTGGCTTACAAATAACATAAATCCTTATAGCCACATACACACTCTAGCAACCCTTCAAACTTTTCTACTAAACTAATTTGAAAAGGTTTACAGTTTAGGAAATTTTTGGAAATTGTGTTTCCAGTTTCTTTTTTTTTTCTACATGGAGTATACTTTACTACTAGCCTTCCATTTTGTTACCTAAACATAATAAAACGATCCCTCATTTTACTCTTGGGTAGCATTATCATTGTGAATTACAATTATTGAGTTTTTTTTGTTGGTGCATTTATGCTGCTATCGTTGCACAATGAACATAGTCCATTCCAATGTAATATGGCATCGGGAAGAGACTTTTGGTCCATGCTCTTTGCTGGAGAAAGTATGTGCATTGAAATATTGGAGCGATAAGATCCTAAAGTTAAAAAAAAATTATTTTTTTTTATATGTTAAGCGTTATGAAGTTTCAAAAAGAGCATTGAAAAGTAAGGTACCCCGTGAAAAATTTCAAGTCTGTACGATCACTAGAACAAAAGTTATGATTTTTTGAAAATTATGCCTGGGGGGAAATCAATACCAATACCAAAGAAATTGGGTACATTTGTACACACTACTATAGTTGAAGGTTAGAGGGTTAATAACTAAAAAAAAAAAGAACTTTTTTTTTTCAATTATTGATCTGGACAGTCGAGCATAGAAATTTATGCCCAAATTTTAGAATAATTAAAGAAAAATAATCAAAGTATAAAAAATAGAGATTTGCACCGCAATTATTGTTCTTCGTTCGAAAACTTTTAGTAATAAAAATAAAAATATTATCTAAAATTTCTAAACTGAAGCTAATATTTCATGTAACATCTGGCTCATAGATTGATAAAATTGAATTTAATATCATATTTCTTTTGTTAGTATATACACTATTGAATTATGATGATTAGAGTTGTGTGCAAAAATTGAATGACGGTTTCTCTATATTCCATTTTTTTTCTCTTGAATAGAATTTCTTTTGAAAATTAAAGTAGGGAATTGCATAAAAAANATGACGGTTTCTCTATATTCCATTTTTTTTCTCTTGAATAGAATTTCTTTTGAAAATTAAAGTAGGGAATTGCATAAAAAATGAAGATTTTATTATGGAAATGTCTTTTGGCTCTCTAGTTGCTTGTCATCTCCTTCTGGGTCCGTATNAAAAAAATGAAGATTTTATTATGGAAATGTCTTTTGGCTCTCTAGTTGCTTGTCATCTCCTTCTGGGTCCGTATTTTTCGGGTGGTTGCAACAGGTCCTGATGGCTATTTTTTAGTTGTGTCTCGTTGAGATTCCAGGGGTGCTGTATATGGTATCAATATTCTGTCCGTCTCTCTTCTCTCGTATGAATTAGATGATGTGATTATGAAAAAGAAGAGCTAGGGAAATGCATGTCAAGTCTTTGTTGAAGAGAAAAGTCCAAAAACACAATAGGAAAGAGAGACAGAAGTTTTGATGAGTGGAGAAAGTGCAGCTGTCGCTGTCTCAAGGAGAGAAAGTGGTTTTCTCCATTGGATTAGGAAATGCAATCAGGGGATTCGGATTCACTCCTCCAACATTTGAACGAAAAAAAAAAAAAGAGGGAAAAAAAAGAACATTTGAAAGTCTAATGGCCAAAGCCAAGAATATGGAAGCGACAGGCGGTGGAGAGAGATATACAAAAGACCTTCTTAATCTTCAGATCATTTACATACAGGTAGACTTCCTGCACATGTGCCGATTGGCTCAACTCAAAATACTTCCTAACCACTGGACTCAGAAACAGAAACTTACAATAATGTCCCCAATAAAAAAAAATTTTTTACTTTTTTTTTCTATTCTAGAGACATTTCATATAAAAAGAAAAAAAATTACTAAAATTCTTGGTAAAATTAAAATTTTTGAACAATTAAAAGTGTGGCGCACAACACTNATAGAAACTTACAATAATGTCCCCAATAAAAAAAAATTTTTTTACTTTTTTTTTCTATTCTAGAGACATTTCATATGAAAAGAAAAAAAATTACTAAAATTCTTGGTAAAATTAAAATTTTTGAACAATTAAAAGTGTGGCGCACAACACTTTTTCATATTTTTTGTTTTACCATGGGTAAAGGGTGTGAATTCAGGGTCAATCAGGGTAAGTGTGATAACTAAAAGTTAACCCTCATGCTACTATCTTATTTTTTTTATCTAGTGGGGTTTATTTCTTAAAAAAATTTTTGACAACTTTTTTTTTGGTTTATGATAATTGAAAATTTTATTAAAAAAAAAATAAATTAAAACTATTAAAATAGTTGGTGATAGTCTTTTCTTTTCCAATGAGTATAGATTGTTTGAGTTTGAAAAAGTGCCGACGTGTGGGAGATTGAAGAGACTTTCTCTACCAGTAAATATTAAATTACCAATACAAAACTTTTGATCTCTGGCTCTTATGGGGCTTTTTTTTTTTGTTTCAAAAAAAAAGTGAAACTGAAATTGAAACTTTTTTAGGATATTTCACCATATTTCCTATTTTTTTTTCAGAGGAAGATATTAAGCCATAAAAATTGAAATAGAGTCTCTCTCTATTTTTCCCACGAGAAAAACAAGGGTAAATGGAGATGGATGGACGCAGTGGAACAATTAATTTTTCAAACCTACCCGCTCTATGATACAAAATATATTCTCAAAGAAAAAAATACTTAAAAAAAAAGTAGTACCAAAGAAATACTTAAGTTTCAAGTTACCCCAAACGAATATTAAATTTTTATTGAGAACCAATGAAATACCAGAGTTCTTTACTAAAGCTTCATATTCACATATTTCCAATTTAAAAAAATAAAAAATTTTTCATTCAGTTAGGTCTAGGTGTGTTAATACTACAAGAGATTACCCAAATTAACCTTACAGAACCTATTGAAACCTTGTTGCCACTTTTCCACCAATGACGATGTTTTAGTTTTATTTTTTTTCTGTTAGAATTATTACAGAGATGATGTTATTTTATTCAAACAAATTTAAATCTCCAAATATACTAATCAAATCATTGTCCTCTTCGTCTATAAACCTAAGAAATTTAAATTCGGCGGGAATTTAAAAAGCACCGATGCTGAAAGAGTCTTATTTCTTTCTTTCAATCTCCCCCTTGAGAGATGAGAGACAGATGGAGGGAATATAAGAATTAAACTTTTTCAAACCTTCCCGCCGCCCCTTTTGATTGGTCCTGGAGTCAGTGGAAGCGTGTCGGGGTGCCTAATGCCTGCCAAAACGCCTTTTCTATGCAAATCTTTGAGAATAAAAAGCGGGAGTTTTTGGTAGAGTTCCAAATTAGTGGCAATTAGAGATAATTCTCTTCCAAAATAAAAGAACTTTTTCTCTCATTTTTTACAAAATGTTTTCTCTTTTCTCTTCTACCTGCTCCTAATGTCACCCGCCAGAAATGATTCAAATACTCCCGCCATTTTTTTCTTCTTTTTCTTTCTTTTATCCAATTGGCTCACCACCCCTTGTACCAAAAAATATTTTTTTTTTTTTTTGGTGATTAGGCGTTGTTTGTTGCAATGAGTGTGGGGCTATGAGTGAGGTCTACACGTAAATATATATATATTTAAAAAAAAATTTNATTTTTTTTTTTTTTTGGTGATTAGGCGTTGTTTGTTGCAATGAGTGTGGGGCTATGAGTGAGGTCTACACGTAAATATATATATATTTAAAAAAAAATTTTTTTTTTTTGGTGTATAATTTACATCCAGAGTGTCAGAGGCAGAGAGAGAGACTGTCCATTGTTTTCTGAGGGTTTGAGGCGTAATAATCCTAAACAAAATTAATTGTGAGGGAGAGAGTCCTAATGAGTCTCATAATTAAAATGTAATTAATGCTTAGGAAGAGCGTATAGATCAATTAACCACTTCTCTAGAATCGCGGGAAGTGAAAAACACAAGGAGAAAGGCATAGAAACTATAGGGTTAACTTTATCTACCAACCGGAGAAGAGTTTTTGAATCTCTTCAACCAATGGATGAACCAATGATTATTATATTAACTAACTCTATTAATACAAATCCACTTTTATCAAATTAAAACCAAAATTTCATTTATTTCAAACTGAATTTTTGATGTCAATAGTTGGGCATTGTGGATTTCTACAGTAAGGTAAAAGTTTTTAGAAGCACCTAAATTTTTAGATTTTTGAATTTTAAAATTTTTTAGATTTTTAGATATAGGCATCGTGTGCCGTAATGGGCATTTTCTTGAGTCATTCTACTCACTGATACTTTCAAATTTTTCTATTATTTGAAACTGAATTGTTGATGTCAATAGTTGGGCATTGTGGATTTCTACAGTAAGGTAAAAGTTTTTAGAAGCACCTAAATTTTTAGATTTTTGAATTTTAAAATTTTTGGATTTTTAGATATAGGCATCGTGTGCCGTAATGGGCATTTTCTTGAGTCATTCTACTCACTGATACTTTCAAATTTAAAATAATACAAATCCAATTTCATCAAATTAAAACCAAATTTCAATTATTTGAAACTGAATTTTTGATGTCAATAGTTGGGCATTGTGGATTTCTACAGTAAGGTAAAAGTTTTTAGAAGCACCTAAATTTTTAGATTTTTGAATTTTAAAATTTTTGGATTTTTAGATATAGGCATCGTGTGCCGTAATGGGCATTTTCTTGAGTCATTCTACTCACTGATACTTTCAAATTTAAAATAATACAAATCCAATTTCATCAAATTAAAACCAAATTTCAATTATTTGAAACTGAATTTTTGATGTCAATAGTTGGGCATTGTGGATTTCTACAGTAAGGTAAAAGTTTTTAGAAGCACCTAAATTTTTAGATTTTTGAATTTTAAAATTTTTGGATTTTTAGATATAGGCATCGTGTGCCGTAATGGGCATTTTCTTGAGTCATTCTACTCACTGATACTTTCAAATTTAAAATAATACAAATCCAATTTCATCAAATTAAAACCAAATTTCAATTATTTGAAACTGAATTTTTGATGTCAATAGTTGGGCATTGTGGATTTCTACAGTAAGGTAAAAGTTTTTAGAAGCACCTAAATTTTTAGATTTTTGAATTTTAAAATTTTTGGATTTTTAGATATAGGCATCGTGTGCCGTAATGGGCATTTTCTTGAGTCATTCTACTCACTGATACTTTCAAATTTAAAATAATACAAATCCAATTTCATCAAATTAAAACCAAATTTCAATTATTTGAAACTGAATTTTTGATGTCAATAGTTGGGCATTGTGGATTTCTACAGTAAGGTAAAAGTTTTTAGAAGCACCTAAATTTTTAGATTTTTGAATTTTAAAATTTTTAGATTTTTAGATATAGGCATCGTGTGCCGTAATGGGCATTCCTTTAAGTCCTTTCACCCACTGACACTTTCAAATTTAAAATAATACAAATCCAATTTCATCAACTTAAAACCAAATTTCAATTATTTGAAACTGGATTTTTGATGTCAATAGTTGGGCATCGTGGATTTTTGAAGTAAGGTAAAAGTTTTTAGAAGGACCTAAATTTTTAGATTTTTTAATTTTAAAATTTTTAGATTTTTAGATATTGGCATCGTGAGCCGTAATAGGCATTCCTTTAAGTCATTTTACACACTGACACTTTCAAATTTAAACACCCACTGACACTTTCAAATTTAAAATAATACAAATCCACTTTCATCAAATTAAAACCAAATTTCAATTATTTGAAACTGGATTTTTGATGTCAATAGTTGGGCATCGTGGATTTCTACACTGTTTTCAAACTTTTTAGAAGCACCTAAATTTTTAGATTTTTGAATTTTTAAATTTTTAGATTTTTAGATATGGGCATCGTGTGCCGTAATGGGCATTTCCTTGAGTCATTCTACCCACTGACCCTTTAAAATATTAAATAATTTCTAGCACATCAGGAAAACCCATTGTAAACCAACTTACTTTGAGCATTTTTTTTATAAAATTTTTTTTATTTTTTTATTTATTTTTTTTTTTTTGGAAATGTTTATTATTGTTTGGTGTGTAAGCAAAGGTAGTTAGGAACTTGTTTACCTGATGGATGGCTTCCGATAGCCATTGCAATGAAGAGGAACAGTAAGGCTTGAAACATGTTGTTGGGGGCGAATTGAGAGTTTTAGGATCACCGGGTGACGACCAAGGAGACGCCAAGACTCCACTTCCGTTTCCTCTTTCCAAAAATAAAAACTACCGAAAAGTCCTGAAAAAAAAAACGGAAGTCATAATATATTTATCACTAACCCTGTTCAGAAAAAAAAAAAACATCTACCAAAAAGCACAAATCAGGAAATCCCACCTAATGCAACAGTTTAGTAAAGAAAAAAAAATTTATAAGTACTACACAAACGATGAGTCTCGTTTAAAACGATTAACTCGTGTGCATCTACTTAAGAAATTTGTATTCCGAGATTTTCATTCGCAGATTTGATTAACCCGCTCTTGACTGAAAAGAAAATTTTTTTTAGGAAAATTTTTTTTCCTAAAAAAAATTTTTTTTTTTCTTCTTTGTTTCAAAATCCTGAAACAGGGTTCTAAAAATGTCTCAAAGAATTCAAAAACTCGCGCTTTGAATTATTCGTGGGAAGTAGAAGGGAGAAAAAAAAGAGGAAGAAGCCACATGTCGGAAGTTTTATCAAACGTCAGAAAATTTCATCGTCGGTTTTTACTCTTTTCGGACTAAATTTTAAATGAAGTTTTTTAGCTGTCAGAAAGTGACAGAAGGAGTGAGACTTCCGGAACAGAGAGACTTTCTCCCACCCTATAGAAAAGAAACAAAAAGAAATCCTTGTGAAACTGAAAACCTGAGAAACAAAAAAGAGATTGTCTCAATTTCTGAGGATTCTCTTTTTTTTTTACCAAGAGGGAGATTGAAATTTTAATTTTAAGAAAAAAAAAGAAGAGAGTCGTAATAACTGGTAAATGGAGAGTCGTGATTGGTTGACTATTTGGAATAGGTAGAGAAAGTTAAGAGGATTTTTTGTCCTTTAATGGAAAATGAAGAGAAATGCAAATATCGGGACAGAGATCAGTATCGATTGATGACTTTCCCTCACTTTCTCCTATTTCAAATTGTTGGGCCATGGAGATAAATCCACTACGCCAAAAACTCATTCTCACATCAAATATTACTCAAAAAAATTTTTTTTGACATTTGGAAACATAATTTTTATATCCAGTTTTTAGAGGGTTAATACTAAGAAATACAGTCCGATTGTAATTTTTTTGATCATTTTAGTACAACATTTTTTTTTTATTTTTTTTTTTTTTCAAAATTAATCAAAATGTGTTCTTCTATCAGTATGAAACTGATCTTGATCAATAACATAGCCTGTTCTTTGAGTTTTAGTTGGTAAATGTTCATGTTTGAGAAAAAAAATCCATCTGTGTCGTCTAATGAACAAGTAATTGATCAGTTGGATAAGAGAAATTCAATGAACTCCACTTTATGTCTTTTCTTTTGACTTTCTCTCTTCCAAACCAACTGACCAGTTCCTTTATGATCTTCTCCCCACAAATTCCTATAGAACTGGAAATAATCGACCACAAACTCATCCAACTTTTTCCTCTGATAATACTTTTGGTCCAATGACTTTGCTTTTCCTGTTGAGGGTGAGAAATTTGTACTTCCCGCCAACCGGAAGTTCCTATCCACTTCCGCCTCTCATCTCCACTCCAGTCATCCCAATGCCCATCAACCCATCATATTCAGGAAATCATCGTTCTAGCAATTTACAGTACTTTTTATATCCTCCTCATTTGACTACAGTCTGGAAAATATTAATGATGCAAAAAAATATTTTTTTTTTGTTGTCAGAGGGTTAAAAAATTACGCCCATTGGTTGGGTGGTTTGGTAGGCGTGAGCGAATCGTCGTTCAATTTCGGCTTCTTATACTTTCTCTTATAAAATAAGATTACAACGAACATGACTCATCAGTTCATTATTTGAATTTGTGTGAGGTATTGAAAGGAATGAGTCATTGAGTCAATAACTCGTAAATATAGTATCAAGCACCAGAAATTTAAGTTTATATAATGATATAATCAAATTTGCTAACTTATAAACAGTGCTTTAACTCAATTTGAGAAACTAATTGCATCATTTACTGTCCAAATATATGATAATCTTTGATTGCTGAGTCAATGAGGTATTTGTTGACTCAAGGAGGCATTTCGCTAGACTCTTAAGTGACTCTCTATCAACTTATATCGAGATGAGTTGGGAACTTGTTAAACAAAAGCTAAGAATTTGATTTCTGACCGTCACTTCACAGGACATCGGAACCTCATCAACATCAAGTGACTCAAGGACCTCAGAGTCAACGAGTCATTTCTTGACTCAATGAGGCATTTCAAACAAAAACTAAGAATTTGATTTCTGACCGTCACTTCACAGGACATCGGATCCTCATCAACATCAAGTGACTCAAGGACCTCAGAGTCAACGAGTCATTTCTTGACTCAATGAGGCATTTCACTAAACTCTTAAACAAAGCTAAGATTTTGATTAGTGACCGTCACTCCTCATGACATCGGATCCTCATCAACATCAAGGGACTCAAGGGTGGTCTCAAAAGAACTCTAACCTCCACAGTGTTCATTCTTGAGTCAATGGATTTATAACTGTTGATTGTTTCAGTNGTGACCGTCACTCCTCATGACATCGGATCCTCATCAACATCAAGGGACTCAAGGGTCTCAAAAGAACTCTAACCTCCACAGTGTTCATTCTTGAGTCAATGGATTTATAACTGTTGATTGTTTCAGTGTAAATTGATCGACAAGCTAGTCCATATGACTCTAATGACTCAATCCTCTAGAAGTAGAGCACCAAGTAAACTATATGAGAGAGTATTAGTATAAAATAAGTTGATGGGGTAAGTTTTCACTCGACTGACGTGAGTCGTTGGAGTAAGTCATAGGTAATGAGTGTTCTTGTGGACGTCATTGTGGGAAGGACTGTCAGTCTGAATGAAATTAAACTCCGTAAGAAGACAATGGGAGAAATAAACGTCAAAGCACCTGAACTTTCTCCAATAGAAGTAACTCAGTTCCTGGGATTCTGAGATAAGACAGAAAGCATTCCACATGCACCCATTCCCCTGTCACTCTATAAAAACGAGACTTTCACCATGGGAACACAAGAGGAATTCATCTCTTACCAACACAATACTCCAACCCTACTCTTTACAAAAGTCATACATTTTCAAATCCATAAGCCCCTACTTCCATCTTCTCTCAAGGATACTCAGAAACCAAAGGTTACTCAAATATTATCGGCAGAAAATACAACAGAGACAAAGTCAAGTTTTCTTTTCTTTCATCTCTCCTCAGTTTCATAGAGGTTAATTTCATCAGAAAAAGAAAACTTATTCAATTTTTCATTACCAAAAAAAAAAAGCAAAAAAAAAAAACAAATCTAGTTATAACTTTTAGACTCACTGTAGTCAAATAGACTTTACCAATAGTAATGTACGCGATTCGTAATGGGTAATAGGGTATTGTGTCACGGGAAATACAAGATGTTCCATTTATGCACAATTCCCTTGGTTTTCTCAGGGTTAACGTTAAGAACCAATCAGCAAGCGACTACGACTCAAATAACGAAATCTTCCATTTCATGAAATGAAATCAAATAATAATAATACATTTCTATATAATTTATATATAATTTGTATACAAAATATATAGACAAAATATATACAAAAAAANCAAATCTTCCATTTCATGAAATGAAATCAAAAAATAATAATACATTTCTATATAATTTATATATAATTTGTATACAAAATATATAGACAAAATATATACAAAAAAATAAAAATTTAAGGACGTTGTATATAAATTTATTGTATANAATAAAAATTTAAGGACGTTGTATATAAATTTATTGTATAAAATTCTCTTTTTATTTAGTAAAATGAGTATTTTTGGAGAAATAAAAGGGTGGTGAAAGTGTTTGACTTACGTGAGACACTCGTTTGGCAGGTGTTGAATGGGCCACTTTCTCCTTCCCTCTGGGAGAGTAAAAGTCCTCAAAAATCAACCCCCACTCACTCGCACCTACCGACCACCTGCTTTCACTCAGTCTTTCTCACCTCAACTCACTACTTCAACAATTTCACTCAAATATACTCAACTTTCACCCTCTTTTAAATAAATTGTATTGTTTTTTTTCAACAATTTGAATAGAAGTTAGTGAGTGAAAGTGTTGTATTGAAACTACTATTCGGTCTGTATAGTCGGAGGGTTGGAGACGAACTGAGGGATTCAACGGAGAAAGTTGAGATGTGGAGACTGGTGTTTTGGACAGAGAAAGAAGAGAAAGTGGTGGTGATTGGTTGGCTCTGGTCCATTTGCCCTCTTGTGTTAATCGGTCGGAAGTCCGATAGCTCTCCCTACCCAATTGATTCCAATCCTCAGATAGGGATGATGGATTGAAGTGTAGATAGTTACAAAATCCAATTATCACCACTCTATTATCTTCATCCAGGCTAAAGTACTTAGCAGTGATTTTCATAGCTTTTTATTAACACCACCCTACCACCGAACGCTATAAGATTTATTAATAACAAAATTTTTGATTTTTTTTTTAGGAAAACTACTATATTTTCATGTTTTTCTCTACCATATCTATAAATCCAGTTATACTACTAAACAAGGTGATTCATCTTTTTTGAAAATCTTATTTTCTCCAATTTTACCATAGCTCCTCCCAACTTATGCTGTTGCTAGCAATGGGAAAAATGACGTCATGCTTTTTAGGATGCAAAAAAANCCATAGCTCCTCCCAACTTATGCTGTTGCTAGCAATGGGAAAAATGACGTCATGCTTTTTAGGATGCAAAAAAAACTTTAATCACCCTGTACTTAGTGGTTAGGTTAGGGTTAGGTTAGGGTTAGGTTAGGGTTAGGTTAGGGTTAGGTTAGGGTTAGGTTAGGGTTAGGATTCTGTTTGACAATAATTTTTGAAATTTTTGTTTTTTGGGCAATTGGGAAATGATTTTTAGATGTTACAGAGGAAAGAAACGGTTGAGGGTTGAAATGATGCGGGAATATAAAATTATTGTCTTGTATCGAATGTATTTATGTTACATAAATTGAAAGGAGTGTTTGGATTGGTTGATGCACCTGCCCAAGTAGATTGAAGAAATTGATCTTTNGGGTTAGGTTAGGGTTAGGTTAGGGTTAGGTTAGGGTTAGGTTAGGGTTAGGTTTCTGTTTGACAATAATTTTTGAAATTTTTGTTTTTTTTGGGCAATTGGGAAATGATTTTTAGATGTTACAGAGGAAAGAAACGGTTGAGGGTTGAAATGATGCGGGAATAGAAAATTATTGTCTTGTATCGAGTGTATTTGTGTTACATAAATTGAAAGGAGTGTTTGGATTGGTTGATGCACCTGCCCAAGTAGATTGAAGAAATTGATCTTTTTTTTTTTTTTTTGAAGGTGATCCATCAATCAGAAGGAGAGAAAGTCAACTACCCGGAAAATAAACTCTGTTAAAAAAAGTGTCTCTTTTTTCAATAGAATATTCTTGAGTCTTAGCTGCTTTTTTTTTGTGTGTGGGTGTAGAAAAAGATAGATTTATGTGTCGATTTTTTGTAATGAAGCTCTCTGATTGGTTGGGGAAGTTTTTATTTAATCCGTTGCATAATTGGCGGATTCTCTAATCCTTAGAACTTTTTCTTTTCGAAGGAATGGAATTTTTGGGGAATCAGAGAAAAGCCGACTAATTGGGGATCCAGAGAAAGCACCTTTCACTCAAGCAACGAATACCTCATTAGAAAACACACTCACGCCGAATAACCCGCTTTTTTTTAATTTTTACCCGCATTTTGTAGAGAGTATTGAAAATTGTCTGTATGTCTGTCTGTTTGTCCGTGTGTAAAAAAAAAATTTTTTTTTTCTTTCTACTTTTTCAATTTTTTTTTTTTTGATAAAAAGCAGGAAATTCAAATCTTACAACTATTTTCTCGTGATACTAACGAAAATTACTAGTAACGAAACAGTAGTAATAAAATTTATGTTTTGTTACTATAGTTTTAAATTTAAATTTACTTTTTTTTNTACTAGTAACGAAACAGTAGTAATAAAATTTATGTTTTGTTACTATAGTTTTAAATTTAAATTTACTTTTTTTTTGTAATAAATGACGTGATTATTGCACTTTGTCCTTGTTAATGATAACAATGAATTGTTAATGATAAGGATTATCATTGTCAATGTCATTTTTTTAGTCTTTTCGTAGTAAATCACATTCGCATTTTTTAAAACCTTTGTACTGTGCACTTCAGAATGAGTTTTTGACATAAAACCTTCTGATATTGGAATAAACATGTATGTATAGNTGTTAATGATAACAATGAATTGTTAATGATAAGGATTATCATTGTCAATGTCATTTTTTTAGTTTTTTCGTAGTAAATCACATTCGCATTTTTTAAAAGCTTTGTACTGTGCACTTCAGAATGAGTTTTTGACATAAAACCTTCTGATATTGGAATAAACATGTATGTATAGGAGTTTGAAGTTGTTGTAAACATTTTGTGACACACTGTATGAAAGGTTAGTCTTACAGAAATGGGCAAATATTTCATTTAACTTGTATTTTATACATTTCTAAGTATACGCGTGTATCCTTAAGATTATTATCGCTAATCATAGGGTACAAAAAGCAAAAATTTCATATAAATTTATAAATTTATAAATTTATAAATTTANTATTATCGCTAATCATAGGGTACAAAAAGCAAAAATTTCATATAAATTTATAAATTTATAAATTTATAAATTTATAAATTTACAGAGATTTTTGTTATAATTTGATAGTTATATATTTTTCTTTAGGCAACTCACCTAAACTATAACCTCCTCTCTATAAGATAATGAAATGTAAGAAAAAAGAAACAAGTTGTAGTTTGTCATTACATTTGATGACTCTGTCTCTAAACTTTTTTTTTATAAGTTTTACTCAATTTTGATTAAGATATTTTTTTTTTCCCAGTGAACCGTTTGCATTAAATTTTGTCATAAAACGGAAGAAGAGTTTAAGTTGATGAGAACAAGTCCGTCTGAGTGAGATATTTGATGTGATGTAATGAAATCTAATCAGTAGTTTCTATTCTCCTCAATTTACATAGATGAGTGAGAACCGGATGTCAATCTCTGAGTGAGGGAGAATGAGTGGAGTATGAAAATATTCATAAGAGCCTCTGGAGAAAGTGAGATCAAGTGGAGGTAAATATTTGTGTCAGATTAGCGTCAAGTCACTCTCTCCCCTTGAGAAATCAGTCCTCCAATTAGAAATTTTGTAAGGTAAAATTCAAAGGACCAATTAGAGACCTTGGAGAGACTCCATGCCCATCTTCTGCCAATTCTATTCACTTCCCATCCACCAATTAACAACCTCCTTCCTCATAAATTATAAAACTAACTAATCCTAAGAAATTTCAAGAAAATTACATTTTCCTTAAAATATAATATGAGAATGACCACTTTGGGAAAATGAACAGGAAATTTTAAACTAATAGGAATATCTTACTTTAAGGTATCCATCTTTTAAGACATATAATTTATGTACTAACCTCAAAACTACTCAGTGGGATTTTAAGTATGACAATGAGAATAATTAATTATTAAATTATATTTCTTCAATTTAGTTAGCTAGAGAAGTATTAGATACTNGGGATTTTAAGTATGACAATGAGAATAATTAATTATTAAATTATATTTCTTCAATTTAGTTAGCTAGAGAAGTATAGATACTTTTACTGATTGATACCTAGTCTGGGGGATGTACCAGTAAACGTCTTTGATAACTACTACTACGCTTGGAAATTCAAATTTTNTTTGATACCTAGTCTGGGGGATGTACCAGTAAACGTCTTTGATAACTACTACTACGCTTGGAAATTCAAATTTTGATTAAATTAAATTGTTGTTTTTTGGAAAATCGGAGAGCCAACATGTTTTGTCTTAGCAACTGTTATAAATAGTCAGGGTGTGCAATAACCCGGGGTATTCATATTGTTAAGGCTCTGATCTAAATCGACCAACTTACTTGAATTTAGTTGTTCTTTAGTTAAATTCCCAGAATCCAATAACACTAATCCACTAATCAATTATCTTAATTCATTTAAAAGAAAAACAAAACAAACTAATTGAATTTAAAAGAAAACTAATCAATTATTCAAATTTCCCTTCCCGGGATGTTCAGGGTTATTGGGAGTTATAAGGGTTTATGGGAATATTAGTCTTGTTGGGGTATTGTGAGAAACTACTGCTAACTACTGATTTTTTTTGTGGTAAAATAAGAAATTTTAAAATCTAGTATTTGTGTTAAACCGTTAAACGAGTCATACCAGATAATAAAAGTTTAATAACATAACAGTTAAGTACAGTGCACGACGTTTATAAGAGCATCCTATATAAGAACATTCGGGTTATAAGAGCAGAGTTTTGCGGGTTTGGTTTGCTCTAATGCATTTAGCATGGGACATTAACGCGTTAGAACAACGGATATAAGAGCAAAACGGTTATAAGAAGTACCTTTTGCTGGGTAATTTTTGAAGCGGGAGTTGGATATAAGAGCAAAATTCAAATCTCAAACAAAAATAATCTTTTTACATCTTCAATTTCTAAAAGTACCACTTGAAATGTCGTGCACTAGTATACTTTGTTTTTTTGCGCATAATAGTTAACATTTAATAACAAATCGTAGTAAAAGTAAAAGTGTACTTACCAGAGAATTTTAATTGGTCAATTATTTTCGACAAAGTAAATTCAGATATACAGTGGAATTCGTTTAATGTCACTCCTTCTTCTGTCACAAGTCTCTTTGTATCACCAATTTAAAAATTCCCGGCGGATGCCCATGTACTGAGGTGTAAGAATAGGTCGCCTTATGTCACTTCGCCTAATGTCATATTTCATCTTGAGTCACCCATTCCAACCCCACACATGGAAGTTTACTTCTTTTACTGAAAACTTTCGTGCCATAGTTTGAATTTCACATCATTTTTCTTAATTTCTCTCCAAATTGCGTTACATTCAATTTACACCCAACTAAAATGGGGAAAGAAAAATCATCACTGAAAAAACATTTTCCTGTTGTGTGCTGAAAAAAATTATTGACTTTTTTCATTAGGTCAAACTGGTGTAATTTTGACCACTGAGTCTGCCATAGTAAAATTAATAGGTAAACCAAGATTCACAAATCCGCTTTTTCTCACCAAACACTATGTTAAATACCAAAATTAAAAAAGTTGCCAATATCGCATTATGTCACCTTCGCTTTATATCACCAAAAATTTGGGCTCCCTTGGGGGTGACAATAAACGAATTCCACTGTAACTAACTGAATTCACTAAAATGACTAGTTTACTTTTGAATGAAGAGAGAAAAAAAAATCCGAATTCGCGGTTAATAAAGTGAAACACAAATTTGAATCTTTCCACCCATTAATTTCAATAACCCCCAATAACTCACATGCATATGTAAATTCATCCAATCCGTAACTTTCAATTGTAATTTTCAGTTTTAGTTGTAGGTTTTATTTTATCAATAATTTTTTATTAAGGTCTGGCACAAGGGTGTTTCTAATTACTCACGAGTTAATTAATAACTAACTTATTTAATCTTAAGATTTATATTTATAGAATAATTTAACAAGGTTACATGTGTCTGAATGTGGATAAGGAAGAAGTCAAAATAGTTCAAACTCTAGTTCATTGCGCATCGGATCTTGTGATTTTTGCAATACAGCAGAAATGTTTAAATGTAGTCTGTTATTATTACAAGTACCTGATATAAGCTAACAATGAGAGACTAACTGTATCTATTTTTTTAGAATTGCAAAAATTGAAAAAATTCATAATTGTTACACGTGTACCTAAGGATTTTGCACCAGTCACTGTACTATTTTATAAAAATTTTTTTTTTGTTTTTCATGCTCAAATTACATCATGCAAAATCAAATCAAATTTCCATATTATTTATAATCCTTATTAATAATTTATTAGTAACAAAAGCGTTTGTGAAGTATGCGCTCATTGTTTAAATTAAAATTAGATAAGATAAGAATCAGGGTACAGTGAATCTTTCTTAGTAGGTTTCCCAACTCAATCAACAATGATCTCATTTAAAAAAAAAAACATTTTGCACACGAAATTCGAACAAGATGACATAAGGTTTTGAAATTTGTTTACTAAAGTACCAACTGACTCATATTATACTAAAGAGTCATTTTCTGGAGTCATTTGATTTTATCTCCTCAGGGTAAAAAATTTTGAGTTGACTCTTATCAGTCAAGAGAAATTTTTATATCTCTAAAATAATACTTCGGAGACAAGTTTGATTGTTGTAGCCTCACGTAACATCAATTATCAAGTGATCTCATATTGAGTAACTTCCTATCAAACCAAAAACTTTAAAAATCGTGGTAAAACTCAGTTAAAATTTTGTTGCATTGTGATTGGAGGGGGATGGGGGAGAAGTAGTTAGGATGGGGAGATTTTTTATTATTTTTGAATTGATAACAGTATTACTTAAATTGAGCGAAACAAAAGCTTCATCCTTCTCACCATTCTGCTTCTACAAAGCAGAAGATTGTAAATTATAGAATAGTTTCAAAATAATAAATAACAAATATTTGAATTATTGTTAAGTGAAATAAAGTACAAAATGAAAATATTCAATCAGGAAGATTTTGAAGGTATGATTTGTGTGGGAGATTTTGAAGAAGCCGCGCTTGCGCAAATGGAGTCACGAACAGGTGAATATTTTAGAGGTGGAGCTGATGATGAAGTCACAGCCAAAGAAAATGCTTCTGCCTTCCAAAGGTTAGTTTTTTTTAAATAGAACAATTTTTTTGAGTTTTTTTTATGATTGTTTTTAAAAACAACTTTTTTGTATGTGTACAGATGGAAAATTCTCCCACGTTATTTAGTAGATGTATCAAAAATTAATACAAGTACAACTGTTTTGGGAAAGCCTGTAACTTTTCCAATAGGTATTTCTCCAACTGCTTTTCAGAAAGTTGCGCATCCTAATGGAGAATGTGCAACTGCAAAAGGTACGTTATTTATTATTAACATTATTAAGCTTACCGTAATAAATTCTAGTAGTGGCCCGGACCACTATTCAATTTTGACTCTTGAAGACCTGCGCACTAATAGAACCTCGCGCACTATTGGAATCCACGCAACCCTTTTTAACAAGTTAATTAGCAGAAAGTTTAATCTCCTAGTATCAAAATTGGCGCACTCTAAAATTCTTCAAGCAGAAACCATCGCACTATTAGAATCCCGCGCACTATTGGAATCCCGCGTATTATTAGAATCTTGCGCACTATTAGAATAACGTGTACTATTAGAATCTCGCGCACTATTAGAATCCCGCGCACTATTAAAATCCCGCGCACTATTAGAATCCCGCGCACTATTAGAATCCGCACTCTAATTCATTCTGCCGCTTTTTGACCCTTTCACTATTAGAATTTGTGCACCATTAAAATTTTTACACTAGTACTGTTTGGATCATGCGTTTAAATGTTAGTTNGCACTATTAGAATCCGCACTCTAATTCATTGTGCCGCTTTTTGACCCTTGCACTATTAGAATTTGTGCACCATTAAAATTTTTACACTAGTACTGTTTGGATCATGCGTTTAAATGTTAGTTTTGTTTCTTCAACAGCTGCAGCTCGAATGGGTACAATATACGTCCAGAGTTTACTTGCAAATAGTAGTTATGAAGAAGTGTCTGAGGTGGCGCCGTATGGGCGTCGCTGGGCACAAATTTACATCTTAAATTGCAAACTGGCAACAGAGAGAGTGATTCGAAAGGCAGAAAAGGCCGGAGTTGAAGCACTCGTTATTACAATAGATGGTCCTTATTTTGGAAAGCGCAGAGCCTGTCTTAGAGAACCCTTCAACTTTCCTAATCATTTGAGGTAAGTTCTAACAACCTAACAACCTAATAACCTAACAATTCCGACAGTATAAAATTTTTACAAAATGATTCTCTAACAAGTTAAATATTTTAATATGAATTTATATTCTATATAGATTACCCAATGTTAACCCAAATGCGACCAACTTAACATACCATGAAATGGTAGCGTTTTCTGACGTTGTCAAAAGTTCTGCTACATGGGAAGACATTAATTGGATAAAATCGTAAGTTTTAGTTAATTTGAAGCTTATTTTTAAAAATTATAATTTTTTATAATTTATCAATTATTTATTTATAAAATTAATATAATGTTGTTTCCAGTCTTACTTCACTACCGATTGTAATAAAGGGTGTGATGACAGCTGAAGATGCCCTATTGGCTGTTCAGTGCGGCGTTGCCGCAGTATGGATTTCTAACCATGGTGGCAGACAACTTGATACAGTACTCCCAACGGTAAATTAAAAATACCTAAAAAAACAGTAAAAATATATTATGTTATATTTAGAATCAATTGTGTTTATAATAGTATATATATTTTTTAATTTATCATATAGATCGACGTATTACCGAGCGTTATGAGTGCAGTAGGAAATTCTGTAGAGGTATATTTAGACGGTGGGATTGGTCGAGGGACAGATGTCCTTAAGGCATTAGCATTGGGAGCAAAAATGGTCTTTCTTGGACGTTCTATAGTCTGGGGATTGGTTATTGGAGGTGAAGAGGGCGTGGTGAAAATATTAGAAATCATGCGCAGTGAGTTAGAACTCTGTATGGGATTATCTGGTAAACCATCAATAGATTTACTCAATCATACTATGCTCGTACATCAACAGACACCAAAGTAATAATAATGTTTTTTTTTAACTCATTAATTATACTATATTTATTAAACTAATAATAATTAATCATAAATAATTAAGTTTACATTGAACAATAATAATAATTGTAATAAGTTTCACACTTTTCAGAAAAATAAAATAATATTTTTTGTTTTCCAAATAAGGTTGACTCATTTGACAACAATACTCGTATTAGAAGAATAAGGTCTGCTTCCATGATTGGATTTTATACGCATGCGCATGATTCCATCAACTGGCTATTTAGGAACACAGTAGTCTTCTTCTCTGTGTGTAGAAAAAGTGGCTAAAAAATCTTATCTAATGGATCGATATGAACTTCTAGGAAGTCACCATGGGCAGTCACTGCTTTTGGGGTCACCAACCTTTTAAAAAAAAATTAAAATAATTAAACATAACTTCAGAATTGTTACATAATAGTAATAATTATTGAGTTGACGACTGCGTATAAGTACCAAGAGAACATTGCTAGCCAACCAATGAGAGAAGGGACATAGATGTAGTCAAGTTCCTGCTCGATTCCTTCCACAAGTTTTTTTGCCACGAGTTCAGGAGTGACAATTGGGAATAAAAATGGAAACCTGTATAAAATTATGAAAAAAATTTCTTTTTTTTTTTTTTTGGGGGAAATTTGAAAATTTTGGGTAAAAAGGGTAATAAGTAACCGTGAGTGAGGAACACCTCCATCGAGCATTTCCGTCCTACAGTAAAAAGGGTATGCGGTGGTAAATTTAATTCGTGGTTTCTGAGGATGGTGGACAAACTCATCCCTGAGGGCATCCATGTACCCTTGGACAGCATGTTTCGTACCACTGTATGGTACAATATACCGTGTTGGTAAAATACCACAGGCACTGCACACTGAAACAATGTGGCCAGAATTCCTTTTGAGCATATCTGGTAGAAAAGCTCGGAGTACCTGAAAAGACATAATAATATCATCACGACTTAAGAAAATTGGGGGGTATCCAACCATATCGAAAATTATTGCCTCCGGACATAAAACATACCATCAGTAACGGACTTTTATCACTTTTTGGTATGATTCTGGCTAAATTTCTTTTTATAGATGAATTTTGTTCATAATTTAAATTAATCGCTCACGCGCATTATATGCAATGGTTATCCACTATTCATCATGTTATCAAAACCTCCGACTATGTAGCCATTTTGTGTCAAAACTTTGTCAATATTATTACCCAAAAATTCGAGAGTACATTCACTTGGAACATGGCCTCGATGTCTTCTGGTGGGGTTTCTAAAAATGGAAGAATCCTCATCAGTCCAGCGTTATTTATCACGATAGACACTTCCCCTACTTCTCGTCGAACCTAAAAGCAAAAAAAAATTTTTAATTATAACAAAGTTGACCTGAACAGGTCAACCATTGAACTGTTTATCATAAACCAGACAACATATTTTCAACCACCTGACTGTTAAAATCCAATTTGCTACGCTTAAACCTACAGGTCTGCGACCAAGCGCATTCGATTCAGCATCAAATTTCCAATAGGAATCACTTATCATTTACCACNATAACAAAGTTGACCTGAACAGGTCAACCATTGAACTGTTTATCATAAACCAGACAACATATTTTCAACCACCTGACTGTTAAAATCCAATTTGCTACGCTTAAACCTACAGGTCTGCGACCCAGCGCATTCGATTCAGCATCAAATTTCCAATAGGAATCACTTATCATTTACCAATTTAAGTTTTCATGGCAGAGAACAGTGCGATTTCGCATGCGCCGAGACGCACGTCCAGGACGCGCGTCCGATAAACGCATGCGTTCGCGCATATCAGTTTTCATTATAAATAAAACATCAATAAATTTAATCTAATTGCGCTAGTGCTAAAAATTAGAATAAAAGTTTTTAAGTTTAAGTTTATTAAAATGGTTTATCAAATTGTTATTACTAGACAAAAGAGGAAACAGCTGTCATTGTGATGTCATTGTTTAGTTAATCAATGAGAGGTAAAATTATATTTAAATTTAATAAATCAATAATAAAATTAAAGAATTAAATTGCTGTTGAAAACTTTGTGAAGAGAAAAGCTTTCAAAAACGTGTTTCCCTCCACTGAATGCATACTTTTTGTTGAAAAAGTTGAATCCGCTCTGCTCGATCGAGACTTAGCGATTTGCGCATGCGTCTTGAACGCGCGCCCAAGATGCAGCTTCAACTCGCATAGTGGTTTTCATGCAAAAAATACATTATCAGTGCGATGATGCATGCGAATTTCGTACGGATGCATGGAAATTTCGCGCGGACGCATGCTATAATGCGTCCCTGAAAACCATAAATCTAAAGCCTGGTACCATCGAATCAAAAAAAGTAAACTAACTTTTTTAGCAGTTTCTTCAACTTGGTTACGATTACTGACATCTACAGTGTAAGCAAATGCTTTCCCACCGTAACTATGAATTTTTTCCACAACTTCTTCATTCGGTTTAGCGCTTCTACTCCAACAGACAACCGTCGCGCCAGTCATCGCAATAGCTAGTGAAATCTCTCGTCCAATCCCTCGTCCCGAACCTGTTACCTGTAACCAAAAGTTACAAATTTTAGTCTCTAAATACATAATTATAAATAAAATAAAAGTAATAAATGATTCAAATTTTACCAAAACGATTTCATTGGCTAAGGATTTACGTTGTGGACAAAGGATTCTTTCATAAAGAAATTGAAAATAGTAGAAAATGGTAAAAAACAAAACAACAGAGTACTGGCCACAAAAACTTAAAATTTTAGTTATCCGCTTCAAATATTTTCGTACATCGAGCACATCCTCCATTCCAGTAATAAAATTTGTTAATTTGATTGCTCGAATCATCAAAATGACTCAAAAAAAAAGTGACTAATTCAGAATCTCCCTCGTTGTCCTTGAGTCACCATTATTATATTCTTCACCAATCACCACCACCAACTTTACAAGTTACCACACAAAAACGTTACTTTCACTTTCACAATCACTGTAATAATAGTGTTGACATGAATCAGCGAATTTCAATCACTAAAAAAATCTCAATTAATTATATTTTTTATTACTTTTGAGAGTACTTTTAGTCGAATGGAGTTAAGATTTCTTGACCATTTTATCAAAAAAATGAAGAAGAATATGGAATAGAATTGAGAAAAAAAAAACTTTCTCTGATTGGCTGATGGATCTACGGTAAGGATTGTTGAAGTGACTGCGAAATGGTTGATTAATAATTAAACTCGTTTAGAGAAATCCTATTGTTCCTCTTCGTCTTCTTCCTGTGTGATTCTTGTCTCAAAATTCGGCCAAGTACATTTTACATTCTTTCTGTAAGGAAATTTTAATTGCCTCAGGGCAGATCTGCAATTTGGTTTTAACACTGTAACATTTAGGGGACGAGGAGTTCAAAATTGACCCATTCGTAGAGATTTTATACTTGAGAGATGACCAGGGACATATGGTAAATTTTCATTCATCTTAACATACCTGAGATACCTCTAAGGAGAACAGAAGCCATTGGAAGTAGGGTTATTCTCTGGGTGGAGATGAATAAATTGCCCACTGTCCGGTTTAAATTGGTTTTTATTTTGCAAATTTTTTGCACATAAGGTTAGCAATTGAAAAAAAAGTGGCGCCACGGAAATTACCAAAGTTATCCTTGAGAGTGTTAATATAAATATAATATGTTTAAAATATAATAGTAATAGTGGGGTTTTTTAATTTACGTTGAACAAAAAATTTTTTTGAATAATGAGTTAGTTCAAATTTATAATAATGTTAAATTTAAAATTTAGGATTTTGTTTAAATAGTCTGTTGGAGTTGAGAAATAAGTAGAAAATTGTGAAAGAGGTGAGTTTGATGTGAGAATGGGATGAGAAATAAATTTAGGCTGTTGAAAACCCCTTAATTTTTGTTTGTACCTGGCTTTTACAGTTGTTAAGACTTTCTAAAATTTTTAGTTATTTTTAGATTCTAAGGTAGATATTTTTGTTTAGAGGGTTAATAATAAAGATATTATTGTAATGAAAAAGAATTTTTAAAATAAGAGCATCAAAAACTCAAACTTATAAATAATAAGAATACACAGAAAGGCTTTGAGTGACAATCCAGGTCAACAAAGGGGACTTGGGTGGAAGAAAAGTACAGTCTGATGATTGACTTAACCNGCTTTGAGTGACAATCCAGGTCAACAAAGGGGACTTGGGTGGAAGAAAAGTACAGTCTGATGATTGACTTAACCCTATTATTTCTTAAGGAAACAACCTAACCCTATGAACCTAACAAAAAATCATAATAATAGTTTTAGAATAGGCTGGTTACAATCAGCGTACAATGCTTCAAGTTCTATAGGTGATATAATGTTGTCATGGAAACATTACTGTAGTTGGTATATGCCAGAATTAGCTCTAACAATTCTACAGTAAGCTTCAAATTTTTTGGCTTTTTGGTTTAATTATTGAGACTTTTCTTATAAATTTAATGGTTTTGATTTAGTTTCTTATTCTGTTCAAATGTCTGTTATTTTTAGCTTTCATTATTTTCTTAACTCTAGTCTGTTTTCTTAACTCTGTGTTCATTTCTGTTTCAATTATTGTAGAAANAGCTTTCATTATTTTCTTAACTCTAGTCTGTTTTCTTAACTCTGTGTTCATTTCTGTTTCAATTATTGTAGAAAAATTTTCTAAAAGTGTGTTTTTATTCCTTTGTTTAAATTTGAAAAAAATTCTTAAAACTTTTACTTACTCGTCAACTATAAATCTTTAGTGTTCTTCATGACTCCCAGTTTGGTCTGAGTCAAAGTCTCTGACTCTAGTAAGAGTCATGATTCTGACTTTCTAAACGTTGGGAATCGAATCTCGGAGTAATGACTCTAACTCCTAAATTTTTGGAAGTCGACTCTGAGTCATGAGTCATGAGTCTGACTCCGAAGTCATGTAATACAAAATATGAAAAAATCTAATAGCAGAATATGGATAATAAGTCCGCTATGCTCATTTGCGCTTGTTAGAAAAATGTCATGACCCTCAACTTTGGGGGTCGACTCCAAAACGCAAAGTATTCAGAGTCATCAAATGACTTCTAAAAACTTGTCAGTCAGAGTCATGACTCCAGAGTCAGAGTAAGAGTCATAGAGGACACTGAAGATTGTAAAGAGTCATGAGCCTGATTCCGGAGTCACGTAATACCAAATAGAAAAAATCCTATAGCACAATCTGGATAATAAGTTCGCTATGCTCATTTGCGCTTGTTAGAAAAGAGTCATATGACTCAAGTTTTTGAGTCGACTCCAAAACGCAAAGGAGTCAGAGTCATCAAATGACTCACCGACTTCTAAAAACCTTGTCAGTCAGAGTCATGAATCCGGAGTCAGAGTCATGAATCCGGAGTCAGAGTCATGANCGACTTCTAAAAACCTTGTCAGTCAGAGTCATGAATCCGGAGTCAGAGTCATGAATCCGGAGTCAGAGTCATGACTCCGGAGTCAGAGTAAGAGTCATGGAGAACACTAAAGGATCTAATAACCATAATCTAGGCTACATTTCCAAATGATTGAGATATCATTTGACTAAACTCGCNCGACTTCTAAAAACCTTGTCAGTCAGAGTCATGAATCCGGAGTCAGAGTCATGAATCCGGAGTCAGAGTCATGAATCCGGAGTCAGAGTCATGACTCCGGAGTCAGATTAAGAGTCATGGAGCACACTAAAGGATCTAATAACCATAATCTAGGCTACATTTCCAAATGATTGAGATATCATTTGACTAAACTCGCNAACACTAAAGGATCTAATAACCATAATCTAGGCTACATTTCCAAATGATTGAGATATCATTTGACTAAACTCGCGAGAGGGCAGGGGTAGAGGGGGAAAGTGCGGGTTATTCTATAATAACAATTTTCTCCAATTTTGCCCAACAATTTGCCCATAAATATGGCTAAACCTTGCATGTCCCATAAGAAGTTGTTCCTCTTACTTGAGCAGAGATGGGAATTGGTCGGATATTGTAAAGTATTTGAGGTGTTTCTTTTGTTCTGCCTTGAGATACCTCTTAATGAGCACAAGATCATTTGGAAACAGAAAAACTGATAATCAAGAAGAGATCAGAATCAGAGATTCAGAAGAAGTTCATCTCTTGAGTTCAAACTGTCACATTGAGGTTACGAGGGTTATCAAACTGACAAAACCAGGACCAGCTGATTAACAAAAAATACTTTTTATTATGTAAGTTTTATATAANAGGGTTATCAAACTGACAAAACCAGGACCAGCTGATTAACAAAAAATACTTTTTATTATGTAAGTTTTATATAATTTATTATAAAAGTTAATAATATTACGTAGACATTTTAACTCATAAACAGTTAGTTCTGTATGAGAATTGAATCAAATTGAAAAAAAAAGTGTTGTTCAAACTTTGTCGGTGGAAGGTTAACGANAGGGTTATCAAACTGACAAAACCAGGACCAGCTGATTAACAAAAAATACTTTTTATTATGTAAGTTTTATATAAATTTATTACAAAAGTTAATAATATTACGTAGACATTTTAACTCATAAACAGTAGTTCTGTATGAGAATTGAATCAAATTGAAAAAAAAAGTGTTGTTCAAACTTTGTCGGTGGAAGGTTAACGATTTTTTCTCACTATCGCGGTTATCGGTTATTCAAGAGTACATAACGTAATCAGCTGTAGCGGCTTTTTATTCATTCCATGGTCCATTTGTTCTTAAAAGTGTAACTGGTACTTACTGTGTAAGTTACCAAACGTTGCAAAAAGACTGTTTCTACGAAATTAGGTATTAATTTTAGTTGGTTTGGTTGTTAGGTTGTTAGGATTAGTATGTTTGATTGTTAGGGTTGTTACATACTACGTTGTAGTTATCTTACGTATCTTACGCTAAAACTTAACATTAGCTTGTTCTCCTCATAAAGAATTATCATCATAAATTAGTAGTTTTAATTGCCAATTTTTTTTATTCTAGATCTATAAGATAAAGAGGAACATCTAATCAATCATTCATGGTTCATGGCTAACTGTGATCGCTTCTTGAATTAAGCAAAATCTTATCAAAGTTTGAAGCAAATTGGTTTAGAAAATTTCTATATCATTCATCACCTCATGTTCCATCATGTCACTTGTCATATTATGTATTTGACAAGATTTTGGAATTCATAATCTGATACCAAGGAGCTGAAGAAACCTGCAGTAGAGAGTCTATTTTATAAACTGAGAGGTTAGTTTTAGTTTAAATCTTTTTTCAATTATTTACACTTACTACTGTTTAGTTACTTTATTTTTGAATTTCTCTGCAGGAGTTGGAACTAATCAATCAGTTGTAAAAATTGGGTCAATTTTTTGATTTTTTGATTCTTTGGATTTTTTGTTTGAACTCGATAATATTTCCATTACTACTAACCTGGTGAGACTGAGACTGTGTCTAAACATTTTGAGATTAATGAAGGCCTTGTCCAATCAATTTCACTCTTTGAATCATTTCGTTTTGCTTTCATTTTTCCATGAGCAGTGAGTCGTTGCAAAGTCTTTTCTGTTTTTATTCTAATGCTTCGTTNTCGTTTTGCTTTCATTTTTCCATGAGCAGTGAGTCGTTGCAAAGTCTTTTCTGTTTTTATTCTAATGCTTCGTTTCTAATCATAAGTGAAACGAAACAATAGAAAATGAAGACCGACTCTCATTCTTATACAAAGACTAAAAAAAACGACTCTTTTATTAGTTTCGATGACAGATTTTTGGGATGAAATCTTCTTAATTACTCTTTCATTTTCACTACTATACAATCACGCAAGACAACATTGTTAGACTTTAACCTTAATGATTTGTAATAGATGTACGAAAGGTTTAATAGTGAATCCAAAACTTTTCCAATGACTTTCCATTCTATTGACATTGAATTAAAACTAAATGGAAATGGTTCTGACATTCCCTTAAGTTTTTTGAGACGAAGCTAATGGCAGAACTATTAACACAAAAACTTTATATCAGTTGGAATGATCTCAAAATGGATTAAATTGTCAAGAATGAAAAAAAAAACTTTGGGTTATGTTTATGTAGGATTAAGAAGTAGTAGGTTCTTAAGCTCACTTTATACACATGCATCCTCCTTTCTAATCATTACTTTACTTACTCCAGACATCGTATCTCGAAAAACTGAATTTTCAACGAAAATATAAAAATTAACCTACTTTTTGTTGTTAAGTTTTGTTAAAATGTAAATTCAAATTCGCTGACCGTGGGTATTTTTTTTTTTGTGTGTTTTTTACTAGACTGTCATCAAATTTGCGTAATTTGTCCTTGACGTAAGGAAACGGAAGCTTGCAATTTANTGTGTTTTTTACTAGACTGTCATCAAATTTGCGTAATTTGTCCTTGACGTAAGGAAACGGAAGCTTGCAATTTATATTGGGATTGGTATAGAAATTCTGTACCTTGTCATTTCTGACGCGCGTCTATTATTTTACTTTTTATTAGAAATTGGGCAATTTCTCAAAGTACTGCCTGACTGGATAGTTAAAATTATTTTTGATGATAAAAATTGAACTCAACTAGCTACTAATAAAGTTTTCCCATAAACCCGTTGATTGTTTTGTTTTTTTAGTTTCCTGCGTGACGAATGTGAGTTTGTGGACCTAAAACTTCGACTTCTGATGGACTAATTGGCTGTTAATGGACATTTGTGTTAAATTTAATGTTACGTTGTGTAGTAGATCAGGAGGGTAATGGGAAATTTGTTAGGTTGGGCAGCCGTGCGTGAGTCAAGGGCTTTTTTTTTTTTTTTTTTTTTTTTTTTTTTTGGAAATTAACCCTCAAAGATCAGGGAGCAGAAAGTTGTCCCATTCATTATCCATTGTCCTCAGAAATTTAGGATTTCCATTTCATTTTCACTTGGTTAAGATCTACAGCATTAAGTCTTAAGCATCCCTTCCTCTAATTTCACTTCCTTCAATTTTTTTTTTATTGGCATGATTTTGTCATGAAGATAATTTAGTAAGTGTTTCTTGCGTAAAATTGGATTTTTATAAAAAGTTTCCCCAAGACCCAGTTCCTTCCAATTTTTTTCTGATTTCCCTTGGTGAATAATCATCCTTAGTAAAAATCTTACCAATTAAACAGAAACTTTTTATTTACAAGATTTTTAGCTTCAGTTGAGGAGATTTAAATTTAGCAAATCTAAAATTACGAAATCTGTTTTGTGTCATTGTCGCGACTTAATTTTCTGACGTGGGAATATGATGATGTAACGTGTTTTTTTTTTTACATGTTACGATTCTACAAATAATGTTCTTTGGCAAGTACTGTTTCCAAATTATAAAAGAATTAATATGATTCATTCATGTGTGTGATGATGTATAATTTCAATATGTTCGATTCGATTAATATTTTTTTTATATAAGATTATATAAGATTTGGAAATAATTATTGAATTTATAATTCAAAAAAGTTTGTATGCACTTGACTTGCTTCAATTTACCTTTTTTTTTTTTTTGTAAAATGGGAAATGGGAAATTTAAAAAAATTTTGCAGTTTATACAGGGTTAATTGGTAAACTTGAAAAATTTGTTGTTCGTAATTTGCCTCTACTTAATAATACAGTAGTCTTGCCTTGACAGCAGAACCTTTTCACTTAACACGTTAAATTCAATGTACAGTTTTGTTATGATAAAAAAAAAAAATTTTTTTTTTGTACAAGTGTCGTAGTCGTAGTATTCTTATGTGGTATTGTTGCGACTAGGGCGTGGTTTTGAACAATAGATTAATTTTCCTAGTGATGATGCTGGAGGTTTTTCTATCTCCTTCAACAAATCCATTGTTTCATCTTCTTTCTCATTGTTTCTAACTTTACGCTTAAATTTTGGAGGACCATAGGCTAGGCATAGGAGTCAGTAAATTTTGGTGAAATGGCCAAGGTTAAGATTTTGATTGGTGGAATACTAAAGTGGTTTTTGATTAGTTTGCAAATTAATTCAATAATAATTAATGTAAGTAGTAGATTAGATAGTAAAATCCTGTTCACTCAATTTGTGCGAATAGAGAATGGTTGATGTAAGTTATGTGTCCTGCCCTAAATGATTTTTTATCTCATTTTGTCAACATCTGCGAAAAAATTTTCTGCGTCAGACTCGATTATTCATATTNATTTTTTATCTCATTTTGTCAACATCTGCGAAAAAATTTTCTGCGTCAGACTCGACAATATCAGATTCATTGAATTATTCATTACCACTTGTGGTAGTAAAAAACACAATTTGGAATTAGTAAACGATTGGAATCTTATTCAGTGTTATTATTATTATTTCAGTATTGTGGTGGTAAATGATCCTGTTCAAAAATGAACTCTGGTGTTTCTGTGACTGTAAACAATGAGATTATGGTGAATGATGATTTTTGGCGGGAAGTTGATAGTAAAATGGCTGTCGAGGAGGATGATGGTAAAGGAAATGTAACAGACGAAGGTAAAATAAATACTCATTGAATTTTATTCAAAGTATTTCAATTAAGTTGTATTTTATAGGTGAGATCGAAGCTGATTGGTTGAACGACGTTGGGTTTGGTGACCTCTCGGAACAATGGCGTCAAGGGAAAAGTCTTCCTGAGAATGACTTAGGTTCAGCAGTGCAAAAATTGAGTCTCAAACCTCATCAGGCAGACGCAGTAAGGAAAAGAATTCGCACACTCAATGCTACTCTAAAAAAGAGACGAAAACATCAACGAAGACCACCAGATGTTCGGAGTTTCTTTCAAAATGAAATCCAGGAGAACAAAGTAAGTGAAATTGTTGATGAAATTGTGTCATTTATTTGTAGTTATCAATTAGCATAAGACACTCGAGATTATATATTTTTTTTATTTCGATAAAACATTTTCATGTGAAATTATGTTCATATTTTTAATTTTTACACAGTGTTGCCAAATGTAATGACAATGAGGGTTTATGTCATTTNGTGAAATTATGTTCATATTTTTAATTTTTACACAGTGTTGCCAAATGTAATGACAATGAGGGTTTATGTCATTTTTTTTTTTTTTCAGGACTCTTCACGAAGTGCGACACCAGATTCACTTGACTCAAATGAGTTTTTGGATTCCTCACCACCACGACGTCCAGGGTCTCCAAGTATACTTGAAAATATTGTGTAAGTGACTAATTTTTATGATAAAATGAGAATGAATTTGAGTGTAAAATCTAAATTGAGAAGAAATATTACGATTCTTGGGTATTATTTCATTATGAATGAAAATTATATTTTATTTTCATAATGATAATGAAATATATATCCAAAAGTGNTTTTTTTTCAGGACTCTTCACGAAGTGCGACACCAGATTCACTTGACTCAAATGAGTTTTTGGATTCCTCACCACCACGACGTCCAGGGTCTCCAAGTATACTTGAAAATATTGTGTAAGTGACTAATTTTTATGATNATTCCTCACCACCACGACGTCCAGGGTCTCCAAGTATACTTGAAAATATTGTGTAAGTGACTAATTTTTATGATTAAATGAGAATGAATTTGAGTGTAAAATCTAAATTGAGAAGAAATATTACGATTTTTGGGTATTATTTCATTATGAATGAAAATTATATTTTATTTTCATAATGATAATGAAATATATATCCAAAAGTGAATATATTATTAATAAAAATTACAAACATTGAGTAGTTGTTAAAATATTAGTGAAATGAGAGTAGTTCGTTGACGCCTGATTGTTGTTGATTAGAAATGATTTAAATTAGTCATAGATTTTGTTGATTATTTATATTTAGGCATCATACCGAAACAGATGATATGGTATGTCCACTACCATCCCAAGTGCCTAGTTTTGTCTCTGTTTTTGACCATGACCATACACATACCTATTCTCATTCTCCAAGGACGAATAGAGAACTCTTTAAACAACAGATTCGATTTCCTGTGCGAGGAAGTAGTCATGCTGGCACAGACGGTGAAATTGCTACAGATGAAATTTTAGGTATGTGTGTGAAAGTAATTATTTTAATAATAAGGAATGGCACTTTGGAAATGAATTATTAGTGTGTTCTATTTCATAGGAATTGAAATGTTGAACTATCATAACATAGGGACAATCTATATGAAGGGCTATCTTCACTCGAAGAAACCTATCCAACCAACTAGAGAACCAAATCCAACACTCAATATCAGTCCCACTCAGCAGACGGAGATTAACACAAGGACTTACAACGCATGTCCACTTTCTTCTAACAAAAATGGATTTACAGAAGAACTCACCAAGAAAAATGGAGAATATGAAGAGGAAATATTAGTAAGGAACTTAGCTTATTTTTAAATATAATTATAAACTGACTCTTAAAAGGTGTTTAAAGTTAATTAAATTGTGGTTTAATTTATGTTTTTTTTTTTTTTTTTTTTTTTTTTTTTTNTTTTTTTTTTTTGAGCAGGAGAACACATATATGGATCCGTCGGGACATACGCGCTTGAGCGACTTGAGTGAAGATGACGTAGGAAAAGTACGTCCGATTTTACTGATGGAACTCACTGCACAGTGTGACCATCTCAACATTCAAATTCGACGGAGAAAGGGCGGGAAGAAGAAAAGTCTTTCTGAAGATGGGTGTTTAGGAATTTTTGGTCTAAGTCTAGAACAACTTTTAGCAAAAGATCGACGTAGTACAGGGGGAAATAATCTTCTCCAAGTTCCAATTGTCTTTGACAAACTTATATCCCATTTGTGGAAGAGAGGTTTAGATGACGAAGGACTTTTGCGAATGGCTGGAAACAAAACGAAAATTAACGACCTCAGGGCTACTTTTGAGTCTAGTCTCTACTCTGAACCAGAACAGGTACTCTACTCAAAAATAAATATAAATTTAACTAAAATTATACTAAAAATGAATCAAATTTAGTTAAATTTTTTAAATTTTTTAATAAAATTAATGAACATGTGGTCTGATAGTTTCTGTTTCTTGTTTTCTCTGACAGGTTGACATGGCTATGAGACAATGTTCTACACACGATGTGGCCAACCTCCTCAAGCAGTTTATCAGAGAGCTTCCTCTGCCACTACTTGGAATCGACTACATTGATACTTTCTTTGATGTCGCCAGTGAGTCTTTAGGCTTAAGTTTGACTAGAAAAGAAATTTAAAAATAAGATATATAAGACTTTTATTATACTGAAGAGTCTCCAAAAAATTTGAGTACTTGAGTGAATCATATTCATGATGTATGCTAAGCGTAAGATTGCATGTAATGCTACTAAAAATTTAAATNAGATTGCATGTAATGCTACTAAAAATTTAAATTTCGATTTTACAATAATAATAATAATAATAATACAGTAAAGTTCGGTTATAGTGAATATGAAGGGACCGGCAAAATTGGTTCAGTATAGCCGGAGTTCATTATATCCGTATAGTGAACGGACACTTCAATTTAANTTTATTATACTGAAGAGTCTCCAAAAAATTTGAGTACTTGAGTGAATCATATTCATGATGTATGCTAAGCGTAACATTGCATGTAATGCTACTAAAAATTTAAATTTCGATTTTACAATAATAATAATAATACAGTAAAGTTCGGTTATAGTGAATCTGTTGGGACCGGCAAAATTTGTTCAGTATAGCCGGAGTTCATTATATCCGTATAGTGAACGGACACTTCAATTTAATAATTGTTCATTATATCCAAATATTTCACTATAAATTCAGCTAAGCCGATTTAGAGAAGCACTGGGTAATGGGGATTTGCTTGAGACCATTTGATGAGCGCAGAATCCAACTTTGGATAGTTACATCGGCGTTGGCGTTTTATATTCTAAGAATTTGATATTTGGATTTTAGCTAATTGCTTAAATGTAACCTAATTATATTTCAACACTTTTATTATTAACTTACACCACAACATCTTTGAAAGTCTTCTTCCATTTTAGATTTTGATTTCAAAATAAGAGAAATTGTAGAGTTTCCAATCTTATATTTCTCACATAACGTTTGGCGAGGTGTGTTGGAAGACAAGTGCAGCAATGATATCGAATTTATCGTCTAAGGACAACGCAGTGCGTTTTTTGCCTGATTTTGACATTGTGAATTAGTAATTTACTTAATAAACTCACTCTTAGGTCAACATGCAAGTCCGGTGCATAGATGGACAGGCATAAAAGTATAAGGAGCAGTAGTAGCAAATGGTCTCATTACGAAATTCAGACATATTTCACTATAACCGGACAAAATGACTCTCGGGACCGGTAGATTTGGTTCACTAAGGCCGGAAGTTCAGTATAGCCGATTTCATTATAGCCGGAATACTTAACACATAATCTCCCATTTGCTTGGCAGGGACAGGACAGTGTGGTTTGCTATAGCCGGAGTCACTATAGCCGAACTTTACTGTAATAATAATAATAATAATAATAATAATAATAATAAAAATAATATGTATTAGGTGAGTTGAAGGATCGTCATCAAGAGAGTTGCCTTCGTCTTCTCGTTCTTCTGTTACCNAAATAATATGTATTAGGTGAGTTGAAGGATCGTCATCAAGAGAGTTGCCTTCGTCTTCTCGTTCTTCTGTTACCCCAAAGCCATCAAGCAGTCTTAACCATGCTTCTAGAATTTCTAAGAGACCTTGTCCGAAATTCTGAAGTGAACAAAATGAGCTTGAGCAATGTGGCCTTGATTCTAGCACCAAATCTTGTACCAGCTTCTGCTCTCAACCCAAGACATCATGGGAAAGAAGTACGAATGCATTGTGTTGTGTTTAATAAATTTGTATTCATTAGTAACATTTTTTTTTTACTTTTTTTTTTTTATTGGTAGATCAGCCGAGCTGCTACTTGGGTGTGCCTGATGCAGACATTGATACGGTGTGGTTCATCTCTTTTTGTTGTTCCAGCAGACCTTCTCTCCCAAATGCGTCAAATCAACGATTGTGCGAGGAATAAAAAGCTCAAAGGGGGTAGAGAGAGACGAAATTTTTCTTCAAAAACTGGTGGTTCTCTCCCTGTTTCTGCCCCTCAACTAGGATTTCCTGAAGTACTTTTACCTGTACATGCTGGAACTACTGCTGGTGATGTTGTTCTCTTGTAAGAATATTATTTAAAAAAATTTTTTTTTTTTTTGATATTATATTATATTCAAACTGAATTTGGGTTTTGTTGTTAATGTAATAGTCTACTTGAGGAGGCTGATCGAAAGGCGGAATCGTTGGAAAAAGAGGGGAGGAGTTCATCGGGTGGGGGTGTGTCTTCCCCTATGAGTGGACAAGTCAATGGGAATAGAAGACGTGGGCTACCACGCCCAGATTTTGGTAAATTACAAGGACCAAGCCTCAGTTGCTTACTAACTCAGGTTAACCGTGATACTACACTCAAAAGCCATTCTCTCTNAATTTTTTTTTTTTTTTTTTTTTTATATTATATTTATATTCAAACTGAATTTGGGTTTTGTTGTTAATGTAATAGTCTACTTGAGGAGGCTGATCGAAAGGCGGAATCGTTGGAAAAAGAGGGGAGGAGTTCATCGGGTGGGGGTGTGTCTTCCCCTATGAGTGGACAAGTCAATGGGAATAGAAGACGTGGGCTACCACGCCCAGATTTTGGTAAATTACAAGGACCAAGCCTCAGTTGCTTACTAACTCAGGTTAACCGTGATACTACACTCAAAAGCCATTCTCTCTATGAAGTAGGCGGGAACATTGGTAAAAGAACAAAAGAATCACTTTTTTCCAGATTCTTTCTTCTAATTGGTGGATACTTTGATGTACTTTGTACTTTGTACTTGTTTTAGGTTATCGTCGAGTGGATCCTCTTGCTCTTGTTCCTTCAATTGTACGAGACAATCCTAATGCTGCATGGGTCCTAAGATGTAGCCATCGACATGCTGTCGTTCAGTGAACTATTATACCTGTTTGAAATTTCCTATGAAATCAGAAATCACAATGATTGAAAAAGGAATTATAATCAATTTTCCATAACATCATCATCATCCATCATATTATTTATTTTTCAACGAAGTAGTTAAGAGTTGATAACACTTTGATTTTTTTTTTCTTGTCAAAGGAACCAAAAATTTCTACTAGATACATAATATAGTACCTAGGGAATTTTTTTTCTTATTCTCATTGGTGCTTGCCGTTAATTAAAATCTTACTCAAGTTATTTAGACGTTTATAAGAATGATTAAAAGCAAGTTAAACTACTGCTATTGGTTAGAAATTCAACCATGTTAAATTGTATGTAATTTTTTTTTTTTTTTTTTTTTTTTTTTTTTTTTTTTTTTTTTTTTCNATTTTTAACACTTATTATGATGTGTCACTGATTACACTTTGATTTTGTTATATTTGATGACAGGCTAGAAATTCCCTATTTTTCAGTTTACTTTTCTATGTTCTACCAATTCATTTGTCTCTTCTTTTATGAGTAAACCGAAGGTGTTGATTGGTCCAATTTAAAACTGGGTCACTAGAGTTGACCTATGGGAAAGGAGACCTCATTTGAGATAATAAAAAGGTCTCTCTGACAATTACGATTGGTCAGTTCGTTCCTAGAAGTTCAAGGTTTCTAATTGGTTCAATTGAAAATGCGTCTCAGTATTTGGACTCTTCTCATTGGTTTATTCTTAGTGGGTATTGTACTAGAAGAAGAGGGTGTTGGTGGGATACCATTTAATGCCATCACACCGAATTTATCAACAGGATGGTTCCATAAACCAGGTCCTACAGAAAGTCTTCTCTTCGGATTGGTTGTTCTCAAGGTAATTTAATTAGTTGTGGACCAATAGGAAATTTTCTAAATAGATTCTTTTGTGATACATAGGTATTAGCTCTGCGCATGGCAGGTGTTGTTCCCTACAACCTCAACGAACTTCTGGCAGAAGGAAGCTACCTTGATAACCATATTTTCAAGACTTGGCGACGGAAAAAGGCTTCCAGGAGTCAAAGATCTATTCTCAACCAATCAGAAAGCACCTTTGATGAATTCAATGGAGAAATAGAAATTCTTGATCGAATTCTTCTTGTAAGTTGATAAAACCTTAAATTAACCAAAAAATTATTTTTTTTTTTTGGATTTTTTTTTATAAAATTTGTAACTTTTAAGGGTCTTCGACGAATCGACTCTCACGACTGCTTCATTCGACATCTCTGCCAAATCCAGCAAAAGCAACTCAACAAGAAATCTTCATTCTTCGATGATCAAATCCTTCAAATCTTCTCGTAAGTTCTAAATCTCTCTCTCAAATGTTTAAATTTTATATCTATTGTTCTTTTTCTATTGTTTTCTAGTTCAAAAAGGAAGGGTATGAGTTCATTGGACCTGTACGAAGAGGCCTTACGACCGGAGAAAACGTCATGTCGTGAGAAGTACCCTCTCTGTCCACTTACTCCTAAGGATACCTCCCTTTCATCCATACTCAAAGGAATCTTTTAATATTTATTATTCACTTTATTCAAAACAACACTCAATAAACCAATGACAGACCTCTATTGATTTATCTATAAGGTTTTTCTATTAATAATCTCATGATTTTCCGTACAAATGGTGTGATTCTCAGTTCGTAAAGTCTAAAAGTGGAAAGAAACGGTTGACAGAAGGAGTCCCAAGAGATGAGCCAATCAGACGCCTCCATTCAATCTGTCCAAATGAACTGACCACTTTTCTTGTTCAAAGAATGGATCCCTTGGACTTAAAAGTACTAAAATCCCTTGAGACTCATCATGAGAAACAAAATCAACAAATGACCAATAGGAAGGGTCTAATTGGAAATCAATTCAATTGGTCCTCTCAATTGAGAGGGACTTAATCTAAACATAAGGGGGGTGAGATAATTAAATAATTCTATTAGGTTCACTTTCTCATAACTCACCCCCTCTATTTTTCAATTATTTTTTTGATATAAGTTTTCAAATTTAGATTCAAAAACATTTAAATCAAATTTAAAACCGATTTGATACTCGTTTGGAGGTAATTTTTGAATTTATGAAGTTTTTTTTGTAATAGTTATTAACCGCGAACAGTGAAGATGAGAGTGTTTATATGATTAATCCAATGTCCGTTTGTCCGTCTGTGCGTGTGTCCGTTTGTCCGTTTGTCCGTCTGTCCGTCTGTCCGTCTGTCCGTCTGTCCGTCTGTCCGTCTGTCCGTCTGTCCGTCTGTCCGTCTGTCCGTCTGTCCGTCTGTCCGTCTGTCCGTCTGTCCGTCTGTCCGTCTGTCCGTCTGTCCGTCTGTCCGTCTGTCCGTCTGTCCGTCTGTCCGTCTGTCCGTCTGTCCGTCTGTCCACCGCATAATCATAATGGTTTGATTATATTTATATATATATTATGTTATATCAATATCAACCAATCAGAGAACTATTCATAAGAATTTTATCCTAACTACTCTGATTACATTATTTGATTTATAAAATTTCATTGATTCTTATCAAAGAAATTATATAAAGAATAAAGCATCATTGTTTAGTCTGATAGACTACTGATAGAATCAACCAATAATCGTTAGTCAGAGATTATAAGAAATTTGGGGGTGAAAGTCTACTACTACTACTAAAGCTTTAGTTATTAGAAAACCTGTTTTTGCGTCTGATGGTGTGAGTGTAGCTCTGTGATTGGTTGATAAGTTGAGTGGATCCTGATTTGTGGTGGAGTTGAAGTGGGGTAAGTTGAGATGTTCTGTAAATACTCCACATCCAATGGATCTCTTTCTGGATTATATTGGAGTGGTGACAAAAGTGAATAGAAAACAATAGTAAATTTTTTTATTTTCTCACACCCTCAATTACTTCCTCTTTTCCCAACCACTTAGTAATACACTCAACCAAAAGTCAGATTTTAAAAATACCCGCTTCCTTTCATTTTTATGACGCCACTTTCATTCTTTTTTATCCACTTATTTTCATTTCTATGCATGACTAAATTCAATAAGAGCCTTTTATACAGCATACAATAGCTCAACAAACTATCAATAGCAAGAATAATTGATTTTTTTTTCAAAACTCAAGATTAAAAACTGCCAACAAGCAAAATTGGGAAAGTATAAAAAAAGTTTTTTGAATTGCAACACCATCATCGCTTTCCTAAGACGCGGTTTCTAGTCGGTAAACCTAAATTTTAAAAAAAGGAAAAAAAAATTTTTTTTAGGTAAAATTTTTTTTTTTTTTTTTTTTAAAAAAAAAAAAAAAATTTT